>ML213503.1:1459120-2040528 GCA_004369045.1 Heliocybe sulcata | reverse complement strand
CAGTCTTAAAGGCACTCAATGTTCAGACCATCCCAAGCTGGAAATGTCTCCAGAGTTCCTTCATCTCCAGAGGTAGTGCAAGAAGTAGTCCCCGACACACAAGAGCTAAAAGGACGGGTAAGCTATGTGTATTTACATGTTTTCGGGGCTCGGGGCTCGGGGGTGAAGGCCGGATGCACCACGTGGCTACGCTGCATTGTGTGGGAACGCAGCACACTGAAAGCGGGCGCACCACGTGGTTTTAACCTTACGCTAGGGTTGGCCGGCACTAACGATTTTGGCCTCCCCTAGCGTAACAAAAGGGGGAGCAAGCTCCCCCAATGAGACCGATGTCGACAATAATCCCACAGGACATATTCCCGTTTCCCAGATCTCCCGGTCTCATGTGCTGCTATTACCACGAACATTTCCTCGGCTTATACAACTTACATGGACCTAGTATCAGGGACCCGATTGCGATCTGGGTGGCTGTGCATCCTATTGGGAAGTGGCTTGCCTCCTATGCCTCATTATCAACGACTACTTACTGAACTCACAATATGACCACCAATCCACCTATGAGCCCCCTAGCCGCTCTACCCTTACCCATGTCCGAGGATTTTGCTGTGGCTCTAGGTATAGTTGATGGTTTGTCTTGTTCATCCGCATACTGAGGTGTTTGTGGGTCTCAGGACTCAAGGAGAGTATCTTCCCTGAAGCAAGACAGGCACAAGCTACCATGACAGAGTCAGAACGTGTTGAGCTCGTGTACTGGAAACTGGTAGGATCCAAGAGTCACCTCAGAATTCGTGCTTCTGCGAGCGTCTCACATATGTCTCCAGCTGGTCCGACTCAGAATGGAGCCACTACCACAACAAGAAATTATTTTCAGCCGATTGACCGCTTTTTATCTGCTCAAGCTTCTCGAAAAATGGCGCACCCTTGACGACCCGAATTCGATCTACTTCCTGATGCTGCCCCACCTGTCGGACAACATCTACTTCCAAACTTTCTTTGCCTCGGGTCACCGGGCAGCTCGAAACTTGACACTCGATTTTGCGAAACAGCTCGTGAAGGCGCAGTGGTCAACTCGGGAGAGCTACGACATGATCTTCGACGCATGTCAACACCTGTCGACGATGCTCATTTATGAAGACTCCGAGACCGTGCTGCCACCATCTCTCACCCGGACGCTCATAGACAAGATATCTGCCTGGGAGAGGGTATTTCCCTCTGGCCCCGATCTTGCACCTCTACCCCGCGCCATCGGACTGCTCAAGCGTCAAGTCTCCTGGGTGCGTCAAGGTCGTGAAGTGAGGAAGTCCATGGAACGCAAATTGCGAGGGTGTAATTTACGGGGCTGCGAGGTTCCGTATGATCCTGCGGCGGACAACCTTAGTCAGTGCTCGGCATGCAAGAGTGCACGATATGTGAGTCTTATTCATCCACAGTCCGGTTTTTGCACGTGCTGACTTTGGTGCAACAAAGTGCTCTACTCAACACCAGCGTCAGGATGTACGTGTCGGGTTCCGTAACCTGCGTAATTTACTGATGATAAGGATGTGACCCATGACAGTGGAAGACGCACAAGCAACTCTGCCACCGACCGGCCTGGCTCACAGACGTTTGAAGGACGCTTCACCACCCATTCCTTGCAGCGCTGGACCTATTAGCATTAGTTTTCCGTTTCTCCCTAATTATGACGAAGAAAAGGTTTATTCAAGTAGAGTACACGAAGATCCTTAAATATCCAGAGCATGCCACAATTAGCAACAAAATTATTTCTTGGCAGCGATATGCCATTGCTGGCGGAGAGCCATAACAGACGTAATGAAACTAGATCCATCATCAGTACTATGCCGTGGATACAAGCACAATATGACTTACCCAAAGATACCCAAGACGCCATCGTTGAAGTTGACCAAGCCAAGGTTAGCAGCGGGGATCCAGACATCGAGGATGTCGATGATGAACTGGTGACGGGTGACGGACCGCGCCCTGGGGTGGTGTGAACACACGGCGCAAAGATACGAGGTATAGGACTTGGAAATATGCTTACAAGTCAAGAGTGCGCTGCTTTAGCTCTCGGTCCGCTTCCGTTCCGATGTCCTTTTCGCCCGACTTGGATCGGAGTTTCTTCGCTTCATTGGCTAGGCGGCCAGCCTACGGAATAGAGACGTTATATCACCGAACAAAGGACTGAAGAAAGCCATACTTACTTTAAGGAGACCATGGGTAATGCTCAGCAAGATGCCGGCTAGCCAGAAGCGGTTGGAAGTCTTATTCACCTTTTGGGCAGTGTCGGGCTTGAGGGTAATGAATTTTACAGCGTTGGCCTGCTAGCTGTTCAGCATCTGATATGTACCTGATAGGGTCGGGACGTACCCAAACGATCGCGTCGTAGGTGAGATATCCGAAGTACGCCAACTGTCGGCCGATCGTAGTTATCTGCTCGCCGGTTTCCTGGGCGGAATACACTTGGAGAGCTCGGAGAGCTGCCTGCAAATGCTCCATAGGTTTCCCAAGGCGCATCACTAGACACGGCAGGGTCTATCACACGAGGATCTCATCCGAGACGTTGGGACTCACACTTCCTCCCCAAAGCCAGATGGGATTTAAGGGCATTCCACCTAGCCGCCTGCTCCTTGTTCCCTCGAGAGAGAAAGAACCATGCGAGAAATCTCGCGAAGTATTGCACGGCCCTATACAGCTGCGCATGGGGGTGAGTCGCGGGTGTCCCGGATCGAGAGTGCGTCCACACGACCGACTTTGTCACGACCAAGGGTGGTGCTCCCGAGCTTGATGCTTTGGGAGACTGTTGGGTGCAGTACGAGTTGCGAGGATATGCTGGTCATTGCGGACAAAGAAAGGAGTGACAGGAGTAGCGCAAAGAGAGCGCTGAGAGCATAGCGGGAGGATATAGCACAGCTGATCATGACGCCCCGGAATCACGTGGAGGGTACTGCATTAGATTCGGACGAAAGCATTTGATTTACCATCCTCTGCGGCGGTGGCTAGCGGCTGCTCGCGGTCCTGACAAAGGACACTTCGTCGACACCGTGTCGCTCGTATCCGACGCGTTTCGATGCGTTCCATGCAATATTCCCATCGACGTCGCTGACATGAATCATAAGCTGAGCAGCGTGGCAACGAAATCATGAGCGACGCGGAGAATGTCGGGCTTGGGTTGCTTAATCCATCGGAGCAGGCCGTCCCCGCATTCTCTTCGCCTTCTCCGCCAAGCGTCGTACTCTCGCGACCTCCTCAGTGACTTTCTTTTAAGTGCTTGCATCAAGGCATGTCTGGTATTCGTCTGGCACGCAGAGTACGAGAGCTCTCCCCGCAATTGACCGTGGCGCCATGTGATTCCTAATCACCGGCCTGCAGCTACAACTCGCACAGCCTAGGCTACGCTCTTATCCCAGACTATTCTCCTCTTCGGTGTCCGTCATGGTTAGAATATGTTTCGCCCTTCTAAATGCATGGTTTAATGGAGAGCTGTGTTGCAGAGCCAGTCTTACCGCGTAGAGCGCGATACTTTCGGTGATTTGCAGGTGCCATCGGATCGATACTGGGGTGCGCAGACTCAGCGGTAAGTCGTTATATTACTGCAATTGTCGCTAAATCGTGGTAAATTGTCAAGTAGGTCTCTCCAGAACTTCGATATTGGTGGTCCCACTGAGCGGCTTCCTCCGCCTCTGATCAAGGCATTTGGTATCCTGAAGAAGGCTGCGTCTGTAGTGAACGTCAGTTATGGCATGGACCCGAAGGTTGGACAGGCGATCCAGCAAGCTGCTGATGAAGTCAGTCGAGTGTGAGATGATGATGTGGAGGAAGGCTAAAGTTCGTGCAGGTGATCTCTGGCAAGCTTATGGACCATTTCCCGCTGGTGGTATTCCAGACCGGCAGCGGTACGCAGAGTAACATGAACGTGAATGAGGTGCGCGATCCAGCTTTGTCATGTGCATTCTCCGGCTAACCATGTGCAGGTCATTTCGAACAGGGCAATTGAGATTCTCGGCGGGGAGCTTGGCTCTAAGAAGCCTGTTCATCCCAATGATCATGTCAATATGAGCCAGAGCAGTAATGACACGTACGTTCATGGCAGTAGTATCAACGCTAGACGCGCTGGCAAACTCCCCAGACACATAAAGGTTTCCGACTGCGATGCATGTCGCGGCTGTAGTCGAGATCAACCACAATCTCATCCCTGCTCTCACTGAACTACGTGATGCTTTCGCCGAGAAGGCGAAGACTTTCGAGCATATAATCAAGATCGGCCGGACCCATCTGCAGGATGCTACTCCATTGACGCTTGGTCAGGAGTTCAGCGGCTACGTCCAGCAGCTCACGAACGGCATCGCGCGTGTGCAGGACGTCCTTCCCCGACTGAGCCTTTTGGCACAGGGTGGTACTGCCGTCGGAACTGTGCGTATGTTTTCATCGTTAGGGGAACATGTCTCGATATCTGTATATAGGGCCTTAACACCAAGAAGGGCTTTGATGTCAAGGTTGCCGCAGAGATTTCGAAGATCACCGGGCTTGAGTTCAAGACCGCACCAAACAAGGTAGTTGGGTTACGATATCCAGTTTGAATGATTCATTGACCATCAAATGTATAGTTCGAAGCTCTTGCATCACACGACGCTCTGGTGGAGGCACATGGTGCTCTGAACGTTATTGCGGTCTCTTTAATGAAGATTGCTAACGATATCCGCTTCCTCGGATCTGGACCTCGCTGCGGTCTCGGAGAGTTAAGCTTGCCTGAGAATGAGCCTGGTAGCAGCATTATGCCCGGCAAGGTCAATCCCACTCAGTGTGAGGCGATGACCATGGTCGCTGCTCAGGTCATGGGCAATCAAGTCGCTGTGTCGATCGGTGGATCTAACGGTCACTTCGAGGTGAGCAGTATCATTGCCGGGACAGCCTCGGTTTTGCTTATTTCTATCGCAGTTGAATGTCTTCAAGCCTGTGATCGCAAAGAACGTTCTGCAGAGTATCCGACTATTATCCGATGGTAGGCAGTTCTCCCAGACATGTTTATATGATGGCCTCACATTGTCTTCAGCCTCTCACTCGTTCAGGAAGAACTGTGTCGTCGGCATCCAAGCCAATGAGAAGCGGATCACCCAAATACTGAACGAGTCGCTGATGTTGGCCACTATCCTGAACAAAACGCTCGGTTACGATAGTACGTATCTTGCATTTCCTTTTTGGGTCGTATTATTCAAGTTTCCACAGACGTGGCCAAGTGCGCAAAGAAGGCGCACAAAGAGGGTACCACTCTCAAGGAGGCCACCGTTGCCCTGGGCTTCCTCACTCCGGAGGAATTCGACGAGAAAGTTCGCCCGGAGCTAATGTTGTATCCTGATGAGGAGTAGGCTGTCGTCACGAAAGAGGCAAACAACCTAGGGATTACTGTACCCTGGCATTGTACACTAGAGCTAATTAACTTGGATGGGTTCCTATGAAAGCTAGGAAGTCGGCTATTATGATGTCTCGGTGATCCAGGCATCAGTACCGGGTTTAGTAGGTAGATATATACGGGAATTGGCTATCCGGTTCCTGACGAGGACGCCCACGATAGACTGCGCGGAGTGCTGATGCGGCGAGTGCTACCAGTTACTCTAGTTACTGTCAATGCTTGAGAGGCTTGAGGCTCGAGAGAGTAAGATGTTTGTTTAAAAGACTGACGCGCACGGGGAAGGTGCTTCTTCGAGAAGGATGAGCAAATTGCCATATATGGAGCGACAGCTCAGGCTTGAGTTGACAGAAGGTCAATGGTATCACAACAGTTTACAAATATAATGAGACGCGCGACGCCGATTCCCCGCTGGAGTCCGGCTGTTCTGCATCAGTTTTCACTCAGGCTTGCTGTGCTCGTCGTCGTGGCCGACATTGGGCGACTCCCCTTCTACAACTCCAAGGAACCTCAGTACGGAAGGTAGCAAATAGCAAGTGGAGGCCCAGCTGGCGAACAGGACTCTTGGTTATTGGTTCGACTCACTGTGATCCCACGGGAGGCCTGTGCTGTCAGTCTTGCAGGACAACTGTAATTTCTCTGCAACAATCGTAGTCTCGTTGACTACCTCTTGGGTAACATGTCGCTTAGTCGCATTCTCAACGATGACCCAGTACCCCCTGTGACTCCGTCTTCCCAGTCGACGGGCCCTTCAGTTGGTTTGAGTGACGCAGCTCCTGTGGACGACTCTCATTCGTCGACTTCGAGGTCTAATGGCGAGAGAACCCCGACTCCGCGGCGGACATTCTCTAGTGATCGCGAGGCGCACAGAGCAGCAAGGAATGCGGCGTATCAGCACGCGAACTATGCTGATCCAGCAGTATACGGCACTTATGACGAGCCGTGGCCACAAGGTAAGTCTTGCAACCAGTTAGCGAGGGACTGGTCCATCGTATTCATTCTGAGCTCAGGCCCAGATGTCGCCCTCCTAGAGGAGCAAGGGCTTCAACCGTTTGATGGCTATGTCGAATCATCCGGACGAAGGAAACGTAGGAACCATGATGATGATGCCGATTACCAGCCTCCTGGACAGAAACGTGTACGTTAAGAGCCAAGGTATGATACAGGATTGTGCTGATAGTTCTTCAGAATGGCACGCGACGGTACCCTTCACGAAGTAAATATGCTCGGACTGCTTCGCCCTCCGGCCATGTGATGGAGCCCACTGTCGTCGAGTTCCACCAATCTACGGAGGAAGAGTTGCGTCTCGCATCTTCCGACCTTGACGATTCGGAAGAAGTATGGATAGCCGAATATAGCGATTATATCTTGGAAACTCAGAAAAGGCAAAGACAAGTCGAAGCATGGTTTGACGCAAGCTGTCTAGTAGGTCGAATTCCGCTACGTAGGGCACTTTCCGTTGACACACTGTGTATAGGAACGCAACTCCAACGTTGCTAGACATCTATCACACCATTATGCTGAGCGGATAGCTGCAATACCCCCTCCACCTCCGCCTCCACCGCCGATTCCACTTAGACAAGAAGCAAATCATCCCTCCAACATCGGTATGGCGTCGCCACCTGCAGCGTTTGCTGATGATGAGGACCCGTTCCCTGAACTGGGTCGCCCCTTGCGACCCCGGCTCTCAGACATGGACGATGCGGCAGGAGATGTTCTGGAAGGTGAAACAGCTGATCCCTCGAACACTGCCGGAGTCTTCCAGAAGGGCAAGGGCAAGCAAGGGTCTAAGCGTTCAGTTGCCGCCGAAGCCTCCGACTCTGGTAGTGAACTGGATGTACCCTTGTCAAACAGATTTGAGAGGGAGGGACACGCTGCCAAGAAGCGTAGAATAGACAGAGACATGGAGGACATCACGGAAGATGTCGAGAGATCCATCAATGAGGATCTCCGGCGGGATCTGCAGGACCCCTCTGCTTCGTCTCTCTCTATCTCAGCTGCGCCTGCTAAGGGTAAAGGTAAAGGCAAGCAGGCGGCTCAAGGCGACCTGAGCACAGACGGGGGCAAAGTGTCCCGTAAGAAGCCAGGACCAAAGCGCAAGTTGGATGCTCTTCCCCCTCATACCCTGGAGCTTCTCGGCGTAGGCCCCGCGTCGATATCCGCCTCTCGAGACGGGACCCCGTCGGTGTCTGCGTCACGCCCAGCGTCACCTGCTCCTACCAACACCTCTTCGGTGCTGTATGAGTTAGACGAACAGATCCCTCCCCTGAAGAGAGCCAAGAAGGTTGATGATGTCATCATGGCTAAGCGTGTCAGAGTACTCGAGGAAGCACAGAAGAAGGTATGGACAACGATTGCGAAGAAAGAGGTCGCCAAGGTAAGCTACTGGCGCATGTTACGGCAGGTTGACGCTCATGCTGCTCCGTAGGTCTACAAATATCACGCTATGGGCTACCAAGCACGCCAGGCGCAGTTGAAGCGTTTGGCCATGCTTTCCTCAATACAGGCGCGCAGGCCATTCACTCGCACGGCCAAGGCTACCAAGGACGTCCAGGCCAAGAGTAAGAGGCTCATGCGTGAAATGCTCGTATTCTGGAAGAAGAACGAGAAAGAGGAGCGGGATGTCCGCAAACGGGAGCAGAAGGAAGCCAGCGATCGTGCCAGGGTCGAGGAGGAACGCCGTGAAGCTGCCCGGCAGGCAAGAAAGCTAGAGTTCTTGATCAGTCAAACAGAGCTCTATAGCCATTTTGTCGGCAGCAAGCTGAAGAGTCAGTTCAGTCTTTCCGCGATTTTATACACGCTGATTCGTTAGTCTACCTGTAGCCGCTGAGGTCGAGGGTGAATCAGCAGAGAGTCAAGCTCCTGCGGGCGCTGACTTGGCTGACGAGGAAGGTGCCCTTCGGGACATCGACTTCGATGATGGTACGAAATTTGGTTATCTCCTCCTCTTCTGTTCCAACCAATGCTCTTTGTTGAAAGATGATCCCACAAATCTTCATCGTCATGCTAGAAAGAATGCGCAGGATGCCATCACCCTGGCGAGGCTGAGAGCCGAGGAATTTGATAAGCAGGCCGCATTGGACCGAAAAACTAATGAAGCTCTGCAGCTTGTTAAGTCTGAAGGGCGCAGTAGAGCTGAGTCGGATGAAGGCACGGGGACTCCTGCTGCCCCGCTCGTAGATCGTAAGTCCTTGTGAATGCCTCAGTTAACCTGCTGACATGGCGTTTCTTTTCCGATAGTCGACTCGGATGAACTCAACTTCCAGAACCCAACTTCATTGTCAGGCCCGCTGACTATCAAGCAGCCAAGAATGTTGACTGCTCAGCTGAAAGAATATCAGTTGAAAGGCCTGAATTGGCTGGCGACCCTATACGATCAGGGCATCAACGGCATCTTGGCGGATGAAATGGGTCTTGGGAAGGTATGCGTTCTGCACTCCATGACTGCGTTTAAGCTAACAGCAATCTTGAAGACTGTCCAGTCCATATCTCTTCTCGCCTACCTCGCAGAGGTCCACGACATCTGGGGACCATTCTTAGTAGTCGCGCCTGCGTCCACTCTGCATAATTGGCAGCAAGAGCTAACCCGGTTTGTCCCTCCGTTGAAAGCGCTGCCTTACTGGGGCAACGTCAAGGATCGCGCGACACTGCGAAAATTCTGGAGCAAGAAGGAAATCAGTTATAACCAGGATGCCCCCTTTCACGTCCTTATCACAAGCTACCAGTTGGTAAGTTAGATCGTACTCACGCGCCGATAGTTAGTCATTGTATTACCAGGTGACGCAAGATCAGCAGTACTTTCAGCGTGTAAAATGGCAGTACATGGTGCTGGATGAAGCTCAGAATATCAAGAACTCTTCCAGTGTTCGATGGAAGACCCTCTTGGGATTCAACTGCCGCAATAGGTTGCTTCTTACCGGAACCCCGATCCAAAACAACATGCAGGGTATGTGGCTGACGCGGAGCTGTATGTTCTGTTGCTCATCGGCGCATTTAGAACTATGGGCTTTACTGCACTTCATCATGCCCAGCCTTTTCGATTCTCATGATGAGTTCAACGAGTGGTTTTCGAAGGATATCGAAACCGCGGCGGAGAACAGGGGGAGCAAGCTGAACGAGCACCAGCTTCGCCGGTTGCACATGATCCTGAAACCATTCATGCTGCGTCGAGTCAAGCGTCACGTACAGAATGAGCTGAGTGACAAGGCATGTCTGGAGATATTGTCGACTCTGCCTGGACTTACAGCTTCCGGCTAGATCGAGAAGGATATCTACGTTGACCTGAGTGCCAGGCAGCGGGCCCTATACCGGGCGTTGTTAGCTAATGTCTCGGTTGCTGACCTGCTGGAGAAGGCGGCCAATATCGGAGATGCCGAATCAGCACGGACCCTGATGAACTTGGTGATGCAGTTCCGCAAGGTCAGCCTCTTAGTCTCTGCTTAAAGTCGTTGCATCAATGTGCTATGTGCAGGTCTGCAACCACCCAGAGCTATTTGAGCGTGCCGACGTCGTCGCGCCCTTTTCGTTCTCCGTCTTTGGGCAGTCAGGGCCACTGAATCGGGAGGGTGACTTCCTATTCTTGCCGTATTCTTCCAGAAGTCCGATTGAGTACACAATACCTGCGCTGCTCTATCGTGATGGTGGTCTCCTGGATGTTCCCCGTGAGGAGTCGTCCAACCCTGCAAGAAGTGGCTGCCTATCACATCTTATGAACATCTGGTCTACTGACTGGCTTCATAAATCTCTGTATGACGATGGTCAGTAATGTATCCTTTTGCCTGAATCTGTCCTGATTTAATGTTGCTGTAGCCGAGTCCTCTTTCGCCTTCCTGCGACTGGCAGACGTGAGCCCACGCGAGGCGCACGATATCCATATCTCCCCGGTATTATCTCGTAGGTTACGCGCTACGCAAGAGGAGAGTGACAGGGTGTCAGATGATTGCTTTGCACTGTGAGTCGCTTTCGTCAACTCGTCATGTAGAGCTTCCCCTGATTCTACCTGCCCATAGCGAATCCGCGTTCGCAGCACATTCTGTGACTTCTCCTTACCGCATCTCAAGATGGTCCCTCTCATCGCATCTGGACACACCATCTGGGCTATCTGCTTTGCCGCTCATTTCGCAAACTGTCTGGAGAGAGTCCTGTCTGTCAAGACAAGGCCTCAAGTTCTTCGTGCCTCCTGCGGTCGCTCCTCCAATCACAATGCATTGCACGGATAGGACGTTCTTAGACCGCCAGGAGCAATTCATTGATGGCCCGCTTGAGTCTCTTGCTCTATACGGCCTCCCAACGTACCTCAGGGACTCAGAAGAAGCTTTCTCGAGCTACCAGTCTAAGGTGTATAGCCTTTCTCCACTGGGACTCCTTGGAAGCTCGCCCCCAGATCAGCTCCCTGCCTCGACTATGCAGGTCCCGGACGCGAAGCGCTTGATTTATGACTCTGCCAAACTTGCTCGGCTCGACACCCTCCTTCAGGAACTCAAGGCGGAAGGCCATCGCGTTCTGGTATACTTCCAGATGACCCGTATGATGGATCTCATGGAAGAGTATCTAATCTATAGGCAATACAAATACTTGCGCTTGGATGGGTCCTCCAAGCTAGAAGATCGCCGGGATATGGTCATAGACTGGCAAACCAAGTAAGGCGGTTTCTATCTGCCATCCTTTCGTGCGCTAATATTCGCTCAGGCCCGAGATATTTGTATTCTTACTCAGCACGCGGGCTGGAGGTCTGGGTATCAACCTCACTGCGGCCGATACAGTTGTCTTCTACGACCATGATTGGAATCCGTCTAATGATGCTCAGGCCATGGATCGGGCTCATCGATTGGGCCAAACTCGACAAGTTACTGTGTACCGTCTAATCACAAAGGGCACTATAGATGAGCGAATAGTGCAGCTGGCCAGAGTAAAGAAAGACGTGAGTGTCGCGATCATTCTTCCTTGTCTTAGGTCTCATACTAAGCACTTACCACAGGTGCAAGACATAGTCGTCGGAAACAAAAGCTTCACGGATGTGACCAAACCCAACGAGATCGTGTCCTTGCTATTGCCTGAAGATCAACTTGCCACTCTTAACACCACGGTTTCGTCAAAACAGACCAACAAGCGAGGGCTGATCTCTGGTGTCAATGGTTCCGAGGATGTGACCCGCGATCTGTGGAACGATGAGGGCGATGAATTCTTCGGGCGTTCGGAACCAGTCCAGAATAACGGTTCTGAATCGGTGGTAGAAGATATCGGACCAATCGCAGTCAGCGGGCGTGGCAAGAAGCGGAAACAGGGCGCGCAAGGTCCGGGGCGCGGTCGGAGAGGAGGTGCAAGGGGTGGTGGGACAGGCAGAGGGACCGGCCGACGAAAATCTGCGGTTGCGAACATGAGCGAGACCTTTGGTGGTGGGGAAGACTCCTAATGGGAGGAGGTTTATTATTGTCGTTGGACCTACGGGTGGACTGCTATTATATCCGTTATCCTTGTATTGCTTTCTTTGCATAGTCGCGCATTGTCACACTAGAGTACGCATTAATATTGTATGTACCATCCCACTACATGTACTGCTCTTTATCTTATACACCTTCCTCAGCTTGAAAGGTGGTACGTCAGATTTCCCACGGTCTGGCGCGAAGTAAGGCAGATATTTTTGATCGATATTGTACCCAGTCATTCTTGATTGCAGTGCAACCAAATTTGTGCCAGTGGTTAGGGGATATAAAGGACTCGCTGTACATCCTCACACTCTGTTCCATGCACTCTCCAAGCAGACTTCTTGTTCCATATCCCTTACGTCGAGTCGGTCTGACCGGGAAGCTCGGAGCATAATACGCTATAACGAAGTCCGAAGATTTAAAGAAGAAACTACTGCTGACAGCGCGTCGAATATTGTGCTGACTTGAATACACTAAGCTGGAGCCTAGCGCTCGCGACCTCTTGTGATCGGAATCAGGCGGAGGTCAGCATGGCTAAGAAGAAGAAGACGCAGCTGAAGCCTGTTGCGCGAGGCTTTGCCACAACTTCAGTGCCCAAGAAGAAGGTCGAAGAGCCCGAGGAAGTCGCCCCGGCATCTGACGTCGGTGATGCAAATGACATTGAAACGTCTTCTAAAGACGAGAAGGCTCTGTCTGGACAGCCTCAAGGGATTCCTAACGATGTGAAGAGTCTGGGTGAAGAAGATCAGCAGCTTAATGACTTAGTGGATCGCTTGCAAGACAGAACTGAGAAAGAGATAACCAGGACTGTCAAGGTATGGTTGACTCGACTTCGCAGAGCTAAGTTGTACTTATGTCAATGCAGGCCATTGACCAGGAGAGGCGCTTTTCGAACACCCTATCGAGCTTTGAGCTTGATCCTGTGGTGACTGACCGTATCTTGGCACTCACGCGTGAACCGAGACGTGATGACCGTAAGTTCCTCAATAACTTATGATGGTATAACTGAGGCCAATAATTGTGATATCAGACGCGAAGGTCATCACTGAACCAGAGGAGAAAGCCCTTGCTCGCCTAGGTATCACATTTGGTGTCCTGCGACGGTTGGGATTCGCGGAACAAAGAGTAGAGGAGTGTCTCAGTGCTATCAAGGGCATCGATCTTGATGAGGCATTCGAATGGGTCAGTGACGGATCTTCCGCACCCTTACGGTTGCTTACTCTAGTACAGCTCTATATTCACTGCCCCGAAGACGAGATTGTCGGAAATACGAGTAGTGTTCTCGAATTGATGCTCTCCAGGCTGATTACTGATACCAGCCTGAAGGTGTCAATGATCCTGAACCTCGAACCCCCAAGACGCCCAAGCACTTTGATTCTCCCAGTTCTCGTCCAACTCCCGCCCCACTGACTCCTTCGAGACCCTCGGGAACTTCTACTGCAATGTGCAATGTGACAGAGTCCAGACTGAATGCCAAAGCTGCAGAATTTGTGCCATCATTCAAGTCATCCCCTTCGACGCCGACCATCCCTGACTCCGAGCCATCCACAGACTTTCAACCGATATCTCCGTCCCCAGAACCAGACGGGGATCCAGGGGCTTTGAAAGCTCGAATTCTGGCATCCTATGGTCAGGCTGACACGGAAGAGACTTCTTCTGAGATAGACGATCCCAATCTCGAGTATGTCAGACTGAAGCTGCAAATCACTGATTTGAAAATGCAGCGCGGTCAGGATTCCGCCGATCCGATTTTCATGGAGACTCTACAATCACGGTTGGAGGAAGTCAAGAAGCATTACTTTTTTGACCAAAAGGACGCCGAAGCACAGTACCGACTGGAGCAGAAGAAGGCCCAGAAGTCCTCGCTTCGTAGCAAGCTACGCGGTACGCATACAGTCCAGGAAGATCCACAGACGTCAAGGCAGGAGAGCCCTCCAATCACGAGAGCCGAGATACCTCCTACCGCGGATGCCACTAAGGCTGATATCTTTGATGACGACGACGACGCTCCGACTGGAGGATTATTCGGAATCTTGCAGGAGATGCCGGCAACGGAGACTGCCGAGAATGGTACCACCATTGAAGTGCGCGACATGTCGGTGCCGAAGCATTGGTCTGGTCGGACGCCTAAGACTCTCTTATCAGAAGTCGTGCTTAAATCCGATCGCTATGCCGCCATATCCTACAGCGACATATCTGGATCCAGCCGCGCTAAACGGGCTGCCCTTAGTGTGGGCTGGACAGATGGTAAAAGCCAAGACTGGGCTATGGAAGATATCGCCTGCTATGATCTTTCACAAGCCGAAAATTACATTGCCACAGTCGCATTGCATGGATTGACCTTCCCGCCCACGGAGGGTTTTGCTGCCGGAATTGCTCTGACTACTGTTGGACGTACATCCTTCAGGCTCTTACCAGCGACTTTCAGAGATCTCTGGGATGAGTTGGAAGAGCGAAGGAAAGACAATGACAACGCCACGAACCGTAGTGTGTGGGCCATGTTGAAGCGCATCCTTCAACCGAAGCTCACCACGGAGCCGAAGGTAACGACTATCATGACATTATAACATTGAGAGACTAACGCAACCTACTAGACGCAAGGCCGCGGTGACCGATCAGCTACCCTTACCACATCCAATTTGAATCGCAGCTTTATAAACGACAATGATCTCAGTTCAGAGCAGCTCATAGCCGGATTCAAGGCGAGGCAAGCGAGTCCAGGGTATCAGGAAATGCTGGTTCGTACCCAGCGTCAGGTCTCGCAATTTTAATTGACCATTGGGTGTAGCAATACCGCAATCAACTACCTGTAGCTCGTTATCGAGAGGAAATAGTGTCTACGTTGGAGTCCTCGCAGGTACTGGTCCTCAGCGGGGAGACCGGATGGTTAGTCTCACATCCCACTCTGTATTCTCACTTCTCCACTGAGTGTGCACCTGCAGCGGCAAGTCAACTCAAGTGCCCACCTTCATCCTCGAGGACCAGCTCTCGAAGGGGAAGCACTGCAAGATATACTGTACAGAGCCGCGTCGAATCTCGGCCATCTCTCTGGCGCAGCGAGTATCGTCTGAATTGGGTGATCCGCCTGGCGCAGTTGGGACGCTCAGCTCTCTTGTTGGCTACTCTATTCGTCTGGAAAGTAATACCAGCAGGAACACCCGGCTCGCATTCGTAACCAATGGAATTGCCCTCCGGATGCTGGAGAATGGGTCAGGTTCAGGTGGGGAAGGAACGGCGTTTGACGAGATCACTGTAAGGCTCACCATGTTTTTGACGGAACGCCAGGCTCATGACTTTCCCAGCATATTGTTATCGATGAGGTGAGAGGCTTACTTCACCTAGAAGTCACGGAAAACTGATTGGGCACAAGGTCCACGAACGTTCCATAGAATCGGATTTCCTTCTTATTGTTCTGAGGTCTCTAATCGAGCAGCGCAAGGACCTCAAGTAAGTCTTTGTTACTCCATTACATTACCAACTCTCATACTAGCAGGGTGATTCTCATGTCCGCCACCGTCGACGCGGACAAGATAGCCAATTACTTTGGGGGTTGTCCAACCTTCCACGTACCTGGTCGTACTTTCCCCGTCGACGTCAGGTATCTTGAGGACGCCATCGAGTGCACTAAATGGTCCATCGACGAGAGCTCACCGTATGCTCGTCGCCGTACGCACGCTCTATTCAATACATTTTTTCTCGGACTGACCCCATCCTTCCGGACCAGTTCATGACAAGTTCTACCGCAGCAAGGGACGCCAGGATTGGTCCGAAGACGCCCTAGCGGGTGACGAAGACGATGAAGAGGAAGGACAGGCAAATATCAAACTTGAGAGACGGTACTCCTCGGCGACAGCGACGACTATCAATCTACTAGACGAGCGCCTGATGCCTTATGATCTTATCCTCCGATTGCTTGAACGTATCTGCGTCGAAGATGCGGAGTACAAGAGTCATTCCGCAGCAATCCTTGTCTTCATGCCCGGTATAGGCGAAATCAGGCGGCTAACGGAGCTCTTGGCCGAGCATCGCGTCTTCGGATCCGATGACTTCCAGATATTACCTCTGCATTCAACGATATCGACGGAGAATCAGGGATCAGTGTTCAATATCCCTCCTCCAGGTATTCGTAAAATCGTTATAGGTCAGTCTTCATAGTCATATTCCAAACATACGCTCATTTTCGAGGATAGCGACCAATATTGCTGAGACTGGTATCACGATCCCTGATATCACCTGCGTCATTGACACTGGGAAGCATAAAGAGATGAGGTACGTTCTCAACAGTGAAATACAATAAGTTGCTAATACTTCACAGATACGACGAAAAGCGCCAAATCAGTCGCTTGATAGAGACGTTCATTGCCAAGAGCAATGCTGCTCAACGGCGTGGTCGTGCTGGTCGTGTGCAGGAAGGGTTATGTTTCCACCTTTTCACGAGACTGCGTCATGATACTCTGGTAAGAATGTTTGCGATAGATGGTTTGACATCTCATCGAAGGGGCTCCAGATGGCCGACCATCCTCTTCCAGAGATGATGCGTCTGAGTCTTTCGGACCTTGCTTTGCGCATCAAGATCATGAAGATTCGGTTAGGCTCGTCTATAGAGGATGTCCTGTCGAGGGCTCTAGACCCTCCGGCCTCTGTCAATATCCAAAGAGCTGTCGCTGCTCTGGTCGAGGTGAGGTTTTCAGTCGATGTATGCACGGGCGTATGGTGACGTCCGTCTCGAATAGGTCCGAGCCTTGACGCCCTCGGAAGAGATCACTGCAATGGGTCAACTTTTGAGCAAGCTACCGACGGACGTGCATCTCGGAAAGTTCTTGCTCATGGCGACACTCTTCCGTTGTCTGGACCCCGCCCTTACAATCGCTGCTACCCTCAACTCGAAGTCGCCATTCGTGACACCATTTGGCCATGAGCAGCAGGCTGACAAGGCGAAGCGTTCATTCCAAAGTGGTATGTATCTCATCGGGGCAGGAACAGTCGCCTATCTGATTGTATATGCTAGAAAATTCGGATTTCTTGACTATCCACAATGCTTTCAGTAGTTGGCGTTCGTGCGCTCCTGGCCACGCGTTCAAATTCTGTAGGCAGAATTTCTTGAGTCACCAGGTATGTTTCTATGTCCTTCGCTGTGCTTTCCTCTTAATCATCTTCATGCAGAACCTACAGCAAATCGAGGAGCTCCGGCAACAATTTCTTGGGTGCGACAACAGATAACTATGATGGGGCCTGTTCTGATTCTTCGCAACAGGTATCTCGTGGATTCGGGCTTCATTCAAGTCGATCGTTCCTTCGTCCGGGAACTGAGCAGGTGGGCTTTAGTTGCCCCCGCTACCCATCCACTTCTCACCGTTCTCTTCAGAGCCCGCTACGGTCGCAACCGCAATCGCTTCGTCACCATCCCCACCGAGCTCAACTGCAATGCGCAAAACACAGCGCTCATGAACGCAGCGCTCACCGCGGGGCTGTACCCCAAGCTGCTCGCGATCGACCAGACGACCTGGCAGATGCGGACTATCGGCAATAACCAGCCCGCTGCCTTCCATCCGTCGTCTGTCAACTTTGGGCGGAACCCTAGGGAGTTTGGCGTGAACTACCTGAATTATTTCACCTTGATGTGCGTGTTTCCTAGAGTCGTGCAGCGATGTCTGACATCTGTTTTGCAGGCATTCGAAGAGGCTCTATGCATGGGAGACAGGCCCAGTTGACGATGTTTCAATACTGCTGCTTTGCGGTGAAAGCGATTTCAAGGTTAGATCATCCTTCACTCTGTTTGGAGAGTAATTAGGTCTAATGATCTATCCAAGCTCATCTCAGACTCGGTATCTGTGGACCGCAAGCTCAAGTGGCGCGTTGCACCCAAGACCAACGTCGCTCTCAAGGTTCTGCGTAATAACCTGGCATCGCTGCTCGCACAACAATTTCGCGGGAAGCCCTTGGTGGAGTCGCAGGTGCTTTGGCATGAGCTGGGCATGGCAGTCTTGGGGAAGATGAAGATCGAGGACGATAACGGCGGGCAAACACCGCAGACGACGATATCTATAGTCAATCATGGATCTAGATAGAATTTTCGGCAAATCTTGTGTAGCACTGACGAACTACACGAATACAGCGGCGAGACCTACAAGCATCCTCTAGACAACTCGGCGTGCACTCGGCTCCTCTGCAGTGAGCAATAAGGCATAGATTGCACCTAATAGCATATGCATATGGGGTGGCAGCAGATGAATAAATCTGGATATGCCAATCTACTCCTCTTCCTCCTCGTCACCAGCGCCTCTGCAGAAGGTAAAACATCAATGGATGGCAAACACTTGAGAAAATGCACTGGACTCACGCAATATTGTAAAAGCGGAGCTGGTATTGGTCTTTCGACGAGGCGACAACACGAATCCAGTCACGGAGGGTGTTCTTCTTGAGGAACTTTTTCGTAAGATACTTGAGGTACCGTTTCGAGAGAGGAATGCTCGACGTCACGGTGACGCTCTTGTCGCCTTTACACGCATTAACTCAGCATGCAAAGACTTGCCAGAGACAATAACACGAACCATCACGATGAATCTTGATGTTGTCGCCGAGGTTGCCAGCCTTGCCCTCGACCTTGATACGATCGTGCAAGAACTTTTCAAAGGCCGCGCCATCAAAGACACCGTCGCTCGCGGGGCGAGAGTAGTCGATGACGAACTTGTGCTTAGCAGCAGTGGTTTTGGTGGCGGCCTTGGGCTACGGAACAGAGGAAAAGGACGAGACGCCCGATGTAAGCCTACTGAGAAGGGAACTCAGCAAAGCGGTACAGGCACTAACCATCTTGAAAGTGGCGGGAGGGCGCGGTCGACGGTGGGCGAGGGCGTTGAGTATAACGGGCAGGACAGCGAGCAGCGGTCCCAGAGATTCTTAAAGAACTGTACAGTTGCTGATCAGATCTCGATTACACCCGCGTGGAGGCCATGCGAGCATATTGCCTCCGGCGTGGTTGAAATTCGCGGTAAAGTTGCGTTCGCGGCAAAGTTGCGCTCGCTTGGACGTGCAAGCCCTCTTCGAAAATGGCCCCTTCAAATGGATTGACGCGCCAGCAAATTGCCTCTGCCCAGCTAGATGGCACATATACCATTCAACCCGAAAAGTCTGAGCCGAAACTCGACACTTCGGAGTGGCCTCTGCTGCTCAAAAACTACGACAAGCTGCTTGTCCGTTCCAACCACTTTACCCCCATTCCCTCGGGATGCAGCCCGTTGAAGCGTGATATCACGCAATACATCAAGTCTGGTGTTATAAACCTCGACAAGCCTTCGAATCCCTCCTCGCACGAAGTTGTCGCATGGCTGAGGCGTATTCTGAGAGTTGAAAAGACGGGCCACAGCGGCACTTTGGATCCCAAGGTTACTGGATGCCTGATCGTCTGTATCGACCGCGCTACTAGGCTTGTCAAGTCTCAACAAAGTGCAGGTATGTGACAGCTTTCCATAGTCGAATGCTGATCGTGCCTCACTAAATCCCGTCACAGGGAAGGAGTATGTCTGCGTCCTGCGTCTGCACAATTCTCTCCCAGATCTCACCGCACTTCCGCGGGCTCTTCAGACCCTCACCGGTGCGCTCTTCCAACGTCCTCCCCTCATCTCCGCGGTAAAACGCCAGCTGCGTATCCGTACCATTCACGAGTCCAAGCTTCTCGAGTTCGACGAGAAGCGCAACCTCGGCGTGTTCTGGGTCTCTTGTGAGGCTGGCACGTACATTCGGACCCTATGTGTTCACCTTGGTCTGCTTCTGGGTGTGGGTGGCCATATGCAGGAGCTGCGACGCGTACGGAGTGGCGCAATGAGTGAGAACGATGACATTGTGACCATGCACGACGTGTTGGACGCTCAATGGCTTTACGACAACACGAGAGACGGTACGCTGCGACTGTCAATTATCCATGATCGTCGGTGCATCTAACACGACCCCCAGAATCGTATCTTAGGCGCGCCATCCGGCCCCTGGAATGCCTGCTCGTCGGCTACAAACGCATCGTCGTCAAAGACAGCGCGGTCAACGCCGTCTGCTACGGCGCGAAACTCATGATCGGCGGTCTCCTCCGGTACGAGGCCGACATCGGCCTGAACGAGGAGGTCGTGCTCATGACCACCAAGGGCGAGGCGATCGCCCTCGCCATCGCACAGATGTCCACCGTCGAGCTCGCGACGTGCGACCATGGCGTGGTCGCCAAGGTCAAGCGCTGTATCATGGAGCGCGATACTTATCCGAGAAGGTGGGGTCTCGGGCCTACGGCGCTCATGAAGAAGAAGATGGTCAAGGATGGGAAGCTGGGTAAGCATGGCGAGAAGACGGATGCTACGCCTGCGGAGTGGAGTCGTGACTATGTTGACTATAATCGCGAGGTACACTTGGCCTTTTCCTCACCTTCTGCGATGCAGAGCTAATGGTTGCTTTTCTAGCAACCTGTCGCTGGCTCGTCATCATCAGCTGCGGCCGTCCCCGCCTTCGTACCCTCAGTTGTTACCGCGCAACCAGCGGAGGATATCGCCGTCAGCCCCACAAAAGACAAGAAGGAGAAGAAGCGAAAGCGCGACTCGGTCGCAGGAGACGGCGACGTGACAATGGCTTCAGAAGCCGATGCTGCTGAGGACGAGGAGGCGGAGAGGAAGAGGAAGAAGAAGGAAGAGAAGGCGGCTAAAAAGGCTGCAAAGGCGGCGGAGGGTGAGGAGGATGACGAGGCGAAGAGGGAGAAGAAGCGACTAAGGAAGGAGAAGAAGGCAAGAGAGTCTATGGCGAACGCGGAAGAGTAGCTTTAGTATCGTATATTGCTTACGCTGTTTTCTGTATTTTATCATCCGCTTGATTTGCCATCGATTCGATTGCCTTCTTGCTCCGATGTCGAGCGGACTGCAGATATGTCCGCATGTAATGCCTTCTTCCGGGTAGCGTAGCATATTCATGCCATAGCATCTGTCATTCACCAGGAAAGAGGGGTATCTACCTACAAGCCCAAAGAAAAGTCGTCATCAAGACATAAAACTATCAAGTCCGTACAGCAATTCACAAAGCACGGGGAACAAACGTGACGAGCAGAAGGTCCATAACAGTCTTCGCTGATTACAAGACAATAGCGAAGGCACCAAGCGCAGCGACAGCCGCGCTCAAGATGCCCACCCGAACAGCACCCGCACCCGACGTGGAGCCAGTCGCAGAGGGCGAAGCAGACGCCGCGGCAGCGGTGCCGTTGAGCTGCTCCGCCAGCGCCTGGAACGCGCTGAAGCTGCGCTGCGACGACTCGTCCGAGTTGACCGCGAACACCATGCCGGCGCCGCAGTGCGACGCGGGGGTCTTCTGGCGGCAGTACGCCCACATGGGCGCGGTGTCGTTGACAGTGACGTTCCAAGTCGGAAAACTGCTCGCGTCGTCGGCGACGGGGAGGAAGCCCGAGTCGAAGCCGGTCGTCCCGTTGGCGTTGAGCTGCCGGCACGGGTCGGCGAACGAGGACTGGGTCACGGTGTGGTTCTTCTGGTGGCTATGGTGCATAATAGGTTAGACGGGAACGGTTGGGGGAGCGCTGGTGCACGTACAACTCGAACATGATGATGTCGCGGGGTTGGGCGCTGATGCGAGGAGGGTCGAATGTCAGCTTGCCCGTGCCGCCAACGATGACCTTGTGGACCTGGCCTTCAAGAGCGGCAGGAGTGGGCGCTGGAGAGTTGGGGTAGCTCGTGTACACCGTGGTCCAGCTAGAGGACTGCAGAGTGATGGGCTGGGTTACCACAGAGCCGCTGGGGGCCGGGGGAACAGTGACACTCCCGTAGGCAGCTGTCCAGGTGTTGGAAGCGGTCTCACTGGGGGCAGCAGCGGTGGACGACGCAGCGGCAGCGAGGCTGGAGCCGATGGCCAGCGCCGAGTTCTTGAAGTTAGTGAACGAGTTCGGAGAACCGTCAGCAGGGCAGTTAACTGCGAAGACCATTCCCTTGCCGCAGTGCGAGTTGGCAGTGTTGGCGGCTTGCGCACAGTAGACCCAGACCGGGTTCGTCTATCCGTCAATAATAGGTCAGACCTTCGCTCTTTATGGGAAGCGACAGAACTCACGTCGTTAACACGAATGGTGTACGTGGGGAAGTTGTCTGTTACATTGGCAGCCACAGGCATGCTGTTGGTACGGTTAACGGATAACTCGGGGTTTTGTATCTGTGCACGTACAATCCCGAGTCGAAACCGCCTTCCTTGGGACCACAGGGGTTAGCAAACGAGGACTGTGTAACCGTGTGGTTCTTCTGCTGGAAATGGAAGACAACCTGGTCGCCCGGGTTTGCGAACTGTCCAGAATAAGCGTTAAAAAGACCCGAATAACAAGGCAGAAATCCTGGCAAGGCTCACAATTGCTTCGGGACTGAAGGTCAAGTTACCAGCGGCACCGCCGACGGTCACATCATAAATCATTTGGGCAGCCGTGAACGGCAGGACAACCAGGCCCATCGAGAGAAGAGAGAAAGACAGCATGATCGCTCGCGATAGCAAAGTTAGTTTTAACGTGAAGAGAGATTGCAGGTAGATTTAAATGACAGATGCACAGCAATAAAACAGCAAACAGCAGAACCAAGAGAGGGACCCAGTCGAGGGCGACAAGAGGAAAAAAGAGAACAAGAGAGATAGGAGCGAAATTAGCGCGACACGCGCTTTTGTGAGCGGTTTTCATACCCCGCGCGGCGGTGGCCAGATGACTGTGTCCCTGGCAACCTGTTCAATTCTCTTGCTTCATGCGCACCATTCGGCATCCGTCGAGAAGATCGCAACTTTCGTATGCAAATTGTATTCCCGTCCATCCAGAGGTAGTGATCATCTTGAACCTCTCAAGGTATACGGTGACCTTGAAATGCACCGCAGAAAAGCTGGGTTGCGTCTGGACAGATGCGCCGGTTCCAGTAAGTCGCATATCATCTATAGACCGATATGCCCATCCTAGGATCTAGGAAATGATTCAAAGGCAACTTGAGTGGCGAGGGTACGGATCGATCAAGGGGACAAGGATCCAAGATATCCAAGACTCCCAGACAGGCTTGCTCCGAGCCACTTCAGTGCCTGGCCCCAGTTGGCGCCTATAGTCGCTTTCAAAAAGTCAACCATCTATAAGCAAGTGCATGAAGGAGAGATGAAGAGTCTCAATACGCAGGGCAGGTCTTTATATACCACTCTGCTTCATATAAATATCCTGCCTTGGGCTGCCGATAATCCTCTCCGCAGCAGCATCGAAGCATCCGAGTTTGTAATTCCAGAGGCCTCCAAATCCGGCACACGGTGGCGGTGGCTGGGATGGGAGAATCCATCACGTATCCCTCAAACACCCATGTTCTTCGTACTTGTGATTGCTCTAATGACAATAACAGATGCGCCCGGTCTGTCTATAAGTACGACGAGATAATGGCCAGAGGACCCATCCTCGTTTCGTCCTCGCGACTGGGCCGATCAGTCTGGTTGTCGTGTCTACCTCGGCACTCCTTGTCTAAAGTCTCTCTCTTGTCCGCCATCTAAAAGTCACTCGTTGTATCCATACACTCTGTTTCGTTATTGACGTTCAGCAGCGCGCTGACACCACCCAGATGCCTGGCAAGACGCTCAAACCAGCTCCAAAGTTCGAAGTCGGTCAGTGCCCCTTAACTTGGAGTGCAGAGTCATATTGCTAACGAGTTGTATACACAGGCGAGGAATACAAGGTCCTTCACAGCCTAGGAGAAGGCGCGTACGGTACCGTGGTATCGGCTCTCCATATCCCTTCGGGCAGACAAGTCGCTATCAAGAGAGTCCGCCCCTTCGAGCATACACTCTTCTGTCTGCGCACCCTCCGAGAAATCAAACTGCTCAAATTCTTCTCCCAGGTTTGCGTGAATGAAAATGTAGGAGCCCGGAACATGTCTCCGCTTACAGTTATCTGATGGTTCTCACTGACAGATAATATCAATACTCGATATTGTTAAGCCACCATCATATGATGACTTTACGGAAATATACTGTATGTATCAAAAGTCTCATATGGTCCAGCGAATACTCACCGCGCCCACAGTCGTACAAGAACTGATGCAGACCGATCTGCATCGCGTCATCCGGACCCAGACGCTGACAGATGATCACTGTCAAGTACGTCTCCAAGCCAATCCTCCCGCACACTCGCTCATCAGCTCTCTCCCAGTACTTCATCTACCAAGTATGCCGAGGCCTCAAATCCATCCACTCGGCGGACATTGTGCACCGGGACCTCAAGCCCGCCAACCTCCTCCTCAACGCCAACTGCGATCTCAAAGTGTGCGACTTTGGGCTGGCAAGGAGCGTCAACAGCATAAGCCCGGACGGTAAAGATGCGGGCTTGCTCACGGAGTACGTCGCGACGCGGTGGTACCGCGCCCCGGAGATCATGCTCAGCTTCAAGCGTTACACCAAGGTGATCATCCCTACTCGCCACCTGCCTGACGGAACTGATCATCAACCTGGGCCAGGCGATTGACATGTGGTCTGTCGGATGCATACTCGCCGAGCTACTTACCGGGAAGCCCCTCTTCCCCGGCCGGGATTACAGCCATCAGTTGGAACTCATCCTTGACGTGATCGGTGTGTCTATTTCGAGCTTGCTCGCTTACCCCGCGCCTGAGCACTCTCCTCAGGCACGCCGACCCTGGACGAGTATTACTCCATCACCTCTCGCCGTTCGCGGGAGTACATCCGTGCGCTCCCCATTCGGAAACGCCGGCCCTTCGCGGCGCTGTTCCCCAAGGCATCTGAGGAAGCCATCGACTTCCTGCAAAAGACTCTGGTGAATCTTCATCCACTCCTCGATTGGACGTTGGTTAACAGTCACATCCGCAGACTTTCGATCCCAAGAAACGGATTACCGTGGATCAGGCATTGGAGCACCCCTACCTCGCAGCCTACCACGACCCTCTGGACGAGCCGTCGTGTGCCGCTATAGATCCGGACTACTTTGACTTTGACAGTATGTGCTTGCCAGTTTCTCCTTCGGGCATCCTTGAACTTTCTTCCATCACAGCCATAAAGGACGACCTCACCATCGAAGAGCTAAAGATGCTTCTGTATGAAGAGATCGTCTCCCTCCGGTCGTCCCTTTGAGACGCCACCCCTCGCTACCTCTGATAACTTATTCACCGTGCAAACCATCCACCTCTTCAGGGCTCTGCGGGATATCCTGACTGTATACAGCATAATTCATAAATCATAAGATACTACTATCCAAATGGCATGGATGATTGCGTTGCTATTTAACAAGCAGCACGCTACAAAGGAGTGTAGTACATATCATCAACGTTCAACTTCAATCAATACGTCAGAGCATCGAAGCGCAGAACTAATCCAATACTCATTAGTACGTAAAGGCGTGTAGCGGTAAGCAACAAGGAAAAACGATTGTGGATGCATCGGTCCATGTCCGACTACTCAAAATCTTCAGAGGTAGGATTATATTTGGCAGGGTTCCAAAACCCAGCAGCAACGCCCTCGACACCGAAATCGCCAAATCGGCTGTCATTGTCCAGTTCCGTGCCGTACATCGTCCGCCGCACAGGTGGCGCGGGCGTATCGGGGTTAGTCGGCCTAACCAGCCCCAGACTCGCGCCGACATCGTTGCTCGTCGTCCTCCTCTCAGGGGGGGGCGACGGCGACCGCATCAACGAAGCAGGGTTGACGAACCCCGATGCCATCGCCGACGTACCAGCATCGCTCGCACGCAGCCTGGGCCGCCCAGGAGTTCCCATGGGATGGAAGTAGTCGTGCCGCTCTCGCCGCCCGTGACGCTCAATGACGTGCCCGTAGCTGCTGCTGCTGGGCGGCATCACGGGTGAGGGCGACGTTGGCGCCTCGGGGCGGGGGAAGCGCGCTACATACGGCGTCGACGCCACGGGGTCCCAGGCCGCAGAGGTGAAGCTGAAGTCGTAATTATGCGAGATTGGAAGCTGGTTCTCTAATTCACCCGCGGACGCAGTCGTCAGCCGCTGTGACGAAGGGCCCGGGGCTGCACCGACGTTGCCGACGCTCGGGCCAGTGTAAACAGGAAATGGGGCAGATAAACCTCCGTCTGAGGCGCGAGGTTCTGCAGAAGGCCTCCGCAGACGCTCAGCCTCAAAGTCCAAAGTCCTGCCTACGAAGCCCTCCGGGTACTCCAGCCTTATTCGCTTTTTGTCGGGAGACCCAGGGGCACCTTCCTCCGATAAGTCATCACGTCGACTTTCATCTCCCGGCGGGGAAGTTCTCGGGCGTTTGCCGAGACTGCTGGGCGACACGCCAGGATCGTCATCTTCATCCATGGGAGATATCACAACATGCCTACAAGAACTGTCATTGAGGACACTATACTCCGATATGGATGTAATACGTACCTTGCGATAGATTGGCTCACGATAGGCGTGCTGTATTTTGGCGTGGAGGGCAGTTGGTTGTAAACGGCATCCGTGGCATCCATCCGGTCTTGAATGGACGACATACGTGTATCCATGTCCGCGACCCGTGTGTCCATATCGGTGATACGTGTGTCCATGCTAGCGACACGCGCGTCCACGTTGGTAACCTGAACACGAAGCGCTTGCAGCTCGGCCGTCATGGATTGAATGGTGCGCTGTAACTCCTCCGTCCCTGCCACTTGAGCAGTCAAGCGCTCCACATCAGACGCCTGACTCTGTATCCTTTCTTCGAAAGGTCTGATCTGCGGGACGATGAGCAACTTGCGGACGGAAAGGCTGTATGGCACTCACAAGATTTGCCACGTATTCGTGGAGTCCTTCATACGTAACAGAGGAGGTGGTCGTGGCACGAGGGTGTACAGGAACATCAGGCCCAGAATCGGCATTTGTGACCTGGATATCGGTCCTTTCGCGCACATTCGAAGGACCGGGATCCGGCGGCGGACTGACAGCTATCGGTTTGTCCCTATGAGTCGGGCTGCAGGCAGCCACGTTGCGGTCGGACTCACGTAATGGAGGGTCTTCCCTTCCAGGCTCCGGTTCTGCAAGCCCTTAGTACATGCCTCCGAGATAATCGATGAGCTTACCTTCCGGTATGGGCACTGCGGTCGTTGGGAAACTCCTTGCCTTCCCTCGTCTAGATTTTGCTCGAGTCGAAACTCGACCACCACTCACCCCTCCTGCTGCTGGCCTTCCAACACCACTACGAGATTGGGTGTCCTTACCCTTACGGGTTCTGGTAGAACGTCCGGCGGTGGGATCTGGTTCAGAAGCGCCGTGCGGATCCTCAGCAGGAGAGATGGCCTCGTCCCCGCTGTCGTCATGAACAATCATAGATCCGGTAGATCTTTCCCTAAATCGTGTGCCATCCTTTCTTGTCGCCGCTACCGAGGTTGCACGGGGCTGAGGTGCTGCAGGCACTTCGGAGGTGGCAGGGCTGGACCAATATTGAGATGACATACTAAGTGAAAGGCCACGGACATACTCTGGGGCTTTCAGAATCATCTCAATGAGTTCTTCTGATTTGAGATTGGCTCTCAGACCGAAGTCCTGCAGTAATTGCGTTAGGATGCCGGAAGGCTCTGAGGAGAGAACGCTTGCCTTGCATAGTTTCTGCAGATCCGGACGCTTCATAGCTTCCAGCATCTCTCTGCTCGGTCTGGAGGACATGGCGGCAGGATGTTGTCGACGCATTGGACAGCGAGCAAGCAAGGCCGAGGTGGTGGTGGTCGGGCACGAACATAGGGTGAGGGACAATACGACCAAACAACGCGCGAATCCTCGCGTGCACGTGACTTCACGGCTTCTTCGGCGCTTGAATGTGTGGCCTGGTCCCGCGGCGGAGATAATCTGCATCAATACCGAGGGCCTTTAATTAGAACGTGGCCGATGGAAACATAATGAATTTTGTCTTTGCAGCTAGCGAGGTGAAACGCCGCAGAAACATCACCCGAGCCCGCCTCTCGCTGGTATAGACGCAGTACAGTCGCCAGGATCTTAGGTAGCAAGTGACATCCAGCAAGTGACATCCAGAGTCAGAGAGACAACCTGCAGCTGATAGGAGTTGGTGGCTGCAAAGGAAACGGCATGAAAGCTTGAGAGCTTGACGTCCGGTACTGTATAGGAGATACAGTCGTAGTCAAACTTCGCTCGCTGCCTGGAGTGCGAAGTAACTGCGGACTGGGTGCGGCATGCTGCTGCATGCAGGCTGACAGTGTGCCAGTTGCCTACCAGTTGCCTATTCTTGAGAGAAACTGTCGTATACTACCAAGAGCCAAGGAACAGATGGCGAAGTTAACGTAATGTGAACCGCGTGGCCCTACGCGACTTTCCAAGTTGTCTTGCTATGGCTTTGCAGTATCCTTTTCTACCATTTATGTTTCACGTCACTTTACTGCCCATCCGATAGTCATCAACATGTACGTTTATTCTTACAGGCTTATATATATAAGACATAGTTGTTCGTTTTAAAGCCCTCGCTCGTCCTTTTCAGGCGGAGGTCACGCAGGCCCCGCAGCTGCGCGGCGTTCCGTAGCGGAGTTTAGCCACGATCGTCCGGGGTGGTCGGACCGCTGTGCTAAAGCTGATCATGGCATAGGCTCGTGACTTGCATGCCGGAATAGACTCTCGCATTTGCCCATATAACATAAACAGCAATGCCTATCACTGCCGCTTGTTCTCCAGGACCGAGGTCTCGTATTCGACTCGGGCATCGGACTTTCTGTCTTGACCCCCATGGCGTTCACTCTTTCACAGGTCGCAGAGCACAACTCCCAGAAGTTCGTGTCTCCTATGTGCTTTAGTTTCAGCCACTGAACGGCATTTGCACTTGCAGATCATGTTGGGTTATTATCAATAATAAGGTGTATGATGTGACGGAGTTCCTTCCAGTACGTTCGTTCACTTCAATGCGACAGTGGTCGTGTTCATGCCTTGCACAGGAACACCCCGGAGGTTCCAAGATCATACTGAAGTACGCCGGCCGTGACGCGACCGCTGCCTACGAACCCATACACCCACCAGATGCACTGGACAAGAACCTACCCAAGGACAAGCATCTTGGCGACCTCGACACCGCTGCTGCGGAGCAGGTTGCTCGCGTGAACGAGAACAGGCGCAAAACCAAGGATGTATTGCGAATGGAGCAGGCCGAGAGGGAGAAGCCGTCATTGAACAGGGTTATGAGCATCTTGGAAATGGAGGTACGAGAGGTTGGACTTTGTCTCGGAGCGATCGGTCTCAAGCCAGCTCGCAGGACATTGCACGGAAAGTCATCTCTTACAAGGCACACATGTACTATTCTTCGGCAGCAGACGATGAAACCAGTATGTACCCCCGCCTCTCCGATTTTCTACGCTGAATGAGCAATTTGTACAGCTCTTGTGGAAAATATGCGAGGCTTCCAGCGCCTCTTCTTCCATGCACGAGTGATGCGACCCGTTTCCACCGTTGACCCTACTACCACCATGCTTGGCTTCAAATCCACAATACCTGTCTTCGTCAGCGGCGCTGCTCTCGCAAAGCTTGGGCACCCCCTCGGTACGCATTCGACTTCTTCATACTCGGAGACGGACTCATTAACTCCTCTCCAGGCGAAGCCAACATCACTCGCGGCGCCGGCAAAACCGGCATCCTTCAAATGGTCTCCTCCAACGCCTCACTCTCCGCCGAGCAAATCGCACAAGCACGCCTCTCCCCTGACCAAGTCCTGTTCTTCCAACTCTACAAGAACAAGGACGACGCCGTCGCCGAAGAGCGCGTCAAGGAGGTCGAGCGACTTGGTTACAAGGCGATATTCCTGACTGTGGATGCGATTACGCCCGGGAATAGGGAGCGGGATATCAGGGCGCCGTTTGTGCTGGAGGCGGAGGAGGCGGAGGCGGAGGCCAAGGGCGGTGTGGAGAAGCCGAGGACGGTGGGGCAGGTGCAGAAGCAGGAGGAGGAGTCGCAAGTAAACAATGAGGGGACGGCGGGTGCGCTGATCAGGTTTGTGGATCAGGATATGTCCTGGGAGAAGGTTGGTGACAGTATTTGCAATTGTATTTGCAAGTCTGTTGCTCATGCACTATCCTCAGACTATCCCTTGGCTGCGACGAGTCACCAAGCTGCCCATAGTAATCAAGGGTGGGTTCTCGGTGTCATGCGTGAGCTAGGCGCTGACGACACTGTAGGTATACAGTGCGTTCAGGACGCTGTGCTTGCCGCGGAGGCTGGCGTTGATGGTATTCTCATCTCGAATCACGGAGGTACGCAATGATCGCTCTGTACAACTTCAGATGGCTCATCAGCGTATCACAGGCCGGCAGCTTGAATAGTAAGTACTTCCTCGGTTGCGACAGAAATGTAGAGGCTGAGAGGGCCTGCTATGTAGCTCATTGCCCTCAATCGACGTTTTGTACCGGCTGAGGAAGGAGCGGCCAGACGTTTTCGACAAATGCGAAGGTGCATCGTGTCATACATCCGTGCATGGGCAGTACTGACGACCATACATCTCAGTTTATGTTGATGGCGGCGCCAGACGCGGTACAGGTGAGTATGATGGTCAGGTTTCTTCTGAGTGGTTTCTTGATCATGGCGTTGTAGATGTGATCAAGGCACTCTGCTTGGGAGCGAAGGCTGTCGGTATGGGGAGGCCATTTTTGTATGCTCAAAGTGTACGTCGAATTGTCTTACTGCGTTGATTATAACTAAATTAACTGCGCCGTCACCCAGGCATACGGTGAGGACGGCGTCGCGAAAGCCGTGCAGATTCTGCAGCGCGAGATTGTCACGGCTATGAAGCTGGTAGGAGCAAGGAGTGTCAAGGAGCTGGTACCCGAGATGGTCCGTTGTTTGCGAATACCTGTATGCGCGTGACTAACGAACGCCGTGATTTACAGGTTGAACAGGTTAGCTGGCAGCCGTATTACCCGCAGGCGAAGCTGTAGTCAAGACTGTTGTGCCCGTGATTATGATTTCTGCTGGATGTATCCCGAGATGTATAGATGTACAGCGTTGTTGCCTATATGTATGTGAGGACAGAGGCTGTCCGCCACGTACCAGGGAGGTTGCCCAATATATCCGGGCCGCTTGCGGTGTTATGAGCCACTTCGCCTAGTGACCTCATCGCAACTGCTTTACGATGCCCTCCAAGTCACCAGCACAGAGTTTAATAGAGAAGGCCGACAAGAAAGCCAACGCCTCTACCGGCTGGTTCTCTTCCTCGTCTACGAAATGGGAGGAAGCGGGTGATCTGTACCAGCAGGCGGCGAATGCGTTCAAGATCGACAAACTGTTCAAGGAGGCCGGGGATGCGCACGCACGGGAGGCGGAGTGCAGGGAGAACAGTAAGGAGGGGAACGAGGCGGCCAATGCATGGTGGAATGCGGCCAAGGCGTATAAGAGAGTCAACCCGGAGTGTGAGTGGTGTCCCTCAAGTGCCGTGGTGTTAAGTACTGATTGAGGACTAGTGGCCATCCAGGCGTTGACGCAGACAATTACGCATTTGACTCAGGGAGGACGATTCCGCCAGGCGGCGGATAGGGAGAAGGAGATTGCGCAGATCTATCTGCAAGAGTTGAATGACCTGCGCCGGGCATGCGATAGCTACGAGCGGGCGGCTGAATGGTATCAGCAGGAGGATGCAACGGCGTAAGTTCATGTACATTTATGGTGTCCACAGTTACTCAAGTGGCGGTATCCCATGTAGTACCGCCAATGCATGCTTCAAGGATGCAGCGGACTTGCATGCCGACCTTGAGGAATACCCAGCGGCCATCCAGCGCTACGAGCAGGTCGCGGATCACTCCTTGACTTCTCAGCTCACAAAATACAGCGTCAAGGAGTACTGGCTCAGGTCGAGTCTCTGTGCGCTCGCTATGGGGGTAAGCAGATCCTTGTGTTCTTGGGACGCCTGATTCTGACCTATGACCTCTGGTAGGATTCCATTTCCGCGAAACGCAACTTGGGGAGGTACGGTCAGCTCGACACGACGTTCATGTCCACCCGGGAGGCCCGATTCATCAACGCGCTCATCGAAGCTATGGACGCTGGGGATGAGGAGGCGTTCACTGCTGCTGTGGTCGACTTTGATCAGGTTATGCGGCTTGATAACTGGAAGACGGGTATTCTTCTGAAGATCAAGAGGAAGCTCCAGGACGAGGGCAACCAGCTCACATGAGCTCTGGATATCTTGGACTGCTGGTGATGTAGTATGTACGATTGTGTTACAGAGGAATTTGCTATGCGAACCAGAATACATGGATACATAATTCTCGATAAATAATATTATGAGCGACTCCTCGCAGCGACCCTGTGGGTCCCGGTTGAATCACACCGATCCATATCTATTAATAGTGCACGTGGAAGGACGTGGAGGCCGAGGACTCGATCCAGATTTACTCCAATCCAACTTGCAACCTAGAGGCTGCGCATGTTCCTACTCCTTTAGTTTCCTACGACCTCCAGCACGGTTTGCTGGCTGTCTGGCTTTTCGTGCATCCCTTTGGCCGGCCAACCTTGTACGGAAATCGGGGCAATGTCCTGGTTGGCATCCTTGATTCTCTGGGTTGTTCACTTGGTTTACTCATTCGTCACGTCTATACACGCACTCCGAATATCTTTTGCAAAAACTACTCCGGGACCTCTTTCTGCAGCCCGCGGACGTGTGCCAGAACACTTGGCTTTACTACTTGTGTTGGACGATGAGGCTGTAAATGAGGAGACGGTTGCTTGCTGCCTGGAGTCTGTTCGGAATGCCGCTACATGGGCGCAAGCAGCAGGTGTGCGCCGGCTAACGGTGTATGACCGTCACAGTGAGTCAAGCTGCACACACCTCTCAGCTTCTGGCTAATGGAGGCGTAAAGGCATTATAACCAAGGAGTCCCGGGAGATACAGCAGACACTGGAACTGGAGGACGCCTCTGCCCATCCTGCCGGAGAGTGTGACAGCTCGGACACCGACATTGAATATCCTCTTACTCCTCCTCTGTCGGACGAAGGTGATTCCAGCCCGAGGCCGGGAATTGGCGACGACCTGGCGAAACAACACTTTGGAGTGGTCACCATGCGCTTCCCGGAAGTACAGTCGAGGAAATCCAGTTCCGTCAAACGTCGGCGCTCTCGAAGTGAATTAGTATCTCTTTGCTTATTCTAACTAAACTGACAGGAGGTTAGGCAAGAAAGAAACCTCTGATGGCAGATCATTCTCGCTGCATCTGCTGTCCCCCGCTTCATCAAAGGCTGCTATTGCTGCTATGGCTCGTGGGGTTTTGCGAGGTGTCCAAGAAGCGACGAGCTCAAGTGATGGGTCCTCCCGTAAAGTGAAACTGTCTATCGAGGACGTAAATCGTGTTCTGGAAGGTACTTCTGACCAGTACTGTCTGCGGTATCGATGTCAACTCAATATATTTGCTAGGTCCTCAAGGATTTCCTGCTCCGGATCTCATGTTAGTCCACTACGTTACAAGTCCGAAACAGAACCCAATACCGCTGGAGCTTCATGGATTCCCTCCCTGGCAAATACGACTCACCGAGATTTCGTAAGTTGCGGTAACATCGCGCCGGTGTTATATTACTTACAACTATATCAGACACGAATCTCATCGCGCCGCCAGCTGGAACAACCTCAATCCATTCAAAAGCAGAGATTCCTCTGTAGGATCCGCACTCAGCGAACTGGACTTCAGAATGGCTCTGGATGAATATGCGCAAGCTGAGATGCGGTTCGGCAAATAGACATGACAGCGGACATAGCAGTGCGCATCTCGTACCCTTGTTGCATGTCCATGTCAGATGGCAGCACCGCAGCCGCCGGGGACATCGCAAGCTTGCGCCACCATTCGGACCTTCTTGCATTATTATACTTATCAATAATTGTTGTTGGAACAATAGGATGTCTTGGGCGCTTGGTTGGGCGGCGTTTACCCGTCAAGCCGTACGACGCGTGCTACTCGGGAACACTGACATACCGATTTGATGTCCTACTTGCTCGCACGTTTGGAAACTTGCTGCTGTAACTGGAATAAGACTTCTCGGTCGAAATAGCATCGGACATGCATGAAACACAGTTGTGATATCATGGAGTACTGTGATAGATCGTCACCGCTTTCACAGCGCCGGTTGATGATGTCTGCTATATAATCCGGGAGTTGCACTGTGGACCCGCACTTACTGGACTTGCTTGTGTGCGCTTGACATAAAGATGTCTCTCATACCTAACAACGAGGATGCCGACGAGCTGCGGGATACTAGCGGACGCTCCCCGTCTCCGTTGCAGAGGAACCGTACCGAGCCTGGAGTCGATCAGCCTACTAGAATCAAGAAACGCATCGTCGTATGTTGTGATGGGTAAGTGTAATCGTGTTTAAGTGTCTCAGAGAAAGAGGACTGAGAACGCACTGCTCGAAGCACTTGGCAAGATGGAATCCTCGTAGGACAGCGTTCGAAGTACACCAATGTATTGGTGTGTCATATTGATGCGGTACTGGAAATATCTGGACCATAATGATGCGACCTTGCTCTCACAGAGACTGGCTAGGACAATCAACCACCAGGATGAGCGCACGCCCTTGTGCGTAGAGATGCCCCACTTGTCCGACAATGTAACTGACGGAACCCGCGCATATAGCAAGCCGCCGATCCCACAGATCGTCTTCTACCAGTCCGGAATAGGCAGTGCTCAGAACTGGTATGCCGAATTCATAGAAGGTACTTGCTTCCTTTGCGTTAAGGATCGCTGCAACCTATCTAATCTTAATCTAAAAGGACCGCTTGGCTCATCGCTAGGTATGATTGTGGCATATACCCATTGAAGTCCGTCGGCTGTTCCGTTCTTGACAACCTGTGCTTGCTTAGGCGACAAGGTACAAGAGGCGTACGCCTTCATTGCACAGTGAGTCCAGTGGCATCTGGTATGGGAACTTCTCCGACCTGGAACGACTAGCAACTTTCAACCAGGCGATGAGGTATGTTCCTAGCCTCGAACCGGTCTTGTCATGAACCCAATGAGGCACCACAGATATATCTCTTTGGATTTTCGAGAGGCGCGTACACGGCGCGCATGGTGGCCGCGTTGATTGTAGGATGATAATGAGTGTCCCGTGAGGCGTATTCTCATAACCTCCTACATAGGGAGAGATCGGTGTGCTCGACCGCACGGACATGGACTGGTTCGCGGATCTGTTCGTCGCGTTTCAGAAACGTTCGAAAACCAAAGATCCCCAAGGTGGGCAGGACTTTTGAGTGCCACTTTCCCTTCAATGACTGTCCTCTAGAAAGAGACAAGCTCAATGAATATCTGGCTAAAGAAGGCGCTCGTGGCAAACGAAGAGCAGACTCTGACCAAGACACCTTCTCCATCAAGTAAGTTCCTTCGTCACGATGCAGAGCAGAAATGGTCTTAACCACCACAACTCTGTAAGATGCGTCGGGGTGTTTGACACTGTAGGGTCGGTTGGTTTGCCTGAAGAACTCACTATGCAATCCAAGGCGACCGAGAAGGTCAAGAATACCTACGCGTTTTCCGACCGCAAGCTGGGGGAGCACATAGAGAGAGCATACCAGGCCTTGGCACTTAACGAGACACGAGCAGACTTTGTAAGCCTATTGGCATACAGCCCTGGAGTGCTTATTACAATATTACTACAGATTTGCTCCAAGTTTGAGCAGACTGACGGTGGCCGACGGAAGGGGCAAGTTTTGAAACAGGTACGAGGTACAGTCGGGTAGGATCGCATCATGTTGACTTGACTGGTCCTCTTAGTGTTGGTTCACAGGTGAGTAGCATCACAGATGCGGGGGAAAGCTGTAGCTGAATCCATATATCAGGATCGCACTCGGATGTATGCATGATTCAACTTGCTCTACTTTCCGTCAACTGAGAATGTCTCCCAGATCGGCGGTGGCTTCGAGGACCATGACTTATCTGATCTGACTCTGACGTGGATGGCGGTAGGCAGCTTGATTTAAAGTAGGAAAAGGAGAAAGCACTGACCAACGTTATGTCTGATTAGGCAAACATAGAAAGCATGCTTTCCATAGATACAAAGTACCTGAAAGGCTTGCGCGCTCCCGTGGCGCCGTGGGGAGAATTGCACCCTCACGAGTAGGTACCACTTCAAACACTCTCAGATTTGGACCCGTTCTTACAGAACACATACGTCGCCTAGTCCCATCAAAGGTGTTTTCATGATGGCAGACCGCATACAGCGTCAATACCCTACTTCGACTGACGACATCACTCACGAATACATCCACTCTTCTGTTATGCGACAGAAGACCCTCCTTCCTGCACTGAGGAGCGATGTCGATAAGAATCCGTCTCTGATACCCCCGCTCATGCCATTGGAAGAGGAGATAAGGGCGACCTGGCCTTACAAACCTGGCGAGCACCCCGCGAAGACTGCCGTCCAAGCCGCACAGTCGCTGGCCATGTCGATGGCGCATACAGGTCTCATGGGAGAGGTTCTTCAGAAGGGCGAAAAGCTCCTTCACCTGTAACATCAAGAGGTGTACATTGTACTCGTTTCTTCTTCCACTGTCCTGTTATTTTAAACCATAATGAGCGATAAATTATTGATACAGCGTTCGTAACTATATGCAGGTCCAGGTATCGTCATGTCATGAATCGTAAGGTATCTTGTCATTAAGAGGTCGATGCATCAGAGTGTAGCGCCCACTGTCCAATTGAACGTCGAGAGAGAGTCCTCTAGAAGGGGACCCAGATCGCCATAATGGCGTGATCCCGAACCAAGCCCCCAATTTCCCGACGAAGGATCGGTGTCCACGTCGCTTTCGAAGACGATCATTGAGAATGCCCTCCCATCTATATGCTGGTCGGGCACGGATAGACGAGTCGTCGTGATCTGTACCACCCCCCGTTCCCAGCGTGGATGGTCCAATTAGGGTCTGGACGTCGAGTTCATCCATGTCCAGCTCAGATTCATCGTCGCCAAGATGTAGCCAGATTGCCTAGTGGACAGTACTCAGCACTGAGCGTCACGCAACATAAGGAGAAGATGATGCACTGACCCTGCTAGAACCCTTGAAGACAATTTCGTTTAATCGAAGATAAATCTTGTTCAGGAATCCGGAGTCAAAGATATCCCCCCGTTTTGGCGGGCTATTCAGAAGGCCTCTTTGCCTCAAGAACGTCTCCAGCACCACCCTGGGCAACGGCGTATATGCTAAGGAAGTGGGATAATGCGGATTGAAATCAGAGGCATGGAGGCGGAATGGCGCCACGGTATCATAATTTCTACGCCACATATCGTCCTGGATGGAGTCAGACATGCTGTCTTTAATTGGTTTATCAAACGCACCCAGAAGATATACCACCAAGTCGCCACTTCAGAGGTCGAGACAGCCTCCATTCGCTCATAGTTAGCTTGGAAGACGACCTCACTCCCAGCCATAAGTTGCCGAACTCGCAGATCCCGCTCGAATTCGAAGGAGCTCTCTGCCAGCCTTGAAGGGTCCCGAGGACGATCGTACACGTAGGATAGGAACCTGTAGCTCAAAACGTGGGATTTGAAGTGGCTCTCTTTTCTGTAGTGTTCCTTGTAGCGGTGCAGCGCAGCCTCAAGGGACGATAGCCGATACGGGATGAGCTCCTGATTCATCGCAAGGAAACGAGCCAAGGATTGGGTGAGGTCATAGTCGTCGTTCAGCCCAATGATGCTGCTGTCAACCTTCACGTTCTTCCCGTAGGTCAACTCAATTTCGAAGCCACTGCCGAACTGGAAGCCTTCCCAGGGCAGACGCCCACGATGCTTGATTCCGAGAACGCAAGTCTGATAATGCACGGACTTGCGTGCTCTGTACCGTCTGCCCCTGCAACACCACGGAGTATGGGCGCCGACCAGCTAGATTGACAAGTTAGCAAACAATGATTGGCATTTTACTACTCCTTACTTGGACGTGATCATACGGCCAGATGACCTGTTGCCCATCCAAAGCTCTGAGGGCCATCCGTATCTCCCGCTTGCGCTGCACATGGACACTGGCATTTTGACGGACATATTCCTCCAGTTCAGCGACTGTGCGCAGGACCGCCATGGGACCATCGTCATAACGCACAACCTACAGCAAAAATCAGACCCTGCCTCCGTATCAGCGTAGCTTCCATACCACTGTCGGCGGGAAAGGTATCCACCACGCGTTGCCGAAGAACTTAGAGACATCCTTGAAGAGACTGTCTCCAGGCGCTCGCCAGTAGGAGTCGGGTCCTATGTAACGCTCTTGTATCTCTTTCTCAAGATACTTGAACCACTCATGATCAGGCCCGCTGCTCAAGGCTACTCCTTTATTATAGGCGATCGAGCCGACTTCTCTCAGGATCTTAGATAGCCGTTAGCAAAGATCGAAGACGAAAGCAGGGCACCGTACCTTCAGATTCTCCACGTGTCTCTCACCGGGAGACCCCTGAAAACCAAGGAGGTAGGGAGGATACTCGACATCCTCAGAGTCTGCGAACCTCATCTTCTGGTCCTTGGGTATTGCGCACTCGGTACTGGTGAGTAGGAGAGCTGAGATGGCTTCTTGCCAGATGCGACGTTTGGTATGTATGGATTCAGGGGATAGGTCGAGTCTGATAATCCGTGAGTTAGCAAACAGGTACTGGACTAATATTCTAACCTGGGAGAGAATATATCGATGCCTGAATAAACAGGAATAAACAGGGTTGGCAGAATGTTCACGCAGCAAAACTAGCACACATACTGAAGTCGATCCGGCGGGTTATTCCTGTGAAGCAAGACCATATGAGCAAGCATCACATTGTATAATCAGAAGGCCCTTACTTTTCACAAATCGTCTCATAAAGCTCGTGTCAATTATAGTAAAATCTGCGCGGTCATTGAGTCGGTTGACAACCATCGAGATATACTAACGCACACACGCTGAGTCCATAGGTCAAAATGTATATCCTGCATTCGTATTCAGCTTCCCACTTCAGATAAACGTCTGAGAAACACTGACGCATAGAGTACCACTCCATCCAAGAAACTTGAGCCGGGCACATCGAGAACAACAAGCAACGCCACAGCCGCCGTCGATATATAATTCAACCGGGAAACCCACTCGCTTGCATTACTAACCGGGTTCAAGAAAGGCGCAAAGAAGCACTGCATCAGGAAGAAAATGATAGCAACGATGACAAGCAAGGCTTGTCTGGCAATCGCAATCCGAGTATGGTCGAGCGACCGGAATAGACAGTTGTTCGGATCGACGACGGCGACGATGATCAGGGTGTTGAGCTTCGCCAAGAGGTAGATCGCTTCGTAAATCTCGTAGTTCCGGCGGAATCCTGCAGGCGAGACAGGTTAGTACAAGGAATTGGGTGACCCGAATGGAGAAAAGGCTACCATTGTATAGAAAGGCGATAGGCCCCTTGTCACGAGTCAATAACCGTTGATATTCTCTGTCCATCTCGCTCCGACTTCGTGGCCTGCCCAGTTCGGTGTAGGGATCGACCACTGGAACAGCCCGCTTAATCACCCGCCGCAGAGCGAGAGGGAAGCAAAACGTGAACTGCGCCGATACGCATCAATGGAAGGGTCATTACGAAGAATGAAAAGAACGAGAAACCCACAGAAATGACTGTTATTACGGCCAGAATGACCACAATGGGAGCCCAATTAACCTCATTACGCCTCATCGTAGTCGTCCAGCAGAAGTCCAGCGGGTCGCGGTACTCATCTGATGGACCCAAGGGTGGCACGTCAGGAGGATTTGTAGTAGCGTTCGTGTACGGGTTTGGTATCACCCAAAGATCGTCGGACCACACCAGAACGTGAATCGCCATGGTGCTTAGCGGCAGGTATATCAGGGTCAACACAAAGGTGATGATTACAATGCCCCAGCCTGAGGAGGTGTTCGCCGGGCGCTGAAGACCCTCTTGGACACGGGTATCGCAGTCGCGGGTGGAGCGCCAAAAGAAATAAATTAGGATGCCCGCGATGATCATGAATACGATGAGAAATATGAGGCCTTCGAGGAGGCTGGTCGTGAAGTTGAGAGCTAGGACGTTGGGTCTGCGGATGGAGTGTTATGGCTATGATATATGTTGCGCTTAGTGAAGGTGGGTCTTACATTGTGCCGAGGAATAACTGACGCCAGGAGCTGGCTAGCTCCTCACCACGTCGCGGCACTATAGCTCGTCTGGTTAGTGACATAAGCAACATTATATTGACAGAAGTTGTACCTATTGTACTCAAAAGTAACGCAAATATCTGGACCGTATTCATAAGTCCTTGAAGACTGTAGAACGTAGCCAGAGCACTAGAACCCTGCGGTTACGGGTTAATGACGAGATGAAGGCGGCCGAGAGCTGGAACATACCATCAAGTCAAGGACCCAATTAACCAGGCTTGACAAGATGCTGGAACGATCTCTCCAGAAACTCGGCACAGTTGAATTATCTTCCAGATCCTCCAAGGATTTGCCCGAAGAAGCCAACAGGTCCATCGGTGGAAACATTGGGACTTCCCTTTGTTGCAGTTTGCTGCGAGCAGATGGAATAGGAGTAAAAGACGGTTTTGGCAGAGAAGAAAGGTAGTCGTCGAGTTCCGGAAGATACAAAGGCGGTGCATTGCGAGCGAACACGGTAGAGGCGGGAACAGGTGAGTGAGTACTGGTTCCTCCAAGTCTGCGGTGTGGAGACGAAGACATCGCTCGAGGGGTCTTAGCAGATTCAGTACTTGTGGAAGCAACCAGCGTAGATGCAGACTCGTCCGTCTTCAAGTCGAGGTCGGCAAGGGGATGAGACTCCGGCACCTGGGGCAACCCAGGATCTATGAGAGTCGAACGTCTGCTCCACAATAGTCCGCGAGTGTCTGTCTGATCATCGTCTGGAAGGACATCGTACCGCTTGTTCGAAGCCAACCAGTTCCGCATACGAGACGAAGGCTCGGGCGTAGCTCTTCTCCCAGCTCTGTCATTCTTTGCCTCCTCGGTCACGTCCCTCGTCGGTAGCTCATCCACCGAGTATTTTCGAATATTCGTGAATGGGGCATCTTCGCTCTTCGCGTCCGCTGGACCCACAGCAGGCTTGACGAACCTAGCAGGACTTGGTGGAGCAATCGGCGCGGACTGTCGTCTTGACTGTGGTCTATTCGCGCTTTTCGCGCTTTTCTGGTCACTGCCTTGGGCATCTCCGACGGGCTTGGAGTCATAGATCCCTATGAGGTCCTTGACGGCCATGAGCGTAGAGGCCACAAGGGCATTATGGGGAACCCCAGTGATGGTGAAGGCACAAGTCTCCCTCAGGGGCTGTTGTGCCCAAATGTGGATTGATTCCCACAGTTTCAAGCGCACGTGCGCTACTACGATGGTATCCCAATTTCCTCATTAATGCAAATGACTGCTTAGCGCTTAGTATCTTTGCCTATCCCCGCTAGTACTTTTGAAATCATGCCTCGTCGAGCAAGACCTGCCAGTCGGCGTGCTCCTGCTGCTGGAGTGAGCAGAGCAGAGCCGAAGCGACCAAATGTCTCCAGGGCTTCACCCGAAGAATCCGACTCTGATGAGCAAGACTCTGAAAATGAGAATAGCGAATCCGAGGACGAGACCGGCAATGTGTCAGATGCTTTCAATGAAGAACGACAAGACCAGGAAGATGGCGATGCTTTTCGTGTTGCCCAGTGGGTTGATGAAGAGGACCTGGATGATTTGGCTGAAGAGGACACGAGCGAAGAGGAAGAGGGAGAGGACGCGGAAGAGCCACCAGAGGACGCGCATACTATGGTGCGGTTAGCGCTTACATCATTCTTCATCCACTAACACGTTTCTCAGAAATCCATTCGGAACGGTCGGGCTGGTCGTTATAGGAGGTTATCACCAAATATGCTAAGATGTACTGTCTAGATTTGTCCTCCTTGCCATTTGGGACCTTACGCAAGGCACAGCAGAAACTTATTGAAGTCCAAGCGCTCTCCGACACGGAGTCCGATTCTGATGACGATGAAGGTCCGGAGACTATTGCAGGCCCCAGTCGAAGGGAGACAGAAGAGCGGCAAGCACCTCAAGCCAGCACCAAAAGGGAGCGCCCAAAACGCTCGAGCAAGCATGCGTATGTAGCGCATTGAAATCGCCGTCACTTTATTAACGTCCATATCCAGTCCTACCGAGATCTCCTCTACGCGACCTGTGACACGCAGGAGGACTGTCGTGGAAGTCAAGAAACTGGTACGTTTTCTGGAATATGTTACAACTTTTGTCTAATCCACTCATACAGGAAGCAAGAGACCCTCGTTTCTTGCCGCTTGCGGGCGAGTTCGACTCCCTTAGATTCCATCAACAATACGGGTTCCTGTCTGAAATGCATGAGACCGAGCTCAAGACTTTGCGCGCTGATCTGAAACGCGCGAGGAAACTGCTTGTTTCATCTCCACGAGACATCAGGACTGAGCGTGCTCGTGAGGTGGACAGACTCGAGAGAGCGCTAAAGAGAGCAGAGAGCTCCGTCAACAAAGACAAGAGAGAACATGTCGAGCAGGCAGCTCTTGAGCGAGTAAGGCATGAAGAGAAGGAGAAACAGAAGCAAGGGAAACGCGCTTGGTACATGAAGTCCTGTACGTCCTTTCTCGGTTTCGAGGCTCGTACATTCGCTAATATTTTTTGCTCAGCCGACAAGAAGGACTTGTTGATGAAGGCGCGCTATGAGGCTCTTGCTTCATCGGGAGGAAGCCTCGCTGTGAAGAAGGCCATCGAGAAGAAGCAGCGAAAGATTAGCCAGAAAGAGAAAAAGTCCCGACCCTTTCCTTCTCGTCGGGCGGAGGGAGATAACCCCGGTAACAAGCGCCATCAAGCTCTGGGCTCCAGAGAGCAACAAGGAGGTAGGCCTGCCAAACGGCAGAGAGTATAAGAGGCTGAACTCATCTACGCACAACGTATTGGGCTGGAGCGACCAGTGTGTCCACTACTGTCTGAGGTCGTGCTTATAATTACCTGTATGTGCATGTATCCATTGCATTGTATGACAGCTCGCAGCACCCTCGTTAGTATTTGTGTGCAGTCGATAGGGCCGGGGTAATAGAGCTGCTTACCGTGGGAAACGGATCCAATTGGAAAAGTTTGTAACGAATACCTTACCCCGACCAGCCCCGCTTTGCGTTCGATGATCTTCATTCTCATGGCACGGTGAGTTGGGCAAGCTGTATTGCCTGCGCCGGGGCAATACTGTTGTAACCCGCACTCGCTGCCAGTAACCTCCCCGCCATGTCCGTCGAGCTCGGCGACCTCTCTTCCCCCAGCTCGGCTATCCATTCTAGAGAGCACTTGACTGTCTCTGCTGCGCTGCCTCCCGTGTCTGGAAAGGACTTTGCTGTTACCTTGAACTCCCCAGTGGAAGAAGAAGAGGACGGAGATATATACAGAGGCGACCCGCCCGGGAGACCTTCCTCCCCTGACACCCACTCGGTGATCTCGTCGCGATCGTCCACGTCAAGCAGTTCCTCCGAGAATTCTGTGATCGGGCGGCGGTTGGGAGCTATAGCTGCTGTTGTAGAGCATGCGATTGCGAGATGGGCCCGAGGGAATGCTTCCATCTCGTCCGCCGCGTCCACCATCTCCTCTGCGTCATCCGTACGCACCCTCGCAAAGTCTGTTTCTCGGCGGCGTAGACGGCGACCGAGCCTCGCGTCCATCCATGAGAACGTGCAGTCGGAGAGGGAGATTGCTGCGCGTCTGAAGGCTCGCGAGGAGTACCGCCATATATCCCGGGAGTTCACGCTCTACCTTCCCAAATCGTTATGCCAGAGTCTGGATGCTTTCGGGGTTAAGGAGAAAGGCGCCCGACGTCAGCATCCCGAGAGAGTTACTACGACCACTTCCCTACCTTTCGCCCTCCACTATGTCGATGCTGCGTTGAAGAAGTCAACGAAGACCCATCGAAATCGTGACCGCTCTGGACAGACGCAGCCGCGACCGGACCACCCCAAGGATATTGGATACTTCAACCTTCACCATGACTACATGGTGCCTAATAGTCTGGGTCCGACCCTGCGACCGACTTCCTTTCCCGATGCGAGTGCCCCCAGTTCCGCTAAGAAGGGTAAGCGGAGGGAGGAGAACAGGCTCAAGCAACCTGTTGCCAGCCCTTCTTCCGGGACATCAGTCGACAGCAGACCTCGATCATCTATTCCTCAGAGGGCATGGTGGATAGACGTGGCCAGCCCGACGTGGGAGGATATGAAAGCGTTTGGGAAGGTACGTACCAACGGACGCTCCGCATATATATTGATATCTATTTCTGCTTCTAGCTCTTGCACATACATCCTCTGACACTGGAGGACATACTGCAGCAGGATCCGCGGGAGAAACTTGAGCTGTTTCCGAAGCTCGGATACTATTTTATCGTATTTAAGGCACTAGAGAGCAAGAAAGTGCGGGGGCCTTTCCTGCACCCCCAGGCTATGGCTGCTGGTGATACCCATATACATCAAGTTGAAGACTATGTCGGAGAAGTGATGGTGTATTTAGTCGTCTTCCGTGAAGGCGTTGTGTCTGTGAGTGGCAAACTTCATTTCTTTTAGAAGGCTTGCACTGATAGGTAATCCAGTTTCATTTCTCGGATATATCAGGTAATTGATCCATAGCCTGATCCATAGCATGATTTGCTTACATATCCTGAAATATTGTCTCAGAACATACAGATCGTGTTAGGAACAAGTTGCTTGCGCTGGACGAAGATAATAATATCTCTAATGCGTCCTCAGGTATCTACTACTTTCTCAGTCTTCGTTGCTCCCGGCCTGACCATGGTGTAGACTGGATTGCCCACGGTATTCTAGACTCCATTGTTGACGCGTTCTTCCCTTTCCAAGAGGGGCTAGAGAAAGAGATTGAGTCGATCGAGGATGTAATCTTTTCTGGCAGACACCAAGCGGTGACCGCAAATCCCATTCCAGAGGTAGTTGCCACGGAAACCGAAGGGTCGCAGGACGGGTCTGAAAAGACTCTGAAAGCATTGGAAGCGACAGCGCAGGTGGATGAGAAAAGACCAGTCTACGCGACGTCTACTCGAACCCAGTTTACCCTCCCGACACCTACGATACCCTTGATGATCCGGCGGTTGAGAAGGGTCTTGCGGTCGAAGATCTTACCTAAAGCCACAATCGCTTCTACTTCGGAGAGCCGGACGGCCGTATCATCTGCTGCGATGACTCTGCGTCGCATTATGAAAGCGCGAAGGCTCTTCACGACTTCCACCCGGTTACTGACCACGAAGCACGAGGTTGTGGCGCAAATCAGGAAGCGTCTGCTGACGGAAGGCGCGCTCCCCAAGGTGACGGGTGCTGGGGACGAGATAGAGGTGGCTATGTATATGGGCGATGTGCAAGGTGCGTCGCAGGTCATCACTTACCGAATTATTTCGTATTCTTAGTTACTGTCCTCCAGATCATATCCTGACTCTGCAGAATTCGCTGGTGCATTATGAACGAATATTGGTGCAACTTCATCAGACGTATTTATCGCAACTTCGGCTCTCCGTATCGACAAGTAAGCAAGGAATCGACAAGGCAATCATGATTCTCTCTATCGTCAGTAATGCAGTACTATGCTGCCAGGTCCCAATTGGTACTGTTTCTGAAGCGCCATTCTCCATGCCTTCTTTGCTGACCTGCTAGTGGTTTTTCTAGGACTTTTTTCGACGAATGTCACGATTCCTACCAATGGCCACTATCCTTCATATCCTTACAATTGGTTCTATGCTATCATCGTTACAATGGTGATCGTCCTATGCTTGTTTGTCTATGTCCTCAGGCTCTGGTGGATGCGGGCGAAGCGGAAATGGCGCGTCGTGTTGCAGAGGAGGGCAGATACGTGATGATTCAGAATCACGTCAGTAGCGCATTCTCTTTCATCCTAGCTACAAGATGCTGAGCTAACAGTGAATGCTACCCTCGACTGTACAAGTCATCGTGAAGGAGAGGAATCTAGCACACGGTTATTTTGCAAGTGAAACGAGATGCTATTCTGCGAAGTATGCGCCTATCCGGCAGCTCAGCTGATAGCGTCTGTTGTTTGGATCCTGGATGTCAAGGCGGTCAGAAGAAATGGGATGGCCCTACACGGCAAGTCTGGCCATGGGGCCTACTCTGATAGAGGGGAAACCAAACGAACGCCGTCAACGAATCCATTCCTCCAGCTGGGCCTAGACGTCAAAGGTATGAGTTACACGAGAAGAGACGAAATTCAAGCACCCGTCGACACCGACAACTAAGGTACGGAGCGGACAGAAAGAGGAGAGCGTGATGGAAGTCGCATCGCTACAACAAGAAGAAAAGAAGGTACCTCCGTGAACGGGTGTCGCTCTCGCATTTGACACCTAACAGGGATCCGGCGTGCAATGGCTAAGAAATTCAGGAAGTCCTGTTCCTCCTTGGAAGGACATTCAATGGCGGCTTGAACTTCGGGAACAACTGGTGCGTCTTCTCTCGATTCACCATCTGAGCCCGGTCCTGTCTCCAAGCCTTTCTACGTCCCCAAGGGCTGTGGCAAGAAGCATTAATGCAATGAGGACAGCGCTCATGCGAGACTGAACTACATTCCTTATGACCGTTCAATAATGTCAAACTTCCACCATGTGTCACACGTCATTCCTCGAGACTGCGGCACCTCCTCTTCGCCTTGAGATAGCCCAGATTCATACTCTTTCCCTCCGACACCGTCTCTTCACTACCTAGTCCATGGTCCCTGAATTCACTCTTGGCTTCTCAGCAACATAAATCTGGATGCGTCCCGGAACAACACTCAAGTGCTTCTGAGACGACATCTTCATACAGTCCTGCTGGCTGCAAGAAACGTCCCTACGCTCAATCGACCAGCCTCCCTACTCCATTTCAAGCCCCAGTACGAGCAGCATGTGGAAGTCTCGACGTTGAACCCATAGTCGTAATGAAGCTGGCGTATACGCGCTGCCACGGTGACTTGTATCGCAAATTGGGAAGGACTTGAGGCCCGCAGAGATGTCAACGAGACGTCGGGCCTCATCTACCGATGAAGCAAGGAAGCCAAGGCTGCAAGAAGCTCCAGCTCCTCTGATCATCACAAGTTGTAGGAGCAGGAGCTGCTGACTGATACCTATGTGCGCTATGGTCGATTTACGAATGTTTTTCCAGCTTATTGGTTTACGGTTTACAGATATCTGTATTTTGGAACTGTAAAACATTTGAAATACAACCTCACAACCGTTTACAGAGCGGAATCTAAGGAAAAGCCGTTGCGGGAAGTCATCCAGTAGCGCATTAGCTCCTTGGTCCCAGCTACAGGAAGCTGAGCTACCAGTGATTGCTACCCTCGACTGCGGTGGATATCCACAATTAATATCCAGGATATCCCGAGCGTTGAACATACGCAATATTTGGAAGGAGGCCGCCTGTGCAATTACTCCGCTCGGGAACGCGTTTCAATCTCGGGTCACACTCGGCGGAAGCATAGCGGGCGCTTTAATGGCAAGAAGCTCGGCGGGATTACCATATATGGTATGTTTCTAAGTTCATCCTATGCGGTTTGTCAAGAGACTCCAACGCTTGAGCTTCGTCGTTAAGACACGCTTAAATGTGCACCACAGTGTATCAGCTTTACCATGGAGCTGTTCCAGCAACCTTATGTCAGGCGAGAGCGTAGGTTGCGAGGGAGTCAGGAATCCAGCGCGGTTTCAGCAGGGTATAAAGACAAGACAGCTCTATGCTGCAGACCCAACAAATTCCTTCCGAATCCCCTGTCATCGGTCTGGTATCGAGTCCTAACCTCTGTATCGCCAACCCTCCATTCTTTGTCTCTGCACTCCTTACATACCACCATGTTGTTCACCATTACCCCCGCCTTCGTCGCCGCTGCTATGGCCATCTGCGCCAGTGCCGTGCCTATCCAGCCTTTGGTATGACTTCATCTCTGTCATGCATCCGGTGATATTCATGGCGTACTTATACAGGGTCTTGTCGCCCGCAACATGGCATCCAAGGTATGCCAAAGCTTTCGCGTACACTCACGTCATCAGTCTGACCGCCGCTTTACAGGAGGCTCGCGACGGAGGTCTCGTCTCAGGCCTCGTCGACACCGTCGACCAGGTCGCCAACCCAGTTCTGTCCACTGTAGGGGGTGTCGTGAATGGTGCTGCATCCACTGTCGATGGGGTGACAGGCCTTCGCCGCCGCGATGGTGGTCTGGTGTCCGGTTTAGTTGACACCGTCGACCAGGTCGCGAACCCGGTCCTTGGTGCTGCAAACAGTGTAGTTGACGGCGTTGCATCGACCGTTGATGGCGTCACCGGTCTCCGTGCTCGCGACGGTGGGCTTGTGTCCGGAGTCGTTGACACTGTCGGACAGGTTGTCAACCCTGTCGTGTCCACCGCGAGCAACGTCGTCGACGGAGCCGCTTCTACCGTCGATGGTCTGACCGGTCTCAAGCGAGACGAGGGTCTGGTCTCTGGGCTCGTTGATACCGTCGGACAGGTCACCAGCCCGGTCGTCTCTGCTGCCAACGATGTCGTCAATGGCGTTGCATCCACGGTCGACGGAGTGACTGGTCTGAAGAGGGATGAGGGTCTGGTGTCTGGCCTCGTCGGCACTGTTGACCAAGTCGCCAACCCCGTGCTGTCCACCGTAGGCAGCGTTGTCGAGGGTGCCGCTTCTACCGTCGATGGTGTGACCGGTCTTAAGAGGGACGAGGGTCTGGTGTCTGGCCTCGTTGACACCGTCGGACAGGTCACCAGCCCGGTTGTCTCTGCTGCCAACGATGTCGTCAATGGCGTTGCATCCACGGTCGACGGAGTGACTGGTCTCCGTGCCCGGGATGACAGCCCTCTTGCTCCCGTATCCAACGTCGTCAACGGTGTCGTCAGCACAGTTGAGGGTGTTGCTGCTCCCGTCGTCTCGACAGTTGAGGGCGCTGCTGCTCCCGTTGTCTCGACAGTTGAGAGCGCTGCTGCTCCCGTTGTCTCGACAGTCGAGGGTGCCGTCGCTCCAGTTGCTAACACCGTCGAGGGCGCGACTGGTATCCAGGCTCGCGAGGACAATGCCACCGCATCTGCGACGGACCCCATCTCTGGTGTGCTTGGAGGTGTTGTGAACACCGCTGAGGGTGTTGCCGCCCCCGTCGTCTCAGTAGTCAGCGGCGTGGTCAACTCCGTTGAGGGTGTTGCTGGATCAGTGAGTAATGCATACGAGATAACTATGGCATAGTCTGACGAATATATGTCTCCAGGCACTCGGCGGCGCTTTGTGAAGAGAGAGGATGGGAGTGACTGCGTAAGCTTGTACTAGAGGAAGATCTCTATACCCTCGTTTGTATTATACCCCTACCATATAATGAACGCCTGGCACCATGATTAACCATACTCTGTGCGTTTCACGAGAGATCCTACACTTGTAGGGGGATACCCGACCGTAGCTAGACGGCGAGTACTTTGATCTACATTTCCCGTAAACGTGACTGCAGAAGGATGTCCGATTCGCAACAATATTGGAATGCAACGCTAGCATGCGCAACATTATATTCATACGCCACATGATAACATGTTTCATGCAAAATAAAGCGAGCAAGCCGCCGTCAGCCATAAATAAGCATGTCAGTACCAGTCTACACCTGAGTCCGCTTTTGAGCGCAGAGCTCCACCACTCGCTTGGATTCCTCTATCATGGCATTTACTATCAAAGAACGTCAGACATCATCTCTCACAAGGAGAGTCTAGGACGTTCACTTACCATTCTGCTGATACTGTGTTTGTTTCTCTTGCAAGATCTCATGATTATTGCGGATGCGCTCTTCCAAATCACGCATCAGGTCTTCTCTCAAGCGCAGTCGTTCCATTTCACGCTGCAATCTACCCAAGTCGCCCGAGATATGTTGGCGCATGGTCCTGATTTCGCTGATTTGGACTTCATAGGAGGCCTTTATCTCCTCCACTTCGTTTCCTGGTTCGCAGCCGAGTCAATCAATATATACTTCGGAAACAGGGATCCAGGCAGCTCACCTGTTCCTTCCAAATTCGCTATGGTGTCCTCATACTTGGCGACTCGTTCGAGCCAGTCCCGGTCCATCGCCCATGCAACGCTCTTGACGCTGCCAGTGCTGAATCTGTTGAGACCACCATTCGCGCCTTTCAGGCTGCTTCTGCGCCGAGGAATAGCAGGACGGTCTAGAGGATCCATAACAGGCGCGGCGATGTCCACCGGAATGGGTTCTCCGTGAGGATTGGGGATCTCAGGGAGAGGCATCTGAATCGTCTCGGGGACGGGCATCTGAAGATAGGTAAAGTCGTTAGGGAGACCCGAGTTGAGAGCTTTGTGCATGGAGACGCACTTCGATTTTTTCTGGGGGAGGAGGTGGCACTGGGGTAGGGGAGCGTTCGTGCTCCGCATAGTCGTACTCCTGTGGTGGAGGAGGGCCGGGTTCATCAACATAACTCAGAGCCGTGGACAGTGGACGCGGCGTAGGCATCCGGGCAGAGTAGCGCACAGAGGACCGTTGCGATCTTGACGCAGATCTCGGCGCAGAGACTTGGGACGTAGGACGGCTCTGACCCTGAGCAGCGCGACGTTCACGACACATGTCGCATTCGCAAGACGGCGGTTTAGGTCGTGTCTGCACGTTCGAAGAAGGACGCACGGGTAGGGCATCATTGTCTACTGGGATCCCTTCCTCCCTGAACCATTTCTCTAGCTCTTTGAGGCGGAAATCGGGTGGCGCGTGCAGCGTCTTGAATGTGACGGACTGCTTCGGGGGCGCGACGCGGGCGAGTCTCATGCATTTTCGGATCATGCGGTCTTTGAGATGGCGCATCCGCATGATGAGCTCCCAGTTTGCGGTCTTGCCCTTGGCGAGTTCTGTTTCTTCTCTCCTGATAAGATTTGCATAGAGCAGGGCTGTTCTAGGAGGAAGGAGGACCTAGATACATGTCAAGATGAATAGCGGCCACAGATCTAAGCCATGCACACCTCACCTTCAATTCATTCGGGGTATCTGTGCACTGGAGGTAGCGCCATCCAGACCTCGTCGCGGTCTCATGAGGCTCTAGTTGACCTCTGACAGGACTGGTCTGAAGGTAGCTTCCGGGGATGGGGACTGCTCTGCTCATAGTGGTGTCGTCGTGAACGTCGGTGGTGCACGGGAGAGATGAGCAAGATGCCAACTAACCTTGCCTAATAAGCAGACCTCGAGGCCAGTGATGCATTGTTCTCCACGATGCCTTTACATACTAGTGTGCACAAAAAGGGCAATGCAGGGTAACACGTTCCTTTCCTTTGGGAGCGTCGGATCAGAGCTTCGTCGCTGTTCCTCTCACCACGAGGTCGTGCTCTGGCAGGCATGGGAGAGGGATCATTACCAAGGTATTAATGCTTGCAATCATACAGACGGAATACAATGTGGCAGAACGAGGGAAGGTCGATCGCGGCAAGAGGGCTGTTCGTTCGGCTGCTACTTGTATATCACTACGTCTACGTCGGCTAAGTATTACATGCCTCGCTATGCCCGCAATTCATCCGACTTCGTCCTTCTACACAACATACCTCAAGCGCTCGCATGCGTCGAACGAATCTAGAACGAATTTCGAGGTTCTTGGATGGCGAATTATACAAGACCGACTATGCGAGGGCTTCAGAGAACAAGGGACTTGACGCACCCAAGGCAGTGAATCCCGACTAGCAACTGATGATCCTCCATTCAATCGGCTCAGAGTGCCATGCATCCTTCGACCGCCTGGCCTGCCTGAATGTCGACATCGGGTGGTGGCAGACCAAAGACGTGTCTTACAAGCGAGTTCACCATAGCCGAGAGCTATATCTTTCACGAGGAATCAGCGACTTCGCATTGCAAGGCCAATTGAGTAAGATGGCGATGCTTTCGAGACTTGGTAATGCAGCGATCGAAGGAGAGATGAAAGGGCATTGTGGCAGTGTGGGAACTTGAAGGCACCGGCAATCGGGAATCACATTCAACGGCGCCCCGCATACCATCCTCAGCTTTACTCCTCGCCTTTCCTTCGTGCTGTCCATGTCCTCAGCGCTCGCTCGATACGAGTCCTTTCTTATCCACAACGTATCGACCATCTCCAGCCTTGAGTCAAGTATCAGGTCACTCTCATGGTTCTTGCCGGGCAGATTCAGGGATGCTGAGCTGGCTTCGGAAGCTCGTCAGTATAGATCGCTGTCTCGTGTTCCCTTTCTGACAATGTCGTAGTTGTATCACTGCTCAATACATTGAGTTTATACCATGATACGCTATTGGCTCGAGTTGTCCACAATGATCCCAAGTACAAGCCCCTCATCCCCTCATCGCTGCATTCGCGGTACACGCGAGCTTGGTGCGACCGAGATGGACGGTACAAGTGGGCTGCGAGGGCGCTCGAAATGATTCGCTTCGTTGAACTTGTGGTCGAGATGGGGCTGAGGCGGAAGGTCTCCACGAAGAGCAAATGGAGGTGTATAGTCCTCTTGGAGGCCATCAAGTGAGATGCAGCCACACAGCAGCATAGGGACGGTTACTAATCACCCACCCATAGAGCTGTCCTACGGCTTGTTCTAATTAGAGTCACTCGTCGTCCCCTCGTATCTCCTCCGATTCCTGAAAGAGAGTTCGATCCCTCCACCCTCCCGCCCTCGAACACGACATCCCCTACTCTTGCACCCTCCTCACCACGTTCATCTCCGCTTTCGACTCCCGACCATCTCAAAAACAACCACAATACCCTCCCGCCTCACTCACTTCTCACCACCCCTCCTCCTTTATCAATATCTTCTCCCGTTGAAGATTATCTGCTTCCCAAAGCCCTCACGATCTCCTCCGTCAAGACGCCGACGTCGCTCATTAAGACCCTTTCTAGTCCCAAGGACTGGCTCGCAGAGGTCGTCTACACCCTCCGACCGCTGATTTATGGTAATTGCTCTTTTATACCGTAAATGTCTGCATTCGTCTCACATCACTCGTCACACCAGCTATTCTCCTGTCCAGGGATCCGCACTCAAATCAGGCGCTGACGACTTCAATCATGATCGAAATACTATCTCGAAACCTCCGAAGGACACCATCGCCTTCATCAGGACTGGAGCGCTCTGAATATGCTCGGAGAGACAGGGACATCCTGTGGTACTTGTTCCGCGGCTCGATATGGCGCGAGTTCACTAGGTATGTGTATTGGCCTGTCGCCGCCCGGCATTGGTTGACATGGCTCTTTAGGCCGAAGCTCGAAGCGTTCGTGCATAAGACAGCGAATATCCCGTTGGTGAACTTGTTTGGGTCGCTTGTCCAGGCTTGGATTCCACTGATTAACGAGTATTATTATTGTGAGTATCGGACCCATAGGACTCGATGGAAAGTTACTGATTCCTTTGTTTTGTCAGATACTGCACCTTGATTCGGTACTGCCCTTTCTCTTGTTGTTCTGTCTGATGTGCGATGATGCGTCTGCTCTGAGGTTACCATGCTGTCTGTCCCTCGTTCATATGTATTATTGCTACGTTGCTCTCTCAAGCGCTTCGATAATCTTAGATCCTGAAAATTCGGCAACATCATGCATAACTTCCATGCCTTCCTGACATAAACCAGTCCGCAAATATTCGTGGCTACTGACGGCATAGTATTTGGAAGCGTCAGATGGCTTCGTCCTGAATTTATCATGACCGGGAATCTATGGGTTCCGACTTCCAGCTCTTGATTGTGATCCACCACCAGTATGGCCTCCTCTTCGACCCTCCCTGATTTGCGCCGCGTCGTGACTGCTCATGATGCTGAGGGGAACGCTATAGTCGAGAGCGACGTTGGAATCCCTTCTCAAGTACGTCTTACTCTACTGTCCTAAGCACACAGGTCTTTCGGTCTGATGATCATACGCATCCAGCCAATGGGTGACTACGAAGGCCTCGCAGTGGGCACTGTATGGGCATCTGCGCCTATACCCGCCAAGGATAACAACCTCCCGTCAGTGGAGTGTAATAGCTCTCCACCTTTTGAAATGGCATCTGACGCTCGAGCCGCCTTGCAGGGAGGACGGTGCCAAGAGATATGTCGGCGGAAACGGACTGGTCGTCCCGAACGGTGCTGGACTCCGTTATACCGACCTCGGTCCCGGTGCGATCACCCCCATGGTGCGTCTTCCTCCGTATCATCGCATCGGCGGACAAGCCTAGTCTGAGTCTGATGTTGTCCGGTAGCATCGAACGAGCTCTGTTGACTATAACGTCCTCAGTACGAGTCCAAATTGTTCTACTTTTTCGCCATACTAACTGCATGCCATGGTCGCCAGTCCAGGGTGAGCTGACGCTTATCATGGAGGACGGCTCGGAGACGCACGTCAAGAACCCGGGCGACGTCGTTATCCAGAAGGGCACGAACCATGCATGGTGCAATCCGGGTAAAAACTGGTCGCGGTGGGTGACTGTGATAATCGATGCAGAGCCAGCGACGGTGAAAGGAGAGGCGCTGGCAGAAGTCATGCCCGCGTAAGCGAGGGCAGGTCATGGGGCTGCTAGGGCGGGCCGGGGTGTGGTTTGTTGTGGCGCAAAGCAGATGCTGCGAGTCTCTATGTAAAACTTGTTGAGGGTACGATTTACAAGTGTACAATGAAATCGTGCGTTACGATGAATCTGAAGTTACTGCAGATTAACAAACAGACCTCCGTCCACCAACAGGGCTGCTCCGGTCACATATTTCGCTAGATCGCTGGCCAGGAAGACTGCGGGACCAGCGATGTCGTCGGGATCTGTGAAGGCTGTTCAGCTCTGACCTCTCGCAAATCACTTAATAAGTTACTTACTGCCAAGCCTGCCCAAGCAGGTCCTCTTGATCATACCCTCCCGTTTCGCGACGTCCGACAAGTCCTCTTTGTTGATGTCAGTTGCGATGGTACCAGGGAGGATCGCGTTTGCTCGGATATTATACGGTCCAAGGGCGACAGCGCTACTCTGCATCAATGACAGAATCCCCGCCTTCGTGGGTGTATAGTGGCTGATGGGTTCCGTCGGGACTTGCGAAGCAAATTTAGAGCAATCGTGTGTACGTACACTTGTTGCCCACCACCGACAAGAGCCGATATCGAGGATATGCCGATGATAGACCCCCCCTGGGGTGTCTGGTCCTTCATCTGATTTGCTACCCCTGGTAGCACAAGTATATATCAGTAAGAACGCCTTATCCAAGTTTTATAAGTACTCACTCTGGGTAATGTAGAAGGATCCATCGAGGTTAACTGACCTCGTCCGCTCCCAGACAGAGAGCGGCATGGACAGAAAATCCCAGAAGGGACAGATACCAGCATTGCTGATTAAGACATCTGCACAAAAGTGGACATTGTATTCCTAGGACAGGTATGAAAGCGGGGAATCTCACCTATGCGTCCCAGGACTTCGACTCCCTCACGGACGACCTAGAGCACATTGAGATATAAAAGCAAGACGCAAACGGTAATGGTACCCTTGTGGCGGTCTCGGGGTCCGCGATGTCGCCTGGGACTGCCACAATTGTGGCTTTCGCGTTGATGGCCGCAACCTCTTGCTTCAGCGACTCTATCTCGTCCTGCGTCTCTGCGTCTCCATAGTAATGCAGAATCAAGCCTGTAGCTCCATGCTTTGCACACTCCAGAGCGCAACCGCGTCCAATCCCTCTTGAGGCGCCGGTGATGCAGACGATCCGGCCTTGGAGGAGCGACATTCTACCGGCAGCGACAGTAAAGCCGTTCGACCACGGCTATCCTGATATCGCTGACGACCATCTCAGAGTTGAAATAACTGAAGGGACTCCGTCCTGCAGGATTCTTGAGGGTCACGAGCTATGCCAGAACACCTCGGCCCGCAAACCCCGGCATTTAGTTCGTCACAGGGACTCGGGCGAAGGAGGCTCATCCGTCCTATTCATGCTCTGCTATCTATTCCGCTGAGCACATAAAAGCTTGAGGCATGTGAACACATCTAAACAGCTTCGTTCCCGTCGTCTCCGCTTTCCCAGCTTTTACCATGGTTTCTGCTCAGATGTCAGTAGCACTCTGTCTTGCACACGATCGACGCTAATGCCCCCTGTAGCTATTACGACCACGATGCGGACTTGGCCCTCCTCGATGGCAAGACCATCGTGTTCCTTGGGTACGTCTGTTTCATCTTATCCACTTACACCGATAGGGCTGACATGCACCATTTAGCTTCGGTAATCAGGGCGCTGCACAGGCGCAGAACTTGAGGGACACCGGTATCCCAAATGACAAGATCATCATCGCAAACCGGCCAGACTCCTATGCGGAGGACGCCAAGTCGAAAGGATTCAACGTCGAACACGACTTCAGCAAGGCCGCGGAAGTCGCTGATGGTAAGTAGGAACACCACAGTGCCCGTTCTTGTCTAATGGGATTCCTAGTTGTCTTTATGCTCGTTCCGGATCAGGTCCAGCCTCGTATCTTCAATGAGATTTTTGCGCCAAAGCTGAAGGATAATGCTACCATCTGCGTCGCCAGCGGCTACAACGTATTTTTCAAGCTTCTGAAGTTCAAGTCTAGTCAGGATGTCGTTATGGTCGCTCCCAGGTAAGGTGCTTCACTGATCCTTCATTTTCGCACGTTCACCTATTTTCCATGCCAGAATGATCGGATCGTCTGTACGCTCCCTCTACCAGAAGGGCAAGGGCTTCCCGTGCTTTGTCTCTGCCGAGCAGGACGGTACTGGGAATGCATTGAAGATCGCTCTGGCGCTTTCTAGAGGTATCGGAGCCACCAAGCTTGGCGCTATTGCATCCTCGGTGTACGAAGAGACTGCCATGGACCTTATGGCCGAGCAGGCACTATGGCCCAACATCATCATGCTCTTCCGGTACGTAGCAGCGAAACACTCGATCATAAACTATTCGTTGATATCCTGCCACAGCGAAGCCTTCAATGTGCTAAAGGAGGCTGGTTGCTCAGACGAGGCACTCTGTTACGAGATGTGGATGTCCAAGGAGCCTGCGGAGATTTTCGAGGCAGCGGCTGACGAAGGCTTCGTCACCCAGCTGAAGCACCACTCCACGGTCTCTCAGTATGGTCAGCTGAGTGGTGCACTGAAGCTGGATGGCACCGCCGCGCGAGAGCACTTCAAGAACATCCTCCACAACCAGGTATTCACGACTACGCCATCCGCTCGAAGAGCCAAATAACTAATTTGCTCTATACAGATCCTCAATGGAAAGTTCACGAAGGAGTTCTCCAAGATTGAGGATGATTTGGAGAAGGATGGCTTAGCGAACCCGCTGAACCAGCTATACGCCAAGGCTGATGAGATGGAGCTCGCGCAGGCTGAGAAGCGTGTACGAAGTAGGTTGGCTGACATGCTCAAGCAATAGAGGATGCGTCATGATACCTTCAAATGTACTACGCTGTATTATAGACCCTTTGCGGATTCGCTATGTTATCCTATGGACATCTTCAGACTAGATCCACTCACGTGGCACAGTGGCGGATGCGCAAACAAAAGCAAATAATCCAGGCTCTGAACCCAGCGGTGCAGAGGCCGTTGAATCTAGTACTAAACTCCTGCAGAGCTCAGCCTGCATCATGTCGTCTCCTGCTAACGGGAAAATGGATGTGGACAGGTCTCCAGACCGCAAGTCGTGCGTTCTCTTTCCCTACCTAATTTTGCAGGTTGACTCATTTTGCGGCACACAGTGTTCGCTCTACCGACACAGGTCGACGATCCCACCGTTCCCGCTCTCGTGACAGGGAGCGGGATCGCGGGGGACGCGACAGGCGCAGAGGAAAAGATGACGAGGAGCGACGCAAGCGGAGTCGCAGCCGTGACCGCTACAGCGAGCGAAGCCACCGCGAGAGGGATAGAGAGAGGCGCCGCGAGAGAGATGGCGAGGGTCGTCATCGTAGCGACCGGGAGCGCGATCGTGACCGTGGCGAGAGCAGACATAGTCATCGTGATAAGGAGCGTGACCACGAAAGGGAAGATCGCGAGTCCAGGGAGAAGCGTCGTAGGAGGGAGGACGATATGGATGCTTCTCCTGACCCCAAGAGGAGGCGCGAGGAGGCGGGTCCGGAGAGCTCGTTGCCACCCCCTCCGCCTGAAGCGGGGTTGCCTCCTCCCCCGCCTCCCATGTCTGACAGCCCGCGTCGTAGATCGGACAGACGGGACCGTTCATTCGAACGAGACCGCAGGTATCATGATAGACCACCGCGGCCTCGCGATCCACGAGATGAATTTGACGACCCGCCCAGGCCGCCTCGCAGGGACGACAGGAGGCGTCCTCCTGACGAGGAGCGAGAGCGTCCCCTCAGTCGTCCCAGGAGTATTCCTCCTGCTATCAAGTACGCTGTTTCATTGTCTTATTTGTCAAGCCTCATGTTCATATTCTATGCAGGCGTCCATCCCCTACTTACGAAGCTCCCCAGGAAGAGTACAACCCAGAAGAACCGAAAGACGATGACTCCGAGCAGCGGTCTGTCTTCGTTTCCCAGCTGGCTGCCCGACTCACCGCACGGGATCTCGGCTACTTCTTTGAAGATCACCTGGGAGAGGGAAGTGTCATGGATGCTAGAATTGTGACCGACAGGTTGTCGAGACGCTCCAAGGGGTAAATGGCATTTTGTAATGAGTTAGACTGTGGCTGACGTTCGTATCTAGCATTGGATATGTCGAGCTGCGCACCATCGAGCTTGTTGACAAGGCTATTGCTCTGTCGGGCACTGTTGTGATGGGTCTTCCTGTCAAAGTTCAATTTACTGAATCTGAGAGGAACAGGACTCATGCAGGGGATGGGTGCGTGAAGCTGTACTTGCAGGCGCTAGCATGTGAACCTACTGTCCTTTTAGGAGCCTCAACCTTCCACCGGGCGTCAGCGCCTCTCACGGGCCTATGCAGTAAGTCTCTTGCTAAAGGACCTTTTGATGAGACCATATGTTCATCGTAGCCCAGGCTTTACGTCGGTTCATTGCATTTTAACCTCACCGAATCAGACATCAAACAGGTGTTTGAACCTTTCGGTGAACTTGAATTTGTCGACCTCCATAGGGATCCCATGACAGGCCGCAGTAAAGGATATGCCTTCATTCAGTGAGTGTTGTCGCCCGTACGTGATCAAACCAATTAATGGCCAGTGTATAGGTATAAGAGGCGCGAGGATGCAAAGATGGCCTTGGAGCAGATGGAAGGCTTTGAGTTGGCTGGTCGTACGGTATGCATTCACTGTCTGTGTTGTGGCTTCCGCTTAGCTGAATGCGATTCAGCTCCGCGTGAACACTGTTCACGAGAAAGGCTCTGTCAAGTATACTCAGCAGGATTCTCTTGATGAAGCCGGAGGTATACACACCTACCTTGCGGCTATACAGTCGATTCTGATGCTTGCTGTTGCAGGCGGTAATCTGAACGCAGCATCACGCCAAGCACTAATGCAGAAACTTGCTAGGATCGAGCCTACCCCGACTTGGGAAGAGCCCGTGTACGTGAAGTGTCCCTGCATCATTCGTTGAAATCATAACTCCGTTTCCAATACACAGTGCTCGACCAAATATACCGCAGACCATGCAGTCAAAGTCCGTACTGTTGAAGAACATGTTCAATCCCGAAGAGTGCGTTCGATAGTTTTTTTATGGCGTCCTGTTGTTCTAACGTAGCCACGCCACTTTGATAGAGAGACTGAACGCGACTGGGACAAGGATTTGGCCGAGGACGTCAAGGGGGAGTGCGAGGGACGTTACGGCCCCATCGAAGCCATCAAAGTTGAACGGGAATCTGAAGTGGGTATAGCTTCAGTTGTCACCTAGTAATATCGTGCTGAGTTCCGTACAGGGCGAGATTTACGTCAAGTTCGACTCCGTTGAGTCAGCCAAGAACGCTATCCAAGGGCTCAACGGTCGATTCTTCGGTGGCCGACAGGTCTCTGCTGCCTTCATTCCCGACGCCATCATGCAGGCGCACATATAATCCCTTCTGCTTTCTAGCAGTGGGGGGTTCGCTAGCGCACAAAACGTACTGAAGCATGATTGTTCCAGATACATGCATAAAGGTTTATTTCTCTGTTTACGAAGTTATCTTTGTCGTTTCTACTTTACTCTGAAGAGCCGTGTTATGCAGATTGTCGGCGCGTCTTGCCGCCCATGCACAGGCTGGTGATCAGATCCCATGCTTATAGGCAGACCCGTCGCCGATGCTGCGGAGTGAACCATATGTTTTACTTTCAGGTCGCCTTGTGTTGCAATACATCATTGTCCACAAGCATGACTAAATCACCTCCGAGTCATGGCGTCTCTGTTCGGATGAGGCACTTCCGCTCCCCACTCGCATCGTCCACTGGTTCCAGCCGTAGTCATCTCGGATGAGCGGTAAGAAAGATTGCATTACTGTTGCGATGATCCTTATCATCCTCAATACCTTCGTTAGATCGTCGAACCATGCACTGATGACGCCCCCAGGGCACAGTTTCCTTTTGGTGGGACCCTAACCTGCCTACTGATATAGATCTGTCCAGGCGGATTGACATCTAGTATATATAACGGAATAGTGGTGAGCGAAAGCCGTCCCCGCCCAATGCTTCTGTGTCGACTGCAGCAGACGTAAGGTTGACACCTTGAATCTTGTTTCTCCTTCTGTTTTCTAACCTCATGTATGCTCCCATGCTGTCAACGTTGTGGTGTCATGGACTGTAGTATTTCCGCATTGGACGGAATGTTGAGATCGCGCACTCACCATGCCACGATCAGAATACACACTCCTCCAAAGCAGGCTACGAAGATGTCTATCGGTCTGGAAGCATGACAACGCAACTCATAATTACCTACCTGCCGTGAGCAAAGCAGGAATGTATTGAGGTGCGTCCTGCGCGCGGAATACGTTGGTCGATACTAGTCCAGCCGAGTTTGCTATGCCGACTACAGGGTGTCATGTCATGTAATCGCAACTCTGGAATGTAATGGAGAAAATACCCATCACGGCAGCAACTACCGCTCTACGGCTTTCGCTAGTCGTGTTGTTGGAGAACCATGCGTTGGCGAGCACGGCCGGCGCAGATGACTTGAATCCGTCAGCCCTTGTCACCAGACATCCGGCTGCGTTACTCACACCCATGCATAGGAGGAAACATGCGAAGTATGCTATCTCGCGGTGTGCTAGCACATTCACAGAGCCAAGGATGATGAAACCAATCAAGTTCAGAGCCAATGCAATACAGCTGCAGCTCATCAGACACTAGAATGCTCCAGATGAGTGTTCTTACTCACAGGTGGATAGACCGTTCTCGAAAATAATCGGAGGAAATTGTGAACATTAGGAGTGCAATCGTTCCTACGATGTTCGGCGCGACAGTGAAGAGATTGGTCTTCACAGTTGAGTAGCCCAAGCTCGCCACTATCTGGGGCAGGAAATTGACAACGCTTGTTTGAGGGACACCAAGGCAGAAGCACATGACGGCCCAGGAGACATATTGCCACTCCAGGAAAGGGCGGAAGGCGTCACGGATATTGAATTTCTCGTTGATTGCGTCCGATGAGTCCGAGAGGATGCGAGCCTCTGCTATCTCCCTTTCACGAGCCGAGAAGAACCGAGCGCTGCCAGGTGATCTCGGCTTTTGCAAGCTTTATTACAGACATCTTTCGAGACGGCTACAACTCACCAGCCAAAAATAAGCAAATATGGAGAAGATGCTCGTCGATGCTCCTTCAACACGGTTTCAGAGGACTCGGCATAATAGAAGGTATGCGTGAGGAGCAGGCCGACCTTCGATCCAGAAGAGATACTGCCAGCCGTAAAATCCTGAGTTCCGGATCTGGAACACTCCATATGCGATGAGCCCTGCAGTACCCATCGTTGTACGCATGGTGAACGCTTCGGATCCAGTCAATGGCTTACCCGAAAACGCGCCGGAAACTGCGGAAGCGGCTGAGCACCACGTCAGGCCATGGAACGAGGATGGTAGTGAGGGGAAAGGTACCGTAGAATATCCCTATCCTGGTCGCCAGTTCATCCCTTTTGTAGAAGGTTGACAGATAATATACCTGCAGTTGCAGTTTAGAAGCTTGTTCAGGGCGTAGAGCGAAGACGTACCACTCCTGGTAACATCGCGGATTCAAATACCCCGAGGAACCATCGGAGGGCAAATATTTGCGAGAAATTCTTCGCTATGCCAGTGAGCAGCGCCCTGCACTCGTACGCGAGTTCAGACCCTGTCGGACTCCGAGTCCTTTAGGAATACTGACATTATACCCTGTGGCAAAGTTCCAGCAGCGAGCCTCGTTTAAGCTGCTTACTTACGTATCCCAGCATCAAGATAGGTATAACGCGAGCGGCGGAATACTTCTTGACAATCACGCTGATGGGCGTTCCAAATCTGTTGTCGTGTAAGTCCAGAACGTCGACGGTGGTCTGGCTCCTTCCTCACAAGCAAAACGGCACCTTGAAATGTGACCAATAAGATCAGCGCATCTGATCGCGTCATAATGCACCAAGAAGACTGACATAGAAGACCATCACAAGGGTATAGTACTAAAGGAATATCAGCACGATCTCTGGCGCAGAGGACTCAGGACTGACTTGATTGCCCTTCAAGCCTACATCCTGTGAATGTGAATGGCCGTATTGGCAAAATCATTCTGACATAGCGTAAGCAAAGGCACCTTGTCCCACCCGTCGGTTTTTGCATTGCCGACATTCCCTCTGTCTAGGGCGTTACACAGGTACCTAAAGATGATGCGAGGCGTCAGTGACTGCTCGCTCATACCTCAGGGCATTCAGCCGGTTCAGCGACTGACATAAAACCCAGAGCTGGCAGGATCCGCACATCCATCTTCCTAACCATCCGGCGCTCTTCCTCACGAGAATAACTCGACGTTCTGGATGCCAGGACTTCATCGACGGTAACAGATTCCAGGTCCTTTCCCGAAGAAGCTTTCTCGAGAGCTGGATGTTCTGCCATGTTCGCGAGCGAGGTAGGTGCTGCTATCTCGTAGCGCTCGAACTCCATAGTCGCATTTCTACAGTCTTCGTATCTCACATGATGTCTTGAGATCGATGACGGGAGCTTAATTCGCTGATAAAAAGGTCAGGAACTAAAATTGGGTGCATACAACGTAACGCGGTGGGTCAAGTGGTATAGCTGACTCCATGACGGCCGAGTGTGCATCTGACCAACGAGATCTAAGTTGAGTACGGGGCAGCGTAGGATAAGGATCTATACTTACCTGTAGTCTGTCGAGTTGCTGGATGTCGTTTACTCGGAGTTGGACGCCCAGATCGAGTCAGTAGGCTCATCCCAATATGACCTTGACCTACAACGCTCTTCTTTCACGACACTGTTCCTATTCGTCGAACCACACAATCGCAGCACTTTCCAAGTTCCTCGGGACCCAGAGGTCTATTAATACACGTATCGGAACAAGGGAGAGCGAGGGCCCTGGCCCAGGGCCTCCGTCTCTACCTGCGCGGAAGTCAGCGTTACGCCCTGCTCCTTGTCACGGCGCCTGTTCTCCATTCTCATGTACATTCCTAGTCTATAATAGCCAGACATGAGTTAGATCTTATCACTACCCGTAAGCAATACACTTACGAAGCTACGAGGAAGATGCATACTGCTCCAAAGCAGGCTGTAAATAATAAGAATCATACTTAAGAGTGTTCCGCAGGTTACAGCATTGTATATGCTCACCGGACGTGATCAGCGCGGGGATATACTGTGGTGCGTCTTGAGCACGGAACACGTTCGTGGATATAAGCCCGGACGCGTTTGCGATGCCGACTATTCGACGAGACGGTCATTCAACATCAGAAGCCCCACTATCAAGTAGAACAGGATGGACATACCCATAACAGCGGCAACCACAGCTCTACCGCTTTCGTTGGTGGTGTTGTTGGAGTACCAGGAGGACGTCAGAACAGATGGAGCGGACGCCTATGATCCGTTATGAGCGCCATCGCGAAGATGCCGAGTCTGAGAATGCACGCACCCCCATGCACAGAAGGAAGCAGGCAAAGTAGGCAATGTTGCGGTGGGCGAGCACATCGATAGTGCCCAAGATGATGAACCCGACGAGGGTGATCGCCAGAGGCACACATCTACCGGCACCGTCCACATAAGCAAGAGAGAGAAACAGCGCCGAGCCACCATCCACACTCACATGTGAATCGACCGCTCCCTCCAATAATCCGACGAAAACGTCAATATCAACAGCACCACCGTCCCAACAATATTCGGCGCCACCGTAAACAAGTTGGTCTTGACCGTCGAATACCCGAGACTCGCCACGATCTGCGGCAGAAAGTTATTCACACTCGCTAAAGGAACGCCGAGGCACAACGAGATGAGCGCCCAGATGCCGTAGCGCCAGTCTTTGAACGGGCGGAAGGCGTCGCGGAAGGAAAGCGTGGAGTCGGTGGCGGTGGACGAGTCGGCGAGGATGCGCGACTTGGCGATCTCCTTTTCGCGTGGGGTGAAGAAGCGCGTCGTGCCGGGTTTGCGGGGCTGGGGAGCGTGGTTAGGCGGGGCTCGGAAGTGTCTGAAGGTCGGTCCTCACCAGCCAGAAGTAGGCGAACAGGGAGAAGACGATCGTCGATGCGCCTATAAGGGTTCGGGATGAGCGGCCTCGCTCGAAGGATGGAAGTTTCATTGTTTACCTTCTATCCAGAACAGGTACTGCCAGCCATGATACTTTGAGTTTTTTATCTGGAATACTCCAAATGCGATGAGGCCGGAGAAGGCACCGGATATAGAAGAGGCAGCTGTGCAAGCGTCAGTTATGTCCATATATCTGCGTATCCATGCTCACCGTAGAAGACTCCAATCCTGGAGGCGAGTTCGTCTCGTTTGTAGAATGTCGACAGATAGAACACCTAGAAATGGAAGGCTTCAATCTCATCCCGCCTTGCAAATGGAATTGGAGTCCTTACAACACCGGGGAGCATGGCAGACTCAAATGTGCCAAGGAACCATCGCAGGACGAAGATCTCTGAGAAATTCTTCGCCGCTGCCGTGCATAATCCCCTGACATTGGACATCAGTCAGAATATATTATCAGTCGCGCATATCTCGACTACTCACATTGCACCCTACGAGCGAATGATGATTAGTTATTGAATGTGGAGACTTACGACTACTCACATATCCCAGCATCAGAATGGGCAGTACCCGTGCTGCCGTGTACCTCTTCACAAGCAGACTTATGGGAGTTCCAAATCTGCAGCAACATATCGTTATGGGTGCACCTCAGAGTAGCCAAATAAACCGCACAAGCAAAATGGGACCTGTCGTGTCTAGTGAGCTGGCATCTTTACGAGATATGATATTGACTCACGTAGAAAACCATCACAAGGATATAATACTTTGAGATCCCGTCAGTTCAGCGCTGTGGTGGCTGCAGGGTCAGCTCACCTGGTTCCCAGTCAAGTGCGTGTCCTATAAGCTCGGCGCTGTATCAGCTCGAGTTCCTCGCACCCAGATAGCGACGCCCTACCGTATCCCAGCCGTCAGTCTTCGCGTTTCCGACATTCCCTCTGTCAAGAGCATTGCACAGATACCTGCACCACCGCCCGCAATCGTCATCCCTCTCTTCTATCAAAGCTTTCCAACTACTCACATGAACGCCAGAGGCGGCAGAATCCTCACGTCCATCTTCCTCACCAACCGCCTCTCCTCATCTCGGGCAAACTCCAGCCCTCCAACCTTGTTCACCGATACGGATTCCAAATCCTTCGACGCCGAGGCATTGGACCGGACTTTCTCGAGGACGGGTGATTCAGCCATGGCCGGTCGCGAAACAACCGGGAGGGCATAAGAACCCGCACCATAAACTTATAACGGCATGCCTCACATGACGTGGAGAGGCGTTGATAGTAAGTTTAGAGGACGATAAGGGGCACGCTAAATGGTGTCTTCGCCGGGATACCGGTGGTTGTATGCGCTCCAGTGTATGCATGCAGCGAGACGGTGGGCTGCAAAGGATCTATGATTAGATCTCAGATCCCTTTGTCATTGCCCGATCGCCGAATCAATGCCGATCTTATCTCCATTATACATTCCCGCTCACGTCTCCATCGATTTCCATTCCAGCCATGTCGACCGTCGAAAAGATCAACTCGGAGGAGAACCCCTCATTTACTCACATTCTCTGTATGCCGCACATTACTGCCCATGTAATTTAGGGCTGATCTGGTGGTAAAGCGCATGCGGCCAAGGTCCCAGGTCTGATCTTCCTCAGCGGGCAGACGCCCGTGGGCAAAGACGGCAAGGTCGTCGAAGGTGGCATCCAGGAGCACACCGTGAGTTATCCGACCCGTCAGCAGTTATACACATCGCTGATCAAAGGACCAGGCTCAATGCATCAACAACCTGGGAAACGTCCTCAAAGCATCCGGCTCGTCCTGGGAGAAGGTCGTCAAGGTCAATGTATACCTGAAGAACATGGACGACTTTGGCGCCATGAACCAAGTCTATGAAAAGGTATGATGATACGCTGGTGTCCCACTCGGGATATTGACGAATCATTGTCATAGCTGCTGCCCAACCCCAAGCCCGCGCGCACGTGCATCCAGGCTGCGAAGCTGCCCAACGACGTCGACGTCGAGATCGAGGCCATTGCTGCCTACTAAGCGGTGACGCACGACCGATTGAATACGCAATGTATTTCATTTAGGATTTGTGGGGGAATCAAATTGTACCAAATGTCTTGCCGATGACATCGACGATGTCAGAGACCATCTGTTTCCCCAACTGCGTGACACTGGCAAAGACGTCAGCAGACGATCACCTGGAGGTATAAGGAAACTCACCCTATCAAAGAATCCACCAAGTCCGCGGCATGGTCATTTAGCCTTCAAGTCATAAATTAGGGACCCGAGACACATACCGTCCATAGCCATAATCTGATGAGGCGCTCCCTTATACAACTTAACCTCCACCTGCACCCCATTCCTCTTCAACTTCTCCGCATAAGCAACGCCTTCATCCCTCAGAATATCCAACTCGCAAACCGCCACCCACGCCCGTGGCGCCTTCGCAATGAGCTCGTCAGGCGCAAAGTACGGCGACGCGTCCCACTTGGTCCAGTCCTCCTTGTTCGGGAGGTAGTTGCTCTTGAACCACTCCATCCGAGCGATGTTCAGCCAGGCGGTGTCCTTGTTCTCCCGCCAGGAAGCATGCGTAGTCCCCGAGGCATCGGCGGTGTTATCGGTCACAGGGACGAGGAGGACTTGCAGGGCGATGGGCACGGGCGGAGAGAGCTGGCTGGCCTTGAGGCCGCAGATGGCTGAGAGATTCCCACCACTGACAGAGGTCTCGTCAAAGATCTGACGTTCCGGATGGCACAACCCACCCACCTAGAGCTGCCTCCAACAGCAATAGCATTGACATCGACGTTAATTTCCGATGCACCCTTATTGTACAGCCATTCAAGCGCTTCTACCGCGTCCTCCGCGGCAGCAGGGTACGGGTTTTCTGGAGCTAGACGATAGTCCACAGACACCACCACACAGTTCGCGCCTGAAATCGTGGGTCAGACGAAAAGCAGCTTCCCCTTCAACATCGGCCCTACGTTTACACACGTTCGTGCAGATAGACGCCTCAGCACCGATCCCGCCAAGCGTCCATCCCCCTGTATCACCAACATTAACCCTATACAAACCACTCTTCCTCTCCTTCACTCACCTCCATGGAAGTATAACAACACCGGCCATCCCTTCTCCGGCGCATCCCCCTCAGGCGTATACACCCTCACACTAAACTTACTCAACTTCACATCCTTGATATTCCCAACCTGCAATGGCTCAGATTCGCCGGGCACAGTCGGCTTCGAACGAATGGCAGGGTCCCAAGGCCGCTGGTGCTGCAGCCGGGTGTGGAGGATATGCTCGTTGTGGAAGGCGACGTACTCCGGGTCGAGTTTGTTCACGATATGCTCGGGCAGAGGCTGCCAAACTGTGGGGGTCGTCATAATGAGGAGATATAGGTGGACAGTTAGTGATAGTGCAATCGATGCCACCCAGGAAGCTCATCTCTTCGACAAGGCATACTCGTTGTGGCGAATCAGACGGTACTTGCGGACCGGCAGATCGGCAGGCATTGCAGATTCATCTCATCGCCGATCTCATCGAACTGGGACGGAACCATTCCGGCTCGGCTTTTGTCGGGCTAAACATGAACTTGCACGCATGGGCCGAACTCGCACCAGAAGAAATGTGGAACACAAGTTGGCGAATTCTGCATGTTGTCGTCAAAATGTACTCAACGCCTTGGCTAAGGCCTCTACCGAATCTGCGATCAAGTCTCTGGCCACTTGCGTTACACTGTAGGTCACCAACAACTGTTAGCAAGCATTACCTACACCCGTACTTGCCACTTACGCTGCATTCACGGCCACGTAGAGCACCCAGTGGCTCAGTCAGTATCCAACGGGACCTCACAGAACACGGAACATACCATCCATGTTAGTGATATGGTGCGGCGCACCCTTGTACACCTTGACGTCCACCTCCACTCCAGCCCTCCTCAGCTTCTCGCCATACGCCGCCCCTTCATCTCTCAAGATATCCAGCTCAGTCAGCACGACCAGAGCCTTAGGCACCTGCCGCACCAACTCATCGGGCGCGAAAAGAGGGGACGCATCCCACTTTGCTCGGTCTTCCAAGTTCGGCAGGTAGTTATTCCGGAACCAGATCATCCTCTCTGGGCTCAGCCATACGGTGTTCCTGTTCTCATGCCAGGAGTAATGAGGCTGACCGTTCGGGTTGCAGACGTTATCCGTGACAGGGACGAATAGCAGCTGGAAGACCAGCGGAATAGGCGGGTTATGCTCAGCTGCCTTGAGCGCCAGGATAGCCGCAAGATTGCCTCCACTTGTTCGCAGAGTAATCAAGATCTCATAGCAATCAGCTGTCAACAATTGCTCACCTGGAGGAGCCGCCGACCGCGATGCGCTTAACGTCAACATTCAGTTCGGCCGATCCTTTAGCGTAAAGCCATTGCAACGAGTCCACAACATCCTCGACCGCTGCGGGATACGGGTTTTCCGGAGCCAGCCGATAGTCCACAGAGACGACCACGCATTTAGCGCCTGACACTACAAGTGAGCAAGAGAAACACACAACGACCCTCATGATCACTTACCTTTGCAAAGTTGGCTGCACTTGGAGTTCTCCGAATTTATGTTTCCCAGCGTCCATCCACCTGAAGCTCGTTACGCACGCATACTAGACGAACACTTGGAGCACGTACCTCCATGAAAGTACAAAAGCACCGGCCACCCGCCCTCAGGCGGAGACCCTCCAGGAGTAAACACGCGGGCCATACACCCGCCAGCCGTAACCTGCACATCTCTGACGCTGCCGACCTGGACAGGCGGCCGACCTGGACAGGCGGCCGACCTCCAGGGACATTAGGTTCGTTTCGTATCGCCGGGTTCCAAGGCCGCTGGTGCTGCAGCGGCTTGTACAGCATATGCTCTTTGTGAAAGGCAACATAATCAGGATCTAGTCTCTCCAGGATGTCAGGGAATAGAGGTTGATAAACGACGGACTGCGACTGCATTTTCGCCGTACTTTGTGAACCTCATGTAGGCCCATTAGTGTCCTGAGTATATAGTGGTTCACATACCCAAACATAGCAGAGGACTGGCGGCACGCCGACATCCGCACTGAAATAAATGAATGCCGAGGTAAACGATCGAGATCCGTACGCGATCCTTATCGAGGTGAGATCGATCTTTTATTAGACAAGGGGTCCCGTCCGGCGGCACACTCATCGTCGCTTTCATCTGAACCACTTGTTCGTTTGAGGTCAAAATCGCCTGGGTGCAGAAAATGGTCATCCAAACCTCGACTCCGTTCGACCTCACGAGGTTACCCGACAAAGAGGCATTGGTCGATGCGTTCGTTGGCCAACACATCAAGTCGCTCCGGACGCCTGCCATGGTCATCGACCGAGCTGTGTTTGCGGAGAACTGCGCGAGGATGCACCAGAGTGCGAAAGACTGGGGCGCCAGCTTCAGAGGGCACGTAAAGTCGCATAAAGTGAGTGACTGTCGGCCAGGGAGATTTTGAACTGGGAATGACCTGCGCCCCAGACAGCTGAAGGTACTAGGCTACAGATGGTGTCCACTGTTAACAAGACAGAGGCTGTGGTAGTTTCAACCTTAGTGGAAGCGTGGTCTATAGTCAAAGCAGGACTCGTCGCGGATGGTACGGTGAAAGACGTAGGCCTCTCCTTGAACTTAGCGAGAGCATTGATCGGAGAGTGATATTTAGATTTTGTACGGCCTGCCAGTTGGAGTGAACAAAATCCAAGATCTCGCGTCGCTCTGGGACGAAATGGAGCCTTATGGAGGAGTCGTCAGGCTGATGATCGACAATGCAGACCAGATCCGCGCGTTGGAGGAATATGAGAAGCAGCGGGAGAGCCCAAGGAGCTGGTCAGTGTTTGTTAAAGTCGATGGAGGCCAGAAGTAAGTCATGAGTATCAGATCCTCGCTCCAAGCTGACTTGCCACGGGTGCGGACAGACGAGCCGGCGTGGTACCATCGTTAACAGCACTTAGGCCCATTCTCGAGTTGCTGTTCGCATCGCCAGCGACGACAGTCTATGGCTTCTATTGCCATGCCGGCAACGCATATGCATCTACATCTATGCCAGAGGCGTCTTCATTTCTCTCGGCCGAGGTCGATTGCGTGAATACAGCAGCCTTGACCGCTACCCAAATCTGCAAAGAGCTTTCGATCGAGCCACCAGTCAATGGGTTTGTTCTTGCTGTTGGATCGACGCCAACAGCACACGCAGCATCAGCAGAGGCAAGACAACAGTTGGATCGGCTCTTGCACGGGCGTTTGGAGTTGCATGCAGGTAAAGATCTCAAGCAGACCGCAGTGTTATCTTGTCCTGAACCCGTCCCAGGAAATTACCCACTTCTGGATCTTCAGCAGGTGCATACAACTCTCGTGGGCAGCCAGAGGGTCGCCCAGAGAGTCCTTGCAACGGTGATTTCGTACTATCCAAACCGAAGCTCGGACGGATCAGATGAGGCTCTATGCGATGCCGGAGCGATTGCCATGAGCAAAGACACTGGACCCAGTGGAGGCTTCGGGGACGTGGTCGGCAAGCCCTGGAGGTTGGGGAGAGTGTCACAGGAGCATGGTATCCTGGTAACGCATCCTTCTGGGTCCCTGGCTTCTGGTAGCCAGGGAGGAAAGCTCGAGGTTGGGGAAGTCATAGAAATTGTGGGTCAGCACGCGTGCCTCACTCTTGCCGCGTATCCTTGGTACTATATCGTGGACTCAAAGGAAGGAGGAGACAAGGTAGTTGATGTGTGGGTACCATGGAAAGGGTGGTAGGTGCAAGTACCGATAGCCGTAACAGTTATTCCAGCATTGCAACACTCGTTTCTCGACCGTCGTGGGCCAGGGATGAATTCGGCCAATTTGAGTATTGACTAATATATTTGATTTTCGTCGTCACCGGTATAATTGTAGGTGTCATAGAGATATGAGCCGAGTGCGCGTCCAAGATGAAGGTGAAGAAGAAAGCAGTCGCGTGTGGCGAACCAGCAACGCCCGAGCGTGATCGCGCAGTGCGGAAGCCCGACGGTGGTTCGCTTGCCACAGTTCGCTTGATTATGATCCGGAGTGTGTGGCGAGGCGCCGTCATAATCAGCACTGGTTTCGTCTCTCCCTCACTCATCATGGCCGATTACGACGCGGACGCGACAGAACTACTCGAAACTTATGGTGCGAGCTCTTGACATTGTCTAGCAGTCACAAAGCTTATGATATTGCAATTGCAGACTTCCTTATGAAATATATCATCATCGGTACGGTCGGCGAGGTCGTTCATGTGGCCGCGAGGTTGACGTCAGGTCTGCAGGCGAAGCAGGGACTGGAAAGTCTTGTCTTCTGCACCAGTTTACGCACAATTCATGTGAGTCGCGATTGGATGATGTACCTTGCGTGTCTAAACGGTGGACGACGCAGTCAAGGACCACTCCCAACACACGATCGGAGTGGAATTCTCGAGTCGTACGGTCAAGCTAGGAGAGAAGCGAATAAAGCTTCAGGTGCGTTGCTCATCACCTATAGGACCTGTCGACATCTCAAGCGGAATCGGCAGTTATGGGATACGGCAGGACAGGAACGGTTTCGGTGCGTACCATCATCCCTTATGCATCGAGTGGTAACGACCTATGCCATGACTTCTTAGGTCTGTCACTCGGAGCTACTATCGCGGAGCTGCAGGTGCCATTCTGGTTTACGACATAACCAAGTTAGCATACCTCACCTCCTTTCCTGCTGGACTCTTGCTTAACCCGCATTTAGCCGGCAGTCATTCCAGAATCTTGACAGATGGTTAACGGACGCGCGGGCGTTGGCGAGTTCAAATCTTGTAGTCGTGCTTGTAGGAAACAAGTCAGACCGGGAGGACGAGCGTGAGGTGGAGTGGGCGGAAGCAAGTCGCTGGGCAGCTGAGAACAGTGAGTCCTTCAATGTTGGTTATGCGTCTTACCGCTGATACGATCCGCAATCAGATGTCCACTTCCTCGAAACATCTTCTCTAACAGGAGACAATGTCGAAGCTCCATTCCTCCTATGCGCACGATCGGTCCTACTATCTATCGAGTCCGGCTCCTTGGATCCCGACAAAGCAGGTAGTGGTGTCAGTTATGGCGACCGCGCTCTGCGGAGAGTCAATAGCTCCAGTCGTCTAAGCTTCGGGAGCCTCAGTTATGGCCGCCGCAAGAAGGCAACCTCCAAGTTACGTCTCAAAGATTACGTGCCTGGAACATCGAACAGTAAATGTTGCTGAGGCACGGACTGTAATTCTGTGTTTCGTCGATGTACGAGTTGCATTGGTTAAGGGATTCTGGTGAGTCTCGTCTCAAGCGCCCTTACTCTTCCTGTCTTAATCGATCATATGGCTTGTCCCAGGTACCGTGATTGTCATCCTGCAAGTCATACCCTTCATTTGTTATACCACCGCAAGCTCATGCTTACTGTATGTTCCTATTCCCCACAGTCCTCGGAGTTCCAGACGTTGACTATGGCGCTGCCTTCCCTCCAGTATGCAATTCACATACTACCTGTATTGAGCGGATTTATGGTATCGGTATTTTGTCGCTAATATGTGCTGTCCTGTTTACTCGCCCGAGGGACATTCTTCTATAAGTTTTTGTAGACCTAGATCGTTTAGTGTTTCGTTTGGGATTCGGTTCATGTTAATCTTCCTTTTCCTTTCGACTCTCGTTCAGTTACACTACTGTCAGATGCGCCTACCGTCTGATAACACCCTATCCACATGTCTATATACCTCTATGAATAGAGACCGAAGGACTGCATGGACTCGTATGCGTATGACCGACTGCGTCGCGTGGAGGGACCAGAAGGAGTGCGGAGAAGCGCGGACGCAATATGATCCTTTGCACGTCGCCATCACTGATATGGGACGACCCTCGAGCTCTCCTTGGACACAGCTATCACCGTTCCCGAGCATCTCCTGCTTTCGGCTAATTTTGATCTGAAGCAGCCATATGGATGAAGACATATGCGGAGGACCATGTCAAGTGTTGCCTTGTATACCTGTTGAAGCTTGGCTACCTTGCGAGACGCTGCCGATTGCGCGACCTGGACTTCTTTGCTACCGTATGCTCTGCGCATATCTCGGAACGGTCGAGCAGAGTCATGCCGTAAATCAATCTCAGGCTGCTTGGACACATATAAGTATGGGAGAGGAGCAAATGGTCGCATCAGTACCGTAGCGTATGCGAGGGTATGCACCGAGACCGGGTAAGCGTCCGCACATGAATTTGCCGTAACCCTCTCATGGATGACTGATATATTGGCTGGTCGCGTCTTGGATCGTAGCCTGCCAGCTAACTGCTGCCTCGTCCCCGTCGTTGGCTGCGTGCTGAATGCTTTGAACGTTTGTTCTTGACGAATCCCTCGACGACCCGTTCCATCTGTACGACCCTAGACTTCATCCTTGTAACACCTGAGACGTCTTCGTTATGCCTCCTTCATCGTGAGTCAATGCTGCTCAGTGCGGGACCCGATGACTCTTGACGCTCCTGCCTAGGTCGTCCGTGTCTTCGAGCAGTTCATCTGCGCGTCCCTCCGAGTCCGCTGGAAGCTCTGCACCCTATGTATCCAGCAGCGAGTCCCCTTCTGGATCCCCGTCTACATCTAGAGCTTCGAGTGCTGGCTCGACCACTGCTGCCTCTACCACTGCTGTCTCAACCACTGCTATCTCGAGCGCTTCTCCGTCAACGAGTGCACGTAGCGTCAGCGAGGCATCTGATTCTGCCTCGCCTTCGCGCACATCCTCCTTTAGCAGTGTCCCTTCTTCATCAGCTCGCGCGTCGTCCGCTGCCTACGGTGAAATCAGTGCCGGGCAGTACGTTGCCTCATCGACCACGTCGCAAGCAAAGGCTATCCCGTCTAGTCTCCCCGCGTCTACATCCACTTCCGCCTCATCTTCCGTCACCTCTTCCAGGGCGTCCGCACATGCGAAGGTGTCCCCTTCTACGTCTCACAGTGGAGCCCTAAATGGTGGACCTATCGCAGCGCAGTCGTCTGTCGACCCGATTTCAGAGACAACCACCTACCATGTGGTAACGACGTATGCTACGGTGGTGGAGTCTAATAGCGTATACGTGACAATCACGACCACGAACTCTCAGGCTAGCCAGACGCCGTTTGCGGCCTCTGGAAACGAGAGCGTCAGCTCCCGACCGTCCGAGTATGTCTTCCCCACGACTCCGTTGGAACCTGGTCCTGATCTGACACTTTTGTAGCTTCTTATCTCACTCGGGTGCCGTCGCGGGTGTCTTCCTAGCGGTCGGCATTGTACTCGCCATTTTGGCCAGTCTCCTAATTTGCGTCCTGCGTCGGCGGCGTAAAGAGAAGCAGGTGGCCGCGCCTCTGCCAGACCCCTTCTCCGACCCACCACCGATGCGCGCGGTGCTCGTCAGCCGCACCGATGCCCGCTGGGACAGGCCGTACACCTTTCATAGTGACGATGGTCACAATGAGAAGGACGGCTTGCAGTACGATAGGGACGAGTTTTCGGTGCCGGTTCTGCAAAGCGCGGAAGGCCCTACGAACAACAGGCCTGTCACCAGCCCGCCCATGTATGAAGGGCCTTTCAGCGACTATCACGCTGTCGAGAGGCAGGCTACAACAGCCCCGGCGCAGTACGAAGCGAAAAGAGATTCATTCGCTCCATCTAGCCCATCTCTTTACCCCCTCTCTGAGGAGGGGTCAGATGATATCTCGGAGTACCATCAGCCAGCACCTCTTACCCAGCCGAAGATAGAGCCTCCTGTCGCGGCTCTCAATATCAAGCGCGAGGGCGTCCAAGAGGTCGTTCGCAATTACCGACCTCTGACGCCGCCTAGCTCTTCTCATGGGCTCTCGGATTCCGAGCAATCTGCGCATATGTCGGAGAAGCAGTCAATTGCAAGCGCGGGATCTCTCCTGATCAATCGGAACATGGATCATTATAATCCTGATACGCATTTCCGCCCAAAGCGTAACTCCAGACGTTTGACATAGGGTAGGGCGGCGAGCCATAACATCTGTACGGCAGTATTATTGTTATCACGGAGTACCATCTGTATTCACGACATCACTGGAATCATATTTATGCGTCAACGCGCCTTAGACAGTCAAGGTCGTTGGGATGTGGCATCAACAAGTCTTGTCGAGTCTGTCACGAACCCATAACTCTGTTTATGGCGGCCGATGTCAAAACGTTTGGCAAATCAGGCACAAGGGCACTTACGTTTCCGAAGTTATACACCACATTCTCCAGTCCACCTTTCGGGGAGGTGGTGGCAGTGGCATCCTCGATGAGAATGCAGTCGTATCCACGATAATATGCATCAACGATGGTACCTAGGACGCACTAGCGAAGGTGAAGGCCTCGATGATTATGCACGCTGACTATAGCATGTGACCGAACGTACTTGGTCGGCATTTACGCCTGAGAAGAACAATGTCGTGATACCGTTCTCTTGCAAGTACAGGTCCAAGGCGGTCTGGTAGCCCCAAAGGGCGCTCATCCTATGCTACCGTCTCAGTTAGGATGTGCGGGGTAGATATGTTGAGCCCACCTATTCTTATGGATCCATACATCTGTTCCAGCCTCCTTACCCTTCAGGTATTCCTCTTGGAGCGGCCCATACAGGTCGGCGTTGCGTTGGTCCCTCATGAGGAGGCGACCCCAGTCCCCGCCCATGTCGGCACCGAAGCCGCCCCGTCCACTCTTCATGAATCCTCTTATGAGGGCCGGCGGGATCGTTTTCAGCTCGTGGTCCGTCAAGCCCCAGTTCCTAGGTTTGCCTCGTCAAGAAGACCTCGAAGACTGGGAGTCTTGGACAACATTCACACCCAAAGAATCTTGATGCCTTGCGCTCTTAATGCGGGTACCACCTTCAGCAGAGGATCGACGCATGCAAGTCCCGTAGGATGGTCTCGCATCTCCGGGTGCAGAAAGTAACTGGGCAGGTTCGCGTTCACCGTCACTTTACAGTCATCGCTCTGAATGGGTCCGGACTCACTTTTGCATGTCGATAATGACGACAGCGCTCGTCTTGGGGTCAATCCTGATCGTCCTCTCTCCATCCACAGGGAACTCCAGGAGATCTGGATTCAGTGGTGGCGGGGCTACATCCGACCCAGATGCTAGGCGGCTTGTTCTTGTCAAGTCCACCAGACCAGTAGGGTATTCGATCCAGAAGTTCCCAGCGTTCCCGTATTCAATTGATTTCTCGACGGGAGGTCGTACCTTAGCCATCGACATACTATTCTCTATGTTCGTAGTCCCTTTGATGCTCAGTAGCGGAAGCGACGCAGAGTAAGTACGTGCCGTCCATTCCGTATCTCTTATATATAGACTTTATCTGAGGGAGATAACAGGATAAATGCCGGAATAGACATGGAGAACACTTGACGGTACCAATACAAGAGCACGGGAGCAGACTCACAGAATCCCAATATATAAATATCAAGTCTAAAGATAACGCACATCCAGTGCAAACCGGGGGGGCGGGTGGATAAGAAGAGGCGGAAAGTTATACAGATTGTCACTGCATTCTAGGAGGTATAATTGAGCTTAAAGTATGAGGAGAGCGTCCGTCTCCGAACCCAACATCAATCGAACAAACATTCGTATGTAATTTTGTGAAGGAGAGGAGCAGCGTCCGAGATGAAGAAAACCAGGCAAAACGTGAACAGTTGAACAAGACGCAAGACAGCAGCGGCGTGCTCGTGACGCATACAGAACGTCCACTGAGCAAGAAAGGAGAGACCTGGCGCATATCAGACGACACAACACTGCAGTAGTAAATGCTCGCAGACACAAAGTCGGTACATACAAAAATCTAGTCCGCGACGCCTCGAGGCGATGAGTAGGTTCCGTAAGGCTGTCATTTGGTTCCATCGGTATCCGGCACATTTCTTACCTGCAAGGATGGTCAGCTCACAGACCGCACTGCCGAAGCATGGGTCCTGCATACCTCCAGAACCGGCCGAGAGTAGTCCTCGTTATCCTTGATACTACCCGCGCTCTTCAGTCGGTCTTGCATACTCGGATTCAACCGTTCGTCGCTAGGCGCAGACCCCCACGAATCCCGCTCAGGCTCGTCTCGATATGGCTCCCGTTCGGCATCCAAACTCTCCCTCCGTATCCTATCAGCCTCTCGCTGCGGATTCCGCGGTGGCGGTGCCAGGGGCGGCGTCGGCTCTCTGAAGTCGTCGAACGGACCTCCGCTAGGTGTACGGTTCATGCCTAGGAGAGGCTCCGTACTCCCAGCGCTATACGACGCAGAATGACCCGGCCTTACCCCTTCCGCGTTACCGATAAGCCCAGGACCAGGACTATACGCTCGTGGTCGATACGCCGCCGGTCCCTCTGCTACGTACGCCGCATACGGGTCGAACCCGGCCATTCCACCGTCATGCTCGGAGGGCCCACTCGACGGCTCGTCCATATATGCCGATGGCGGACGCGTTGCACTGGGAAGCGATGACGCTGTCCCGTGTCCACCCGAATAGCGCGACAGCTCCATATCGGATCCGAACGTCCGCCGTCGGGGTGACTTCTCGTCATCGTAATCTCCATCGTCGATAGGCGACCGGTGGAAGCCGGTAGCAGCCATGACAGCTGCATCGTGATCCAGCTTCCTTGTCCGCCGTCTGCGACGCACAAGGAAGAAGATAAACAGACATATTGAGGTAGCTGCCAACCCAACAATCAGGAAGACACCAGCCACAGCGCCCTTTTCCCTGAAAAAGCTATAGGTGGAGTACGTCAATACATGTGCAAAAAGAGAAATCTAAAGCCACCTGACCTGCTTGAGTGCACGGTATCGTCCTCTGAGCTTAAAGTTGGATTGGCGACCACCTCCGTCACGGTCATTGGCACGCCCTGGCTATTGGTTGAGACTATCGTCTCCGTGAACGTCGGCGGGACCGTCGTAGTCGTGTGCCCTTGACTATCCGTAGTAGTGAACACCACGGTACTCTGCAACGTCGTCCTGTGTGTCACGCCATTAGAATGCATCAATCTACTAAGAGGGCTCAAGCTCACGTAGCAGAGGACACCACAATCAGCGGTGACGGTGGATTGGTAGTATCAGTGTTATGGGCTGACGCGGTGGTCGTGTAAGTGGAGGTCTCGGGATCGTCCCGCTGAGTGGTCGTTTCATGGGCGGTTGTGGCCTGAGTTTGCGTCTCGGTCTGAGTGACGGTATCAGTTGTCGGTGGAGTGGTAGGAGGAGTGGTCGTTGGTGGGGTGGTAGTGGGTGGAGTGGTCGTTGGGGGGGTGGTCGTGGGAGGGGTGGTGGTAGGAGGCTGCGAGGTAGTGGGAGGATCTGATGTTGTCGTCGGCGGCTGAGACGTAGTGGTGGGGGGTTGTGAGGTCGTCGACGGAGGCTGGGATGTCGTCGGATCCGATGCCTGAGACGAAGCACTCGGAGCCGACGCGCTCTCTTGCTGAGACGAAGCTGGCGCAGAAGAAGAACTGAATTGTAGAGGTACGTCAGCGACTCCAAAAAGAGCTACCACCATGAGAAACCAAATACTCACGATGCAGGGGGGTCAGAAGTTGTAGATGGAGGGGCAGTGGTCGAAGGCACAGCGGAGGCAGATGTGGTTGGTTGTGCGGAGGTTGAAGGCGCGGCCGTTGTCGAGGATGCGGGTGAAGGAGCCGCGGTTGATGAAGTAGGCGGCGAAGATATAGGTTCAGAGGTAGACATGGACGATGATTCAGTGGATGCAATAGTTGTCGATGGGGTTGTGGTGGATGCAATTGTTGGTACAGATGAGATAGATTCAGATGTTGACGAGGCAGTCACCGATTGCACAGTGGTAGTTTGCGCGGTGGTGGTCGTGGCGGTCGTAGCAGACGGAATGGAAGTGGAAGCAGATACAGATGATTCAGTAAGAGAGGAGCCTTTGAAGAGAGAAAATGAACAAGCGTGCCAGAAGACAGACGACACAACAGAGCAAAGACGAGCAAAGACGCGCCCAGGACGACTGCGGCCTGCATTCCAGCGACAACAGTACTCCCGTCATGACCGCCTCGCAGGATAGTTCTGTCATATCGCACGAGGCCGCCGCCGCTGAACTAACCGATAGTAGAAAGATAAACTCACCGGTGGCGGAGGAAGACACGCTGCTGCTCTGTCGTTTCACCTTTTGTCGAGGCATTATGTCCACATATTATTGGCGAGTTTATCGGGAATTCTAGGGCGACGAGGAGAAAGAGCAGGGAGAAGGAGTAGAGAATGCCCGAAGGCGTACTGGAGCAGACACGGTGCGCATTGCCGTAGGCCTCGGACTCCTCTCCGCGTGCGAATCCGCCTGTTCTCGACGTCATATAATTACTGCCACCGCCCCTTGCACATGCTCTCGGGCCTTGCTCGACGTCTATGACGATGTCCACGCCTCTTGGCGACGACAACGAAGCACCTTTCCGCCAATAACCTGCTAATTTCCACCCTTTCTTTTGTCCTTATCGGTCGCTGGAGTTGGCATTAATCTTCCCCTGCATACTGGAAGGGAAGCGGCGGCTTTACCTCGTTGCTCACAACACGTTGCAATGTCAATTCACTTTTGGTCTGAATGCGTCATATATTCTACTGCAATACATCACATCGAGTAAGATTAGGACATTTGTGAATGCACCTATCCCCAGCGTCAGTTCCAGAGCTCATGATACCGTAGATGCCCGAATGACGACGCGAAAGGTACAGTCAGTCTGGAATGGAGTAGGTCCTTGAGATAGACTCGTCGATGTCATCTGCCCACAACGCTTACCACATCAGTCTGCGAAATTGTATACAAAGGACTGCGCATTAATAGAACCCAGTGACCGCAGTTCTTGAGTTCTTGTAAATAGAACGGGGACGAGAACGTTAGACTGGGTGTCTTCACGGGATTGCAGCCGAAAACAAAGAAACCATCAGGAGAGACACACCCTGTGCGAGATTCGAAGGTGCCCCACAAAGGAAGAGCTGATTAAGGTATATCAACGCGGTAACAGGCGTTGACGTTCAACGTCCAGGATTAGAGGTTATTCGACCTGGGAATTCCCGAAGTTCGTTAGAGATCCTAGCGACGTCCTATGTAGGCTGCGTCGACAACAAAGTGCAGCACTTCATGGGAAAGATTGTCTTATGGATTCCTGAGCGAATGCTCCCTGTTCTGCGGCCAGCAGGTGATCCCGTAAATCGGGGATGCAGTGGTATGACGAACAGTTAGTTGGCCGCCGATTCTAGCAAGCCACGAGTAAAGTCAAAGTCACAGAGATGCCCGAGTTTAGATCATAGGCGAGCTCGGTTATCGTAGGTGGAGAGCCATAGAAAAGCGTTTATTGCTAGGATTATAGCGGAGGACAGCAATGAAAAGCGCACATCTAGAGCAGGAGGTCGGATCCCTTGTACCCCAAGGACTTGAGACTTGATCAAGTAACCCGGGCGTAGGAGTCTACTCGGCGATAAGCGCACAACTGTACAGCTGTGGCTCGTCCTAATTTCCACATTAGGCAAACCAGACGTCTGTGTGCAAGGCCCCCCTCCCCGACCCCCGTCTATCCCGCAAGAACAAAATCAACGCTATGGCCGACCAGGTGGGTGCTGGTAATACGTCGTACAGAGGGGAGACTGACTTACTTTGTGGCAGATCGAAAAGGCTTACCAGAAGCAGCATCTCTTCCAGAACGCCAAGTTCAAGGGTACGTCTCATTAGACGGGCAGGCATAGACTGGTGTATTGAATGGATTTGGGGGTTAGGGGGCAAGAAGGTCTCGACGAAGGAGAAGCGGTGGTACAAGGATGTTGGCCTTGGCTTCAAGACGCCATCAGAGGCGATCACTGGCTCTTATATTGGTACGTCCGTACTCTGTCTGAGAACGCGTTTATGCTATTTACACGAACGTACGTATGGTAAGACAAGAAGTGTCCTTTCACGGGTAATGTCTCCATCCGTGGTAGTATCCTCACTGGTCGTGTCGTTTCGACGAAGATGACCCGGACAATCATCATCCGACGGGATTACCTCCACTACGTCCCCAAATACAGTACGCCCTATCTCCTGTGCCAGTCTAAATACCGTTAATCAGATATCCTTAGACCGTTACGAGAAGCGACACAAAAACTTGGCAGCCCACGTCTCGCCAGCGTTCCGTGTCGAGGTTGGCGATATTGTCACAGTTGGTGCGTAATGGGACGTTGCACTACCTTCGACCAAGCATCTGACTGTCTATGCAGGCCAATGCCGACCCCTTTGCAAGACTGTGCGGTTCAACGTTGTCCGTGTGTCGAAGAACAAGGCAGCCGCGAAGGCCTTCGGGAAGTTCTAAGCGGTTGTCGGATGCGGGGATGCGGGGCCTTATGCTGTTTTACCTACTACTACTACACTATGTCGTGCTATGAGTTCTATGCAAATCATCTTTGCACGTACTTGTACGATTTAGCGTCGACTTCTATTACGACGTAAAGCGATGCACAGCCGAGACATAAAGCGTCCTAACAAGTGACCAAACAACGTTACGCTACAACCTCGAGGGCGTTCCGCGTATTCTGATATTACAGCTTCTTCCCCGGCCTCCACAACGGCCGTCTCTTAACTTTCAACGCTTTGCGTTTCTCCTCTTTATACCTCTCCCCTACACTCCTTACAATCTGGCGCCGACACTACTCTCCGTCTTCACTAGCCGACGGTCAAAGTCTAGGCCGCAATCCCCTTCGCCAGGCTCGCCGTCTTCCCATTCTCAGGCTCTACCTATGGGCCAGCAGACATCCAAGAAGTCGCGCAAGAATGGGAAGGATAAGGATAAGGACAAGGACAAGGAGCCCTCGCTCGACGCTGGCTCCTTGACTGACACCGCGACCGAGGAGAGCAACGACAATACCCCGCAGGGCAGCCTGTCGCGTGCAACGGCCACTGACCCGGGCGTGTCGCTCAAGCCTGCGAACGGAGTCGACGCCTCAGGCTCCAAGTCGCACGGGAACGGGAATCCAGCCATCAATGTCTCCAGCCCCGAGGGCACGACAGGGCCGGTGCCTGTGAACGGACAACGGCCCCCCGGTTCTCCCTCATCATCGACACTCCCGGGCTCCGCATCCAACGAACCGTCATCATCCCTGTCCGCGTCCAATGCTACGTCCCCATCGTCGTCTCCATCGCTCGGCACCCGACCCGCCCCAGCCCCTCTCGACATTCACGCCGCGCAGACAATCTTGTCCAACCCTAACAACTATCCCACCCCCGGATCCACCTCTAGCAGCTATATTCCAGGGGCCGCGGCGGCCCCGCCTGGCGAGAATGGGAGGGACAAGATCAAGCAGCAGTTCGACATCGACGATATGATTCATCGGCTGCTGGATGTGGGGTACACGGGCAAAGTCAGCAAGTCCCTGTGTCTGAAGAACGCGGAGATTGTGGCCATTTGTCAGGCAGCGCGCGAGGTGTTCCTCAGTCAACCGACTCTGATAGAGCTGTCGCCACCCGTTAAGATCGTCGGTGACGTGCATGGCCAGTACTCTGATCTCATCCGTCTGTTCGAGATGTGTGGCTTCCCTCCTGCGGCCAATTACCTGTTCCTAGGTGACTACGTCGACCGAGGGAAGCAGAGTCTTGAAACCATCCTCCTATTGCTGTGTTACAAAATTAAGTATCCCGAGAATTTCTTCCTGTTACGAGGCAATCATGAATGTGCAAATGTCACGAGAGGTATGTTACTCATTGCTTGCTGCGTCATTGTGTTCAACCGGCCATAGTTTACGGCTTCTACGACGAATGCAAACGACGCTGTAATATCAAAACATGGAAGACATTCATCGACGTGTTCAACTGTCTACCGATCGCCGCCATCGTTGCCTCGAAGATATTCTGCGTTCACGGTGGACTGTCTCCATCACTACATTCCATGGACGATATCAAGCGCATACAGCGACCGACGGATGTGCCTGACTACGGGCTGCTGAACGACCTGCTATGGTCGGATCCTTCGGACACGGCACTGGACTGGGAGGACAACGAGCGTGGCGTGAGTTACTGCTTCGGCAAGGCCATCATCAACGACTTCCTAGTTCGTTATGACATGGACCTGATTTGCCGAGCGCATATGGTGGTCGAAGACGGGTACGAGTTCTGGAACGATCGGACACTCGTGACCGTGTTCAGCGCACCCAACTATTGCGGGGGTACGTCTTATTGTTTGACCTGTGACTGCCAAGCCTAAGTTTCTTCATACGCAGAGTTCGACAATTACGGGGCATGCATGAGCGTTTCTGAGGAGTTGCTGTGCGCATTTGAGCTCCTGAAGCCGTTGGACGGCCCCGCATTACGGAAGGAGATGACCAAGGCTAAGCGGAAGAGGTCCGTCATTGGTCCGTGATTATTCCTTGGCGATGAACTGACGTACGGTGCCTCCTAGTTTGATGAGCCCTGGCGCCAACCAATGATTGCCATACGACATGACGTAGGGTTGCGATGTGTATATGAATATAATTGGTCATGTCGCTTGGTGGGTTGGTTAGCCAGGACTGCTATTGGTCCGTGGTGATATGGAGGGCTACTGATTGAAGTGGGTCCTCCACAGCCCGTAGGGTGTTGCGACCTCTGGGTCCATTGTCTCCGTCTAGGCATAGGTAGATGCCGTATCATCGGGAGCGGAGGCATTTTTCCTATTATTTGCTGCTGTAACGCAGTCCGTTCTCCCCGTCGCTCGACGCCGTGCCCCTTATTTTATGGACTTCGCTTCCTGACATTGCACTTTCGGCATCCATATCCCACTGCTCAAGTGAATCTCTGTGCTCTTAGCTCGCGGGTCATTATCTACTCTCTCTATCTGGTCGTAGTCGCTTCGCTTGTCTGTGCTATAACTACCATTGTGAAAATACGCCCCCTTTCATCCCGGATTTCTACAATAATCACCGTTTGATATCTACGTTTGCAATGGTCATTACAACATAAAGGCTCGTGTAGGAGCTCATACTCTACTTGTGTGTGACCATCGCGAAGGGCCCAAGAAAGGTGCAGCTCAATGTCGTATCATGGATTTAAGCATTGTGGGCGAGATCATTCACAGTGCTCGAAGCTGAATAGGCGAGGTCAGGAGATATACATGCATTGACGCTGGCGCCTATTACTCACGAACGCCGGAGAGCGCGCTTTTGACCCTCAGACTCCGGATGGTCAAGTTTACACGGCGGGCAAAGGACGTGTTCAATTCCGCGGGTGGCATCAGGAGCTGGAGTACTACCAGTTCACTACGCGCACTTGGGCTTCCGATCCAAGCCCTGCTAGCAGACAACCCTAGCGCGTAGATGTCCACGACCGCTCAGTCGCATAAGGCTCCAGGGAGCGACCGTCACATGTAGCTCCATGTCGATTTCAGGGGCAGTGAGGACAATGCGACCGTTTTACTGGGTCACGGTGGACTTGATGCTTACAATACCATCCTAAGCGATGCTTTCGACATATGCGGCCGAGCAAAGGGTATTCAAAGTGCTCTCATCGAACTGCCCTATGAAGTTTCTTGAAACGGTAGGTCTGGGATTAAAGGTTTACAACGTACCGGAGAAGCCAATGAAAAATCCGGCGTCCCAGTCATGGGTAACGGCGAAGTCGCCGCTCAGTTCCTTCTTCAGCCAATCAACGTGAGCGTCCTTGGAGACGCAATTCTTGAGCTGGTCAAGGAAACTGCCCGCTCGGCCGTGAATCTCTCAACAGGCCTCAGAGTAGAGGACGCGCCGAAGACAAGAGTCGCTACAAGGGCGAGCGGGTTAAGTACAACGTCAAGGAAGCACATGGTTGGCCAGGGGTTGTGCACTCCCAGCTATGTAGCATTTCCTCCGCAAAGGCTCAGAAGCCGCCAAGGAGAATGGCGTATGGGCAAGAGGGATGTCGCGACGCATCATTACCCGGGACTGCCTTGTCAACGTCGGTCATGCTTGATAAAGGGGCGGGATAAGCCTGTCCCTCTCAGCGATGCTTGAGGTTGCGAACAATCTTGCCAAATTTTATACTTCGAAGAGTTGGCTTCCCGCCAACCTATCAGGTATAACGACGAAGCCCAGGGAAGAAGCGTCACTCTGGAAGCAACACTAAGAAGTAGTTAGATGGGACCAGTATTAGGGCGGACAAATCGCTCACCTCGCAGTCGTATACTGCATTGCCTATTCCACTACACATAACAGTTAGACCTCGACTGTGAGCTCCGTCAGTGGAAGTCATAATGCGACTTTGTCTGCCATAAAGGGATGGAAATTGCGATGCATAACACAAAGCACCATCGAGGTTAGCAAGAAGCATCAGCGCCCCGCGGGATCAAAGGTCATGAAATAGGATCTCCATACTTGATTTGCATCCCTCAGAAACCCATGTATAAACGGAACCGCATTTGAGTAGCTAGACACGCTACGACGGCCCAGGTAAGAGCATTGCATGTGTCATATTACTCTTGTCCGGCCTTGCCCATGTCGTACACTAGCACGCCGAAGGCGCCTACGATTATGCTTGCACCAATGGCTGACCATATTGTAACGGTTTGCACCGCTCCTCCCCAGATAACGTCCGAAATAAAGACTAGCACTATGGTCATTAAGTTGCCGACTGAAGTGATTATAGGTCCCCAGATTCCTAATAGTATCTGCATTTTTGGTCAGCGCAGGGACAGATCATTGGGTTATGGTTTACCATGAGTCCGCCATTAAATATTACACCTGTCATTGCTATGCAGGCAATCACGCCGACAGTAAATATATTGCCAGGTAGTTTGAAGTGCTCCAGGTCTAGATAATGGAGAATGGGGATGGGTATCCAAAGCAGTGCAAGAGTACAGAGGCCGATAGCAGACGTGAAGAAGTTCGCGTACAAGCCGAAGGGTAGCGGAGAGAGCGGATGATCGGAGGAAGGGAGTAAGGCTTCTTCAACGGCTACTGCGTCCTCGTTTTCGGAAGCGGGAAGTCGATCATAGTCTTCGGCAGGATCGAATTCCGGATCGGTAGGAAGTGCGATGTATTTCTTATACAATACTTGATACAATCCATAGGTGATGGAGGCCACAAGCGTCAGAAGGTCCCCAAGCAGCGGCGCTGTGGGCCGGATGAGGGCAGCAGTCCTTGCACTTCCTTCTGGCGCAGGTTCCGGGGTATCAGGGACAGATGAGCTGCCGCCGTACACGACTGCAGCGGCACCGACCGTAGCAGCTGTTACAGCTATGAGCTTGGTCGGTTGCCAGCTGAGATGAAATATCTTGACGGCAAAAACATATGCGAAGAACGCGTTTGTGTTCCACAAAGCTGTCACGTCGCTGATACTGTGAACGAGTTGTCGATTAGCAACGGGGAGGCAGTATTTTATTCAACCAGATCTTACGAGGAAAGCGACACCGCGATGTACCAGAGCAACGCGGGGGTAGAGATTCCGGCCGTGAAGAGAAGTATCAGATGCACCAGGCGCTGGGTTGGAAACGGGGAAGCATGGGCTTCCGATATCGGGGCGCGCAACTGGCGGATTAGGGTTCGACGTATCATAGCGAGGAAATATCGTGGAGAGCGTTTCGTCACCAGAACAAGGTACAAGAGATGCAACGGCAGCATTACAAGCAAGGAGCTATGCACCGCATAGCTGAACATAAAACGGTCAGCATCCACAAACACACGACAATGCGAGACCGGCTGATCACTCACAATAGGAAGAACGGCTGACGATAACCCAGCGTTGTCTGAACGTACTAAAGCAAGATTCAGGCTGTCAACGCTACAATCATTGTCGCAGCATAGTCTCACCTGCGTGAGCTGACTCTGGATCGCAAACGCCAGGAGAATGACCACGAATAATACGACAGCCAGTCTCCGGACCACGCGAGTCGGCGCGTCCGCGCTGCTCTGGCCTTCAGTATCCATCCGGTGTACGTGTAATGCGGGGGGCCTCTCGCCGTACTAAATCGTTAGAAGGGGTATCGCAGTAAGAGACCATAGGCGGGCTGAGCACTCGGATAACGCTGGACATAGAAACCCCTGGGCATATCTCGGTGACGCGCGCTTGTAAGTGCCGTGGGAATTCGAATCTGGACGCTGCCGTCTGCTTGGGAGAAGAGCTCGCAAGCAAACTCCAGCGTGAACTCTGCAGTCATGCTACGTGCGCTCCTCGCTTCATCAAGGCCGCTACTCACTCGGACGCGACTTGCATCGATACGAAGCCTTGTTCCGCATGTACACAACCATGCTGCACCCGCATTAGCGCATCCCGCGCAGCTGTTGACGAGGGGAATGAAGGTCCGCTCGTCTATCAAGGTGATGTGCGACGGGTGCAAGATCGTTCGCCGAAAGGGGCGGTTATATGTCATTTGTTCCAATGACCCGAAGCACAAGCAGGTGCGTAATGAGACAGAATGACTTTCACCCTCACGGCTAAGCGTTCTCCAGAGACAAGGCTGAGGGGGAATTCGAACTCGTGTTATCGTACCATCGTCCACCAAGAATACAACGCCTCTTTATGGCATCTGCATTCACCGAGCAATGTCGCAGCGAGTGGATCGCAGCAAGAGGAGAAAGCGGTATAGGGCGAGACGGAGGTTGTGATGTGAAGAAGCTGAGCGAGGCCTTACATATTCTTGTTGAGTCGCTACGCCCCTTGCCTGGTCCACATCTGGAACTCGTATTCTACTCCCTGCTCGCTCTGCACTCCCGCAGGCACATCGAACCCAACCCAGCCTCGCAGAGCCTCATGCGATGCCCGCGTCCACACCCCCGCTCCGTCGCGCGCCATAAAATCCGGCATGAACGTGTCGCAATCCTCAAATGCCGGCGAGAGTATGCGAGTGAGGAGAACGCAGTCCACGAACGGTTTCGACGAGTCCGAGGGGCGGGTTAAGGCCAGTGTCTCCCGGTATAGTGACGCTCCGCCTATGATGAACCGACGATATAACGACTTCCCGTTTACGTCGAGCTTTGTGATCCCTTCTATCGCGGAAGCCAAGTCCGTACACAGAAGTGAAGGAGCAGCATCTGTGGCCGCGCTGCGAGGCTGTCGATCATCATATGTTGGTCACACGATTGCACAACACCTACAGTTGATACTCCTTGTTATGGCTGACCACCACGTTGATTCGATTGCGGAGTGGCCTGAACTTGGGCGGGATGCTCTCCCAAGTATTTCTCCCCATTATCGTCGCGTTTATATGCCCTTCGGGCGCTTCAGTCGTTACGCGAGCGAAATACTTCATTTCTTGCGGGAGCCGCCAAGGCAGGCCGCCGTTGCGTCCGATCCCGTTGTTACGAGTTGCAGCGACGATGAGAGTGAGGCCCGACATATCTTACGTGGAGTGGTGTGCGTTTTCGTTCAGCGGAAGAGGAGAGTTCTGTGGTGCATGCCACATTTGGTTAACGCATCTCTGTCTATGTCCAGGTTCGCGGAGGTTGCAGCCGAGAAAAGAGGCTTGCATAAATTTATTCTTATATTAGTATGGTATACAGGATCTAGAGAGGGTTATGGTCCAGTCATAAAGATATCTGAACTTGAATCGCGATATGATGTTAGATACAGAGACGGGAGTATGGGTGAAAGACACGCGTAGTGGATGTGAAGCCCGGAAACCCTCATCGCCCTCAAAGCCATACGAAATGCAGACGCAGCTGAGACTATGCCTCCGCCTGGTATGAGCTCTTTGGCTCCTTCTCCATTTGGGCGTCTTTCAGTTGCTTGCTGGTTCCCATGAGGAAGCCGGGGTGCAAGAAGTTCATGGTGAAGGACGCGAGGGTGATCATAGCGCCATCGAGCACATCTACATGAAATCGTGTCAGCTGCTATTTTTGTTGTCCGTGTCCACGGGAAGGTAACTTACTAAAGTATACTTGAGTGGAGATGATACGTCCGCTCCAACCGTCGTTCAACTCGATGGTACGGTATACGGATCTGTCGCAGTTAAGACCATGATAGCAGAGGCAGATCAATGAACTCACCGGATGAAGATGAAGACAGTACTAAGCCCAAGTCCGAAGACCATCAGCGAGAGGCGACGGTCCAGATGCCCTCTCGTCGGCGCCAGTCCATCGTGCTCGTGCAGGGTGCTGGAAGAGCCCTGCCTCTGACGGGTCTCCACTTTGCGTACGGGTCGGTCAAGGAGGTACCGGGTAAAGAACTCTAACGCGCAGGCCACGTATATGCAGATAGCGGCTAAACCAGTAGTGTAAGTGTCTCGGCATACCTATGGAAGGTGAAGTCTCCGACGTACCCAACTGGAACGCGATACCGCCTAACATGATGTTGCCGCCCTTGTTTGCATTTCGGTGTTGCTCGGCTGCTTGTGATGCTGAGGCACCGCCGACGGCTTGCACGACGAGTGCGATGATGTCCTAGCAGTCATCATTTATTAGCTGCGATTTGGATAGCAGCCTGCAAGACGACTTACACAGCTACAGAAGACCAGGGTGTCTAAAAGGGATCAGGATAAGCACCTAAAAATTGATATCATGGGTGTAGCTTACACAGTCCAGGACCAAGGCGACTATACTGCGGCCCCAGTCTGTCAATTATTCGGCCAAGGATAACGAAGTTAGCTGCGACAAGCGGCGTCGGAGCAATGATGGTCGTAGTAATTCTGCGCAGCCATCTCAGTCCCGCCCACATAAGCCTGGAAAACGATACGCTTACTGCATCAAAAACGGATTCAACGACCTAGGATTCTGACTGGACCATAGCCGTCCAGACCATCCAATGACTTCGGCGACGGCTGCTAAGCTGGCAGTGGGTAAAAGCCACCACAGGCGGAATATGCATGCCTCCACGATGTGGATAACTGCGCCATCTCAGTATCACTCAGCTGTTGCTACGAAAATGAGACTCACTGCCTGTCACACTGAACAAGGCGACAAATAATGCACATATCCACTCTGTTGGTATATAATGGTATGGCACCTCAGTCTGGATTTCCAGAGGTGTCAATCCTGAAGCTATAAATCATAAATTTATAGCTGGAGGGAACGGGACACTAAGCCAACCTGCAGAAAGGACTGAAGCCATCTGGGCGGGGGTCTTGTATCTCGAGGGGAAGGGCGGGAGGAAGGAAAGGTTACGGTAAGGATCCAAACGGAACTCGGACTGCGGGTGCAGTCGTCATTGGTTATAAACAAAGGTCCGCATATACAGTCAGAGTAGCTCAGTGATGGCCAGGATGCCCGGACCAATCGATATGCGTCCCTCCCTCACGAAGCCGCGCAAGCCGGGCTTGTGAAATGCGGTTGCCGCCTGGGTGGCTGTGCAAGAAGTTACGAAAGATGTCGTTGATTCTGACTAAGCGCAGTTAAGATGAAGGGCAAGCAGACGGTGACAGCATGAGATAAATCAGTCGAAATTGTTCTCGTATATCCACGGAGTCTCCAAACCGGCGGCAAGTTGTGGTGCCCGACGTTCTACCGTGGTAAGTTGTGCGTCCGCACGCAATGTTTAAAATCAACCTTTGTAGTCTAAATAACTCTAATCCGGCACGGGTGGCGCAAGGCTCCTCCCCTGCAACATCAGGACAAAGTCAGAACTGTTCGGAAAACGGAAGGTGAACAGAAATAGACAAATCTTGATTCTTCTCCGTGTTGTGGCACGTGACAGTCGCGAGTGTGGCTCTTGGCCACAGCAGTTCAATAGTTTTCCTTGAGAGGCATCTTCCACGTACGATGAGGTGGGGCCATCGATGTATCACTTCTGACGGAAATCACTCCTTGGGGGAGCATGCTATGGCTTCGTCTCCGCATGATACCACGATGTGGACGACGGCGTAGAATTCATGGAAAGCTTCCAATTGGCAGAAGGCACAGAAGCACACTTGAGAGCAACGTTTAAAAGCGATTTTGGCTCTCTGCCCTACTATTATTACCCGATGATGGAGAGAAATCTGCGACACGTCACCAATCCCGACTCCCATCTCACGCGCCCCACTTCTTCCACTCACTTCCCTGAGGCGGCTTGCCATCCACCTTGCCCTTACCAACCTCATCCCAGTTAGTGCTAAGAGTCGTGCCACCACTCTCAACGTAGCTCTTCATCATTGCGCGTTTAGTGTCCTCATCAGCATCGCCGTACAGCTTCTGGAAGAATGAGTTGACGGCGGTGTCGCCACCAGCGTTCGGATCCTGGTCCAACGAGGTCTCTGGCTCAGACCCGAGGATCGCAGTCGTGATTCCTTCCCAGTTCTTTTGCGGCTTGCGAGCCGCCGCCGGAGCTGATGCAGGTGTGGCGTAGGAGGCGAGTGCTGCGACGCCACACGGTCAACGAACCTCTCAGACGTTGAGCGTACGCGTCAACTCACGATCTGGAGTGTCTCCAGTCAGCTGTCCCCATCTACCCTGCGCGATCTTGGCTACGCGGATCTCCACTTTGACTTTGCCCACCGTGTAGCTGCTTGCCTCCGGATCGATCTGACTCCGGAGGGGCTCCAGAACGAGCTCTTTCTCGCCATTCTTATACGAGAGCTACGCAAGTGTCAACGCGTGCCTATCAGAAAGAAAATCTGGCGACAGACCTTGCGTGGCTCAAACTTGACGGAAACCTGTTCCGGGTCGGCGCCCTTGTCAAAGACGGAGATGATCACTTTATCTTCCGTCTCGTAGAATTCATGTCTTAGCATAGGTCAGTCAAATGTGGTACACATTTCGAAAGGCGTCCACTACCTGATGTTGGTCATGTCGAGTGGCACGGATGCGCGCGTACGGCTTCAGAACAGAGTATTGTGCGGACTTGTGGGCGCTCATTTTTGTACTGCTGCTTTGAACGCGAAGCTAGGCGCCCATGGAAGGAACTTTCTAGATATGCCACGTGACCCTATTCCGCCGTTGCCAAAGAGGGAAGGAGAACAAACACATGCAAATGCTTTACCCCAGAGACGTCATGTTTCCCACATTCAGATAGGCATCACTCGACCAGTCGCGATGCAGGCGCGGCCAGGTTTTAATACCGCCTTCTTGCCTTTGCATTTATTCTTGACCTCTGCGATACACGTCTACGATGGCTGACTCGGTCCCGAAAGCCTCGCTTTACTACTATCCGCCGTCCATTTGGTGTGCAGCAGGTAAGAACATTGTTCGTGCACTAGCCATCGTTCTCTGATCTCGAGCGATTGCAGTTCTACTTTGTCTGTGAGTTGATCGATATGGAGACTGGAAGTCAAGGTGCTAAGAAGTTTTAGAGAGGAGAAGGGCTATAGCGAGGAGGAAATAGACAAGAAGGTGGTTGATTTGTGTAAGTTCGTCATTGTTAGGGTGTGCACCTTTTCAAACGTCCTTTAGCCAAGGGAGAGAATTACGCCCTGTCGTTTCTGAGACTGAATCCGAAAGGTATAAGACACTCATTTCAAAATGTCTCTCATTCTTGACCCTAGCTTGATAGCCACTGTCCCGACTCTCGTCGCCCCGCTCGAGAAGACACTCTCCGCGGAAGTCGAGAGTAGGTTCAAGGCACTCACGGAGACAAAGGTCAGTAGAGGCAACTTCGGAGATTGTACGGTTGTTTGACTACATTGAATATACCTACACAGACCATCATTGAATTCCTGGACAAGTCTCGATCCGCTTTCTCGCGCACTAATACCACTTCTTCCGCCCCCGCCCCTGCCCTGGCCCCGGCGACGATTGCGTTCACCACAGTCTCGAATAGCATCATAGACCTCCTGCACTCTGACGAGGCTCACCCAGGTGCGGCGAGATGGTACAACGCCAGGGATGAAGCGACACTGGCAAAGATCTGCCCATCGCTTCAGGCGTTCTTTGCAGCCAAGCGCGACGCCATTGCCGCCTCCCTTGCAGAGAGCGAGAAGGGGGCTATCCAGGCGTCTGCAAAGACGAAGAAATTCTGGGAAGACAAGAGCACTGCCGCATCCGAGTTTGCGCAGTTATTCGGCGACGGCGAGAAGCCGGAAAGCGAACTGAGCCCGGAGGCAAAGGCCAAACGCGAGGAATACTTCAACACTGCTAAGCTCGTTTGGGAGACTAATCTCCGAAATGTTTTGACAAGGCTTAGCAAGGAAATGATCGGTCCGCATGCTCTCGGTACGTTACTCCCGACGACCCTTGCAGCTGCGGTCAGCATCGGAGGCAGAGCTGAATATATCTGATTCGGATGGTTTCATAGGCGACCAACTGTCCCTCGCTGACCTTCATCTCGGAGCCTGGCTGGCGCGGCTAGTGACTCTGGCAGGAGGCGACATCTCTGATAAAGGAGACGTCGCTATCGGCAAGTTGGAGAAACATATCGGCAACGGGTTTGCACTGCCGAAAGACTTTCAGTGGACGCCTGCGCGACGGGATGACACCTCCGAGGTCAAGCCAGTCGTGCAAAGCAAATTGGCAGCATTCTGGGATGCTGTTCGAGAGCGACCGAGCTGGAAAAAGGTTTATGCTAATGGGCTGCACTAGGGGCGCACAGCCTGGAAGATGAAGTAACAGAATTGTATGCGGTCGTAGATGGAAGAGAAATAGTTGGATATAGCGGAATAAAGAGTTATGGACGCCTGCCATGTAAGCTCTTAGACAGAGAAAATTGTAAGGTGGTAGTCCCCTTGCAAAGTTGATCACGAAAGAGGGAGGTGTAATAGGTGTAATAATTGACAGGCGAGATTCCCACGTATTGCTGATGCAAACGGCATAACCGCCTCGTCCAGTACGAGGCATGGCCTGACGATTTTCGGGAGGTTGGCCGCCGCCGAAATTAGAGGTATAGCACCTCCGAAATTGGAGGTGCCGCTAAAAATAAATAACGCACGCCACAGCGCGCTGGTATATAGTATAGAAGGGACTTAGTCTCTTCCCTCGTATGCTCACCCCGTACCGTAGTAATGAAATATTATTTTAAGTACCTACACCGTACCCTAACCAACACCGACCCTAACCGACCCGAACCTAACCAAGCGGGGGTGCCCCCCGGACCCCCATGGGAAAATATCCTATAACCCGGACCTGAACCGGACCCTAACCGGACCTTAACGGAACCCTAACGGAACCCTAACCAGCCGGGGGGTACCCCCCCGGACCCCCCTACCAAACCTTAACGCCGGGGGTTGCACCCCCGGACCCCCGCAAGTACTATATGCGCAAGTCATCTGTATGTATATTTTGTATTCTACTGGACACCTTAGGGTACCACTTGTGGTACCCTAAGGGAGCTGTAGTTATATACGCATAATTTGTTCGCCGGCATTGCCCGCGCCAGCGACGCGCGTTAGTTATTTTTAGCAGCACCTCCAATTTCGGAGGTGCTATCGCCTCTAATTTCGGCGGCGGTCAACCTCCCGAAATTCATCAGGCCATACCTGTCCAGTACGACCTGTATCTTGGCTGCTCATCGCGACAGCCTCACTCTCCTTTATATCCCGCCTTCGCCGGGCCATCCCCTCCAGTCTTTACAGGCCACTCGCGCCCTGCAAAAATACTTCGGACGACGCTGCTAATAATACATCCCGACTCCAACTTCCGCAGCCTTGCTATAATACTAATCATCTGTCGACCGTCTTTGGTCTCAATATAGCTCCATTCGTCGTACGACATGGCGCTCTCGCTAGGACTTTTGCCGTCGAGGTCGTCGCCCCGAGCAAGCCATGCTGACGAGTACGAGGCCTCTTCAGGAACGGAATCCTCGGAGACACCCAGTCGACGCTCCTCGGGATACTATCCGCGGCCGCGAAATCCGTTCGTAGCCTCCTCGTCTATCCCCAGCAGCCTCCTTCAGAACCCCTCTCGTGTACCGACTCCTTCCTCTGATTACTACCGACATCACCCAAGTGGAGTCTCGTCGCGCTCGGTCTGCTCCACCGCCACGAGCACGCCCCTTCCTTCGCGATCTGCCTCCCCGCTACCTCATTTCCTTGCGTCGGGCTCGTCGTCTGCTTGCACGTCTGACTCGGAGAGCGAGCCCTACGAGTCGACATCACCGCTACTTAACGGCCCGCGGGGACCATGGTGGAGGGAGGATCGGCGGCGATGGTGGATGTTTGGCGCACCCACGAGACGGCGGCGGAGACGAGGGTTTTCATGGTGGAGGAGGTTAAAGAGAGGCGTAAGAAAGATAGTGCAACACCCCTTCTTCCCTAGCCAACCCATAACGATCGTCCGTTGCATTCATATTCAATTTGGTATCGAGTACTAACATACTCCCACAGATCCTTACTCTGCTCCTGCTCACCATACTTGGCATCTTTATAACCCTCCTATTGATCCACATTCTCAACCCCGACAAAGAGCCTTTGCCATGGCGCGTCTACTGCTCCTCCCTGTCCCCATACAACAGCGAACGCATATCCCTTCTTAGCTCTGGTGTTCACATCATTCCCCCTGCCAACGAACTAAACTACTACCCACCGCCTTTCCCGCCCGATAACCTGGATTCGCTACCACCCGCCGGAGTGTTCATCGGCGTATTCTCGCTGGATTCTTCTTACGAGAGGCGGATGCTGGTGCGTAGCTCTTGGGCAAGCCATCCTCGCAGCCGCGAAGGTGCGCTCGAGGGTGATGGGGGTAACGGCACGTCCCGAACCATAGTGAGGTTTATTCTCGGTCAGCCCTCTGGGCGCTTGGAGCGCCGAATCAGACTCGAGATGGAGAGTGAGTGTTGAGTATCCTTATGTAGTTCGTTGCCTGATGCTCAATTACTCTACCACACAGCCTATAACGACATCATCATCCTGCCCATCTCGGAGAATATGAATTCTGGCAAGACGCATGCTTTCTTCACATGGGCATCCAACTACGCTTCTGTCCCGCCTTACTACTTCAACACGTCCATCTCCCCACCCGATTTCTCATACTCTAATTTCACCTCGTCTCCATCACCTGTGGCGAAACATGATCCAGTGCTTGCACGGCAGGACAGCCTCTCCAAGAGACCTCAGCCATGGGTTCGACCTGACTATGTTGTCAAGACGGATGACGACTCTTTCGTCATGCTTGCGGAACTAGAAGCACGACTTCGTGTCGAGCTGCATACGCGACCTCCGCCAGCTAACTCGACAGTCACCAATCCTCATGCTCCGCGTGCCGACATCCCCTTGACCACGAACTCGCCTCGACCATCATCGTCAGGCCTTGTACCCGCTGTTGATCCTGCGCTCACAAGTAATGACCCCATGATTTACTGGGGATACCTCGTCAAGCACCGCTTTATGGCTGGGGAACTTTACGCGCTGAGCTGGAGTCTCGTCGACTGGGTCGCTCGTGATCCTGTCGTGAAGAGTATGACGAGCGGTGCTGAGGACAAGCAGACGGCCAAGTGGATGGAGAAGCATCCTCGAGCGAACGAGGTGCGGTGGAGAAGTGAGCATTGTTGGATATACGATCACCCGAGGGCGGGAACTGTGTAAGTGCATCTGTCGATCATCTCATACGATCGAATGCTAAGGTCATGCTGTAGGTACTCGCATGGCTTCTTGTTTCCCTCCGAGACGACCCGAGTCAAGAAGTCCATGCAAGGTCTCTTCCATGGAGACCAGCGCATGATCGACTACTTCAATAATGTTACGGATTCGTCGTCTACGCAGTGGTTCGTGGACCAACCTACGCCAACGCAGTGGGCACATTCGAGTGTCTCGACTTTCAATGTCCGGTATACCCCTCCTGTGCCGGATCTGACCATATTGCAAAGCGTGGAAGCGCTCGTCGAGGGCAGCGATATGTCATCTTTAAGAGGAGGTAAGAGTCTTCCGGTGTCATATTTTAGATCGGCTGTGTTCAAATCAGTACTCTTATAGGCAGTCCAATGACTCCCGAATATGCATGGACACATCGGGAGGGCCGTCGCAGGCGCTACGAGAATAAGCGCGTCGGCGGCACTGTCGTGGTGCACTTTGTCAAGAAGCATGTCTGGTGGTTGGAGACCGCCTATGCGCTTCTTGAAGGCCCCGAGAAAAGCGAGTCTGAGTTGCAGTCGAGGGTGGATGAACTGGAGGATGCGATTGACTGGGACCCACGTGGGGACTCCGATGAGACGACGACCGAGTCGAATCCCAAGGCTCACAAGTCGATACGCTCAACGTTACGGACCTCCACAACGCATCGACTGTGAATGCACGTCACAGTTTGGGCTTCCTACCCGTCGTCATTGCTTCTCAAATGATCCTCTCCCGCTCGCCACGCCTGCGACCCCCTAGAAGACGAAGACTCCCCAACATAATGTACATTAGCACATCTCAGTTCAATACCCTCAGCGTACGGACGCTGTCTGTAGGGCGCGTCTCTCTTAATGCGCGTTGTTCCTTGTTATTTCGAGGGAACGTTTCTCATTTCGACCATCTTTTGCATCTTTGTTTATTCATCGAGCCTTCTTCACTTATTTGCGGATTTATTAGACAGCTAACTTCCTTTTATCTTGTTAACCTTATTGTATTGATTCCTGTGAAGATATTCAAACCAAGAAAACAGTTGATCTTGCTAGCAACGACTTCGGATGATGCACTATTTAGTATCCGTCCAACAGCATCGCAGGGTGATTGGATACTAGATGACCAGGAAGAACCATTGGCTCCTTGGACTGCAACCTTGATCTGACTGCCGACCGTATGGTTCCCTCCCAGTCACGGAACCATTCACCTTCCCTCATGCCCACTAACCTGCGGAGACCACCGTCACTTTGTCGGACGAAATCCGGTGTCACAGGCGCCTTGCTTGCAGACAGCTGGATGTCACCACCGCCAAGCCTCATGTTGTCCTCTGCCGTGGTCTGGTAGCACTTCAAGGCATACGCGCCTCCACAGACAACCCATCTGCCTCCCCCATGCGAGTGGAAGCGCTTGAAGAGCCATATGAAGGGGAAGTATAGGAGGGTGATTATCAGGAGGAATTTGATCCATTGCTTGGACAGGATGCGGGACAGCTTGTTGTCTGGACGAATGAATATCTTGTCCGCCGTTGTTTCAAAGTCGACTTTGAGCGTCCCTCGGTAGTGCGTTGATACGATTGCTGCACGGATTGCGTCGGTCAGTGCTTGAGTGTTCCATCCGTACACGACCTGTAGAAGACTTAGCATTGCCATGCACACTAACTGGATTGACCGACCTTCTGGTACTCGAACTCCTTCAGGTATTTCGGGCTGGCGCAATACTCGTCTGCCCACTGCCGCAGAGTCTTGGACGAGTTCAAGACGCATACTTCACCTAGGGCGTCTGAACCGGCTATGTCTCGCCATTCTGGCCCGATCCAAGGGGGCAGGCCCTTTCTTGCCCTGCTCTTTTGCCACTCATCCGTATACTTTCTCTCGGCCCGAGTGGCTTTCCTCCGTTCGTGAGGCAAATCCACTTCCTTCACCATCTTGCCGCGGTATGCAGGCTCGGTATCGCCTACAGACCAATGAACAGGCCCGGAGACTATGTGGCGTCCGATGTCGATGTAGAAGTCAAAATCTGTCACGGTGATTGTGTCCGTCTCCGAGCGGCTCTCATTGTGTCCTCTGTCGTTCGTGTGATGGACCCAACGAGTGCGAGTCTCTTGATGAGTGCCCTGGCAGTGAAGCCAGTATGTCGGCGGCTTGCTTGCTTGTGAGAGCAGGAAGCGATACAATGCTTCGCCTGCAGAATGAGGGGTATATTATCTCAGACCAGAATGCAATAATGAGGGGAAGAGGAGCACCGACCGTCCTGGTTAAGATGTGCGTCGTGCGAGATTACAACCCCAGAACCAGAAATCATGAACTCTGCCTCATACGGCGTGAAATTAGGAGGCGGCTGCTCTCCTCCCTCCGGCACGTAGGTCTCATCAATGTTTATCGCGACGTGCCCTATGGTCTCCTCGAAGCTGGGCGGTGGATCAACCATTTCTGAAGGACCGGCGACTGGAGCATCGGGACGTAGACCTGCATAGTCAGCACGGGCTTGCTCGTCTTTGGAGGTGGTGATAATCATGGTATGATAGGGTTCGTCTCAGTTCAGATAGATCCACAAATATTACTTTTCCCGGTGCAAAGGAATTCGTTACATAGCCTTGTTGCTGCGCATTGACGTGGTGCGACGTGTGTATGCGTCCAGTACAGAGTAACGAGAGGTTGTTATCTAAGTGGGGCACGTGGGATTGCCTTGCCCGGACGGGGAGGTTACTCGTGGCTCTGCATGATAATGATTATGATAATGAGCGGAGTTACGTCAATATTCCCACAGGCTTGAGCTTGAGTGGCTGAACATCTCTGACTCTGGTATGTCGGCTATCAGGATTCTGAATGGACTGGAGAACTGTAAATGTGAGATTAATATTAGTATAAAGGTAGGTAGTAGATTTACTGCCTTCTACTATGCTACTACAACATCAATAAAGTACCAAAGGGGGTCACGAGCCACTGCATCGATTTCTGATCTATTTCAGCACTCATAAGCCACTCTGATGAACATTTTGACGCCTAGCTATACTTACCAACTTTTATGCCTCATTTGGCTCGCAGATGCAGTTTATGCCTGCCGCTGCAGGAGAACAAGATCGCTCTCGATGATATCGGAGTTTGAATATGGCCGGATTCTCGGCAAGTCCCGGTAGGAGTTGAGAGCATGCAAAATGCTATAAAGCTGAAACACATCATGAAATATTATGGACACGCCCAGACAGTCTAGTAGCACTTGGAAAGGTCTGACCAAAGTCTCAGTATTTTTTGTAGCCAAAACAAGTGCTCCAGTAGAGGTCCCAGATAATGAGCGGAGTTTCAATTTACCAGATACTGAGCGGGGTCTCAATATTGTTGCAGATGGTCACCCCCGGCCGTAGGCCGGGAAGAAAATATACTGAATTCTTGGCAAACTCAGGCTGTATACGTCCTACATAGACGCGCCATGATGCATGACATATCTCACCCGATTTCTCTCTTTTCTTTTTCTTTTTCTTTTTTTTCTTTTTTTTTAATTCCATGCAGATCTACCATTATCGAGCCCCCGGACGCGTCGACGCGTTCATAATTTGACATCACGCGTCGTATCCGCGTCGATGCTTGTGCGCGTGTTTCCTCTTCTCTGTCGTCGTTCTAACCTCGGTCCGTGCAACCAATCGCTGCATGTTTATAGTCCTGACATCCTGCATATTCAGAAAAGCTTCTCTTAATGTCTAAAGGAGCCAAGCCGTCGACACAGCAATCCAGTCTCATGGATATGTGGAACGATGGAGGCAAGGGCAAGAAAGCAGCCCATAAAATAGGCTCGGAGTCTACAAAACAGGTGGCTTCAAGCTCGTCGGATGGCCTCACACCGATGGAGGTCGACAACAATGTCTTCAAGCGGAAGAAACCGGCCACTCTCGAAAGTAATTCCTGATCCTGTCTGCAACATTCCGTCCCTCTTATACTGCGTACTCAGATAGCGCGGCTCGGAAGACCAAGAAGCGTTGCGTGGTGGACTCGGATGATGAAGTTCCGCCTGCACGTAAGTCCCATCGACTGTAATGCTGACGTCCAGCTGACCAGGACGCAGTGGAACAAAACAGTAGTAAACCTCCGTCCAGTAAACCTTCGTCAACTGCGAGCAATGCCGAACCCTCCAAGAAGGCAGGGTTGAAGACTCCTCCGCCTGCTGAACGGAGCAAAAAGCCAGCAGAAGCTACGAAGCGGGCACGGGTAAGCAAGAGGGCGGTCGTAGAAGAGAAGGATGACGAGGAGCTTGGAAGTCCCGCTCCTCTCCCTGCTACGGATGATGAGTTGCCCGCTACTAGCGCTGATGAGGCAGAGGATCGGGCGGATGAGGGTGAAGATGAGCTGACTGAGGATGAAGAGGACGGACTCGCCAAAGTCCAGTGCGTATGATACCCCCCTAATCACTTGGTCCCTCTTATTGACTGGCTCCAGTGCGGACAAGACTAATTCTCGGAAGGACGAAGTCGATGTGGAGGGCGGCTGGGAAGTGGGAGCTCCGTATGTCTAAGCTGACGCCTCTGCAACGATTTTATTGACAGTTCTCCTAGTGTTCCGTATGCTGCTCTAGCAAAGACATTTTCTCTGGTGGAGGCCACAACGAAACGACTAGAAAAGACATCTCTGTTGACCGCTCTCCTACAACTCGTCATCCAACGAAGCGCACCAGGAGATACGGAATCTCTGCTTCTGACCGTCTACCTGTGTGTAAACAGGGTATACGTCTTCTGTTTAGACTATCTATTCTCCCTGCTCACACCCATCAACAGTTGTGTCCGAATTATGTCGGTATCGAGTTGGGCCTAGGCGAGAGCTTGCTTGTCAAGGCCATCAGTGAATCAACAGGCAGAAGTCTCACAAGCGTCAAATCCGACCTCAAGGCGAAGGGTGACTTGGGCTTGGTGGCTATGGTGAGATACTGAGCGTGCTGGTCACGCCGTCTGGATCTTCTCATGTTTCTTCTCAGAACTCCAAGAACAGCCAGAAGACTCTCTTCAGACCCAAACCGCTCACCGTGCCCTTTGTGTTTTCGGAGCTGAAGAAAATTGCTATGAGCACAGGCAACTCCGTACGTGGTAGCTGTCGCTATTCTCCCCTCAATCTCATATGTCGCAGTCTCAAGCCAAGAAAGTGTCCATCATCACCAAGCTCCTAGCAGCATGCCAGGGAGAGGAGGCAAAGTACATCGTGCGGAGCTTGGAAGGCAAGCTCCGGATAGGCAACGCGGAGCGCACAGTCTTGGTTGCGGTAGCTCATGCCGCAGTGCTGGCCGCGAAGGAGAAAGGTTAGACGGGCTGTCGTATACTAGCTGAACCGAGCTGATATCTGACAGAGGGCAAGAGATGGGTCAAGGAAAAGCTTGCTTCCCGGTTGCAGGAGGGAGCGAATACTATCAAACAGGTCTACAGGTCAGTGCTCGGCTGTCTCGGACACCCGTCGCTCGTCCCTAATCTTTTCTCGTTCAGTGAGCTGCCTACGTATGACAAGGTCATACCTGCGTTACTCGAATTCGGGATCGATCGCTTGAAGGAAAAGTGCAAGCTGACACCAGGCATCCCGCTGAAGCCTATGCTCGCCAGGCCGACAAAGGCTATTGGTGAAGTGCTTGATCGCTTCGAGAATGAGCGGTTCACTTGCGAGTATAAGTACGACGGGGAACGTGCTCAGGTAGAGAACATATGACATAGCCCAAGCTCGTGCTCATGGATGCCTGTTAGATTCACAGGACGGAAGACGGCAGGGTGTTTGTGTTCAGCCGGAATTCTGAAGATATGAGCAAGAAGTATCCTGATCTGGTGGAGCAGCTGCCTCACGTCAGTATTGCATACTCGTTTCACTCTAGTCTCTTTACTAACAGTTGGACTGGTAGTGTATCAAAGACACGACAAAGTCATTTGTCATAGATGCCGAGGCGGTAGCAATCGACAAGGACACGAAGAAGCTCATGCCCTTCCAGGAGCTCAGCAGGCGAAAGCGCAAGGATGTTAAATTGGAGGACATTCAAGTGCGGGTTTGTCTCTTCGCTTTCGATCTGCTCTATCTCAACGGAGAGGTACGTCCTTTCGTTGTTAGTGATTATCGATAGTCTGTCAAACTTGGTTGCAGCCCTTACTACAAAAGTCTTTGGTGGAGAGGAGAGAGCTCCTGAGACAACACTTCGAACCGGTCGACGGCGAGTTCCAGTTCGCCAAGGCGTCGGATGCCGAGACGACCGAGGAAATCCAGTCGTTCTTGGAGGAGAGTGTCAAGGATGGATGCGAGGGTCTTATGGTCAAGATGCTGGAGTCTGAAGCTAGCTATTATCAACCCAGCCGACGTACTGTACACTGGCTGAAGGTGGGACGCGCAGTGACCATTATCGACCCTTCGGCTGATGATACGTTCTATGACAGCTCAAGAAGGACTATTTAGCAGGTATAGGCGACTCGTTGGACCTTGTCGCAATCGGTGGCTACTATGGCAAGGGGAAGCGCACAAATGTCTACGGTGCCTTCCTCCTGGCATGCTACGACGCTGACTCCGAGGAGTACCAAACGATATGCAAAATCGGCACGGGTTTCAGCGAAGAGATGCTACAATCGCACTGGGGCATCCTCAAGCCACTCGAGATACAGAAGCCGAGAGGGGACGTCAAGATCGGCGGCGCAAAGCCGGACGTATGGTTCGAGCCGAAGATCGTCTGGGAAGTCCTGACAGCCGATTTGAGTCTCAGTCCTATTTATACGGCAGCGCAAGGATTGGTGCGTAACCTGGTGAACATACTCTGTGTCAGCCTGCTTATGCATGTGAGAGCGCAGGTGGAGGAGCGTGGAATATCGCTGCGATTCCCTCGGTTCATACGCGTCCGGGACGACAAGTCGGCAGACGATGCGACGGGACCGGAACAGGTAAGCAGAATGACCATGTCCATGGGTGACTCGGAGTGTGCTAATGAGCAATGTCAAGATTGCGGAAATGTATGAGCGGCAGGCCCTAGCGCAAGGGGGCGGCAAGAAGAGGAAGGAAAAGGATGATGGGGACAGCACATTTTGGTAGCGGAATGCACTCTGCTGGAGGGCTTCTCTGGTATTTTGTATTATGAAACAATATCTTACTAGCAGTGTACCCCGCTTCAGATCCCTGAAAGTCCCAGTCGAAGAGAGGCAGCCGTATCAGACGCACGCAGATCACTTGGCTGGCCCTGCTGCGACTTTCTTCGCCTCTTCTCGTGTGATGGCGGCTGCTTCCGTAATCTCGGCCTTGACCTTCTCAATGCCCTCTGGCTCCTTCTTGGCCTTGCCTCCCATGTACCAGTAGTTGAGGAAGCGGAAACCCTGCACTGATTGGGCAGTCGTGTTGGTGGCGTGACACGCGAAGAGCAGGTAGTTTCGTGGTTGGACGCGCCATGCTGAATATGTACGTCAGATGTCGCTCTGACTGAAGCCAGGCTCTGACTCACCGAAGCGCATGAAGACCATGCTGGGAGGAAGGGAGTACAGGTCACAATCATACATGGCAGCCGTCAGGTTAAGCGGTACTCACGAGTAAGCTGCAAGAGCCGTTGTCATTGGCCCAGAAATGACCTCTTCATCCTTCTTCAAATCTGCGATAGCCGCTAACGGAAGACCCCAGTTGGCTACCTATACCACTCATGAGGGTTTAAGGCTGGTGGATGTGCGAGAGCACGGCACGCACTGGTCCCCAGAAGTGTGTGCCTAGATGGTTCTTCAATTAATGATCGGCTACGAAAATGCGGGTAAACTCACTGAAAAAGTATTCGCGGGCCTTGGGCGAGCGCAGCCAGTTGACGAAACCTGAAGCCATGTGTGCAGACAGAGAGCGAGGAGAGGATGGTATGAGGAGAAACGGAATCAGCAAGGTCGGACCAGGCCGTGGGTGCCGCTTACCATGCGAGCGAGCGAACCACAGCATTGCGGAACCGGCCTGCGGGCTTGACGACCACTGCAATTCCATTTCATATCAATATTCTTTCTCCTTCGCCTACTGCGACAATGAGTACGCTCTCTCGTCGCTGTCTCCGGCGATCTGCTCTGCTGCCAGAGTCCATGTATCTTTGTACCTGCGGCATCCAGGGTCAAAACTAGACGCGTGGGCGCGTATGTAAACTGGAAAAGGCAAGGCAGCCCAGCACGTTGCAGCTCTTCTTTTGCAATCCGGAGGGATGGCGTTTCCCCCGCCTTGCCCCCTCCTTCACTCTATCTGCGACCTTTTCACCGTCTCCGAGCTTAATCTTCTTTGCGCGTGAAGAGACAGAGCGCTCATGCAGCAGTACGCGCCTGCACCCCACTACTTCCCCGGCGCGACACCGTACTACGTCCCAGATGGCGGCTTTCCTACGCACCCGCCCCCGGGGTGGGGCATGCCTCCTCAGAACATGGGTGTGCCCTTCCCCAGCCCAACCTACGGCGGATTCCCTGGTCCTTCTCCTCACCAGGGCCCTGTGCCCCAGCAGCCGCCACTGCAGAGAGCGAAACATAGTACGAGGATCAGCACCGCGCAAAGAGAGGCTCGGGACACGAGAACGGCGGTGCCGCTCAAGTCCGCGATGAAGAAGGGGTCGTCGCAGAACGGTCACCGCCCATCTACTCCAGGGCATTCTCCAGGGCCTCGCCCGACTACCCCGCGCTCTCGGTCCAGTTCGAGTGCAAGAGATGGGAGGCTCCCGCTCGGTGCGATGACTCGACAGAGGACCAATTCCGGTTCATCGCCACACTTTATCCCTAGTAAATCTTAGTCATCTCACATACACGGGCATCTTGGTGTCTGATCTGCTGCCTAGATCACATAATGGTGTCTTTCCACGGCAGCAATGAGTTGCGCTTCGAAGGCATCGCCTATGAGGACACTGCGGATGCTCTGAGGGAACGGGTGTTGCCTATGTGGCCAGTCGATGACGAGGGCATCAAGGGGCACCGGTGGCGAGTGGTCTTTCGCGACTCGCCTTGGAATTGCACCGGCCATGACTTGATCATGTAAGCATGTGCGACACTATGCCTAACTATCCCCACTAATCCTGTATGAAGGGCACGGAGGGTGGTGGCAGCCCTTTTCACGTCGCTGGCCCGGCTGGTGCGTTTATTGACTCGTCCCTCTTGACTTCTGTTCACTCGCACTGTCACAGGGTTACTTCTACCAGACGACAGTGAATTCTGGGAAACGGGTAAGTCGCATCCTTGAGTTTTACCACTACCCGCCTTGTAACACTCTATTCACAGCTACCACGGCTTGTATTCGTTGAACCTCCTGAGCGCAAACTCCGCACCGACGGTCCTATCCACTTCTTTTCCGTTATGTTCTCCCGCAAGGGCGAAAAGGTCACCATCCTCGACGCACCAGAGCCGATCAAGGACTCGATCGGCGTCGCGCTGCGCAACACGTTTCCCCGCCGCGTTGCGTCCGATAAGATTTTGGAGGACGGAATGTGCGTGATCGAGCTGCAGAAGAACGTCATGGGAGGTGAGTGCGCGGGTACGTGGGGAGTTGTGGGCGTGAACTGAAAGAGTGCTGTTTAGCACCGCCTGTGGATAAGAGTATGTTCGTCTCGGCTGTGCTGAAGCATCTGCAGGGTCATGGGTATGACCTGAACGCCAGTGTCCCTCTCGCCCGCCGTGGTCCGCTCGGCCTCGGGGGCAGGAAGGAGCTCTGGATATTCAAGAGAAGGCAACCAGAGTCGTAGCCGTTCTGTTGAGACCATCCCAACGATCTCATTCACGCATCATATTTCACGTCGGTCTCTAGGTATTTGGCGTCTTGTATCATATCCCTAACTGATATGTAGCACTCAACTTTATATCTTTCTTTCATATGGGCCATAGAGAGAACATCTGTGTATCTAGCGTCCCACCCAACTGGGGGTCCTCCAATGATTGTACATCTAGCATCACAAAGCGAATGAAAGCATCTCAAGTAGTACGCGTCGGCCAATAAATATATACATTAATCCATCTTGACAACTTTAGAGCCGTCAACGAGGCCGTCGAGGCGCTTTGCGACGACATGGCCCTTGTCGTTCTTGCGCTTCAAGAGCTCGTCCCACCAACCAAACAGGAAGTCGCGAGCGATCAGCTTGAACCACGGGGTGAAGGAGTTGGCTATGGATTGTAAGAGGATCAGCAACGTCCATTGTGGGGTGCGACGGATCCTTACCAGGGTCATCGAACATGGCCTGCAATTCATCCTTGGCGACATACTTGAAATCACGGATCTCGTTGAGGTTGGGCGTTACGTCAACGTCCGCGGTCAAAAACAAGATGTAATCGACTGCAGAAAACGTTGAGCACGACATCTTTCAGATCCTGGGGCGCTCACCTTCATGTTCGCCCCACATTCCGCTCGACGGCGCCAGGTAGTGTATCTTCGTAAGGTACTGGAACTGGTCCACGGGCGTCTGACTGGGCGGGATGCCCAGCTCGTGCTCGAGCTTCCGGGATGCAGCGACCTTGACGCCAAGCTGGTCCTTCTCCACCTTCTCCTCCTCAAAGTCGTCCAGGGGATGCGAGCAGCAGGTGTTCGTCCACATGTCGGGAAAGGTGATCTTCTCGGTGGCGCGCTGCTGGAGCAGGAGCTTGCCGTCCGATGGCCTGAAGACGAACGCGGAGAACGCGCGGTGCAGGAGGCCCTTGTTGATGTTCTCCATTAAATGGCCTGTGCATGGCGTTCAGTAGCTGAACCGGCAGAGAAGGCGATGAACATACATGTCTTCTTATCAGCTGCACCAAGCGCGCGGTCCTGCTCGTCGACGAGGATACAGCGCTCGTCCATCAGCCTTGATTGCTCCGCATCGTACCCGGAGAGGTCGATGCTGGCAAGGGCAGCTTTTGCAGCCTCAGTCGCGCGAGACATGGTGGTGGGATAGGAGAGAGGATGAGAGATGTGGAATGATAGTCGGGCGTTATGAGGCGATGGCTTTACGGTGGCCCTGTATTGTGCGGCCGTGCCGAACAAACATCTTATTCCAAGTCTCAATCCCATCGTTTCCGGCCAATCACCTCTTCCGCGGTTTCTGTTTTCCGCCACGTGGTTAGCCCGATCAGCTGCACAGCATTCGGCCTTCTGCCGGTACCTCTTGCTTCTCACCCTAAATTGCACAACGATATTGCATTAAGGTACAACACTACGGATGGATGATCGCATTCATAGCAGAGCAGAACAGCACGAGCGATAGCAAACAGAGCAAATAGCAGACGGCACAGTTCAGAGAAATGGGCAAACATAGTGACGGCAAGCACCCAGAACAAAACCCGAGAAATCGTCTTGAAAGCATCCAGTAGAAAGCGGGCGGCAGAGGACAGGAGGAATGAAATCACTTGATGGTCAGCTTCACAGGTCCGTATGGGGTATCTTGATTGAGTCGCAGGAGATCCTTCGTAGAAAGAACTGCCCAGTCCAGAGGTCCGTAAACGTCAAGGAGCCAGCAATCCACAGGGAGACGGATGGATGGCCAGTGTGAGTAACGGGCTGAATGGACACGTACCTAGGCAATGGTAGAAAGCGGCCGCGGCAACATGCGGAGTACTGGTATCCTTCGGGACAACATCGTCAAAGGTAAGAGAGTCCGTTCCGTGAGGAAGGCTTTGAATTTGCATCTTGGTGTATCTAGCAGAGGACAGTCAGATGGCAAGACTCTCCGTGGGGAAGAACATACTCGAGGAAGTTGTGCGAATTTCTCTCCAGAGTGACGAGGTTCAACTCAGATATCTGAGAATCTTCGACGGGAGCCTTGTCCTCCACAGGCACTGCGAAAGACTTGGTTAAAGGCTGCGAACTGTCCGTTGACCACTCACTATCGAACATAAAATCGTCGTTGCCCAGCGGCACATCTCCAAGCATAGGCGACATCCCCACATCTCCAAGAACACTTACAGCTCGACTCGGGACCAGGGAGCTCCCTCTCCTACTGCCGGAGCGAGAGCGCCTGAGACGGATATCCGCCTGACCAACACTTATCCTGTCACTGCCAATGCCCGCCGAGCCGAATGGAACTCCAGCAGCAGAAGAACTTGGACCAGCGTTATCCCAAGGAAACAGTGAGCTTCTTTGTGAACTCCCAATCGGAACATCCCGAGCTCCTTGACCTAGGAAACTTCCGAGGACACTAGGGGGACGAGAGGCACGACGAGCTATATCAGGTTCCTGCACAGGTGCTGTCGTCAACACGAGACTCAATTCAGGTCTGCGCTGCTTACCTCGGATGAGCGAATGCGCCCCGACTCCAGACCGGCGTGAGGGTCCTCATCGAGTGGTTCTAAAAAGCGTGAGGACAATCACTAGCTTATCAGTACGGCACATACGCATGAACCCCATGTTATCATCCATATCCATGGGCAGGTCAAGGCCCCCTCCAAATTGCAGGTCGTTGTCGCCATTGTTGAACTCAAAGCCAGGTATATCATTTTGACGGACCTCTGGGTTATGATTATCAGACCCAGCTTGCGAGATTCTCCGACGTTTCCTTGGAGGTTCGTCTGTAGTAGAGGCATTCTGAATGACGAAGATGAGCATACAGACTGCAGTGACGGATACTTACCTTCACCTGCATCTGGCACTCTAACGCGAGCGTCCATCTGGACTTTCATAGTATGAGACCAAAAGTCCATCAAGCTCTGCGCCCTGACTAAGGTCTTTTCAGCTTGGACTCAGTGGGTACTGAAGTGGTACTCACATGCTCTAGGAACTCCAGTTATCAGTTCCTCAATTATTTTAACGCCATCCTTCTCGAACTTCCTCAACTCCAGAACGTTCCTCAGCGCGTTTTGTCCCTCCAAGTAGTTTGTCCGAGAAGCCTGCAAAACTATCATTTCATACGTCCGTCACTCAGCATTCGCGATAGACTGACTTGTAACTCCTCATCAGTCAGCTCGGTACGAGCATCCAAGACCACACGCGATCTCTTTGGCTTCTTTGGCTCTACTGGGATCTCGTCAAGATTAGCGCCAGCGTCTTGGTGTTCTGCCGCTTCCTCTGGCGAGGGTGCCGGACTATCCTCCAATCTGGGAACTACCCCCGGCGCACGGGGGGATGTTGGTCCAGTACCTACGGCCAGGTCAGATGACACCTAGCAACATTTGGAACGACGGACCGGGACCCTGGTCAACCGGCGCTGTCTGGTAGTGCAGAAGTTAGCCGAGATCAACAGGAAGTGTGAACGACATACCGGTTCAATGAAAGCACCATTCATGCCGTTATCCTCCGGCAGGATCGGAACAGCGACTTGGTCATCCATGTTCATAGGGAAGTCACCAAAATCCAGATCAGGAGGGGGAGCGTCCAAGTTGATTTCCATGTTTAGCTCCATCTGAGCGTCTCTGGAATAGACCTGTCAGTTCGTATATCATCGCAGCACAAGAGGTTCTTACTGGGCTTGGCTCTGACTCGGGATACCCCAGCCTTCACCAAGTTCCTTTGCAAGTTCGTCTGCAATTCCTAGGTCTAGATCATCCGGTCCGCCGAATGGATTATCGTCCAAAGCAAACCCAAAGCCTCCATCCATTTGCGAGGAGGACGGGTCTGCACCGGCGAACGCGTTTCCGCCAAAAGAGGCATCAAACGACGTGGATAATAGCTGCTCCAGGTTCTCATTGAGTGTATGGGGAATGGCTCTGGGATCCTCGGCGACAGAAATTGACTTCTGCTTGTTCTTTCCTTTCGATTTACCTCGAGTTTTGCCATATTCATCCTCCTGATCTGCATCATTCTCTGTGTGCAATCATGAGTCAGCATTTTCTCGGACTGAGCAGATGAATGACTCTCACCATCTTGCTCAAGAAGCCCATTCCAATCCTAAGAGGCAAATCAGGGACACAATGTACGGTAGCATGCCATGGTACATACCGCAAAGAAGTGATCAAAATTCATCGCAAATTCTGCGCCCGGATCTGCTTGAAGAGTTACAGTATCGGGCCTGCCGAGGTAGTCAGCATGCTACTATCTGTTCAATGAGTAGGATGACGTATAACGTGCCTGACAGTAGGCTGTCCCATCTGAAGCTGGGCATCCGACAGCGTCATGGATTGAAGTTCGTTTACTGCTTTCTTCAGAGAATGGAAACATGTAGTGACGTCCGAAAGGAATATCTCTTGCTTGACTGATTGCCCAGCGTACCCTTCAGTTTCACGCGTAGAATCACCATGGAATGAATAATACCTTTGTAAACCCTTCGGAGGACCATTAGCAGAAGCAGGGTGAACCAGTTACGAAACAGCTTACCGTACGACTCCTACCATGAGGTTGCTTGATAGCCGGAGTGCTAACGGTTCTGCTGGCTCGACAATTAAATCACATAGTTGTGCAATATCGGCCGTCAGTACTGAGCGCTTTGGGAGTTTTTTGAAGGAAGACTTGGATCCCAGGGTAGCGGCCAACCTGTATAGGCTTAGTATACAGGCATACCGTCACCGGTCCTGCTCCTACCATAACAGACCGAATCCGCTATCTCTCCTCGACAACAGTTCCGTGGAGAAGAACATCCCAGGACACCACTAAGGGTAGCGAACGTTGTGCACAGCCAATCAACTTGCCAAGGAACTTTGACCAAAGTCGGCAATATAGTCAGAAGTCAGCGAGACGCGACGCGTAGCCGCGCTAATCTACGCGCATATCGCGGAGTTGGGCGGACTTCCAAACTACCGAGACGCGTCGAGTCGGGCACTTTCCTTAGCACGCCGCTCTGACTTGTAACTTGCTCTCATCTAGAATGCCTAGGTTTGTAGCGCCCTTGAGTCCGAACCTGCGAAGACCTGTTGCAGAGGCTTCAGCGTCGTCATCTTCCGTATCGCAGCTTGCCGGCGGTTCCCAAGCCAGCTTGCGGCCTCCCGTCCACCCTTCCTCACGGCAGTCGAGCAGCTCGTTTACAGGCATTTCTGACGGGCTAGATGCTACATCGTCATCCACGCCAGGTTTGGATAGGACAGCCGCTACCGAGGACGAGACAGAAGACCTTTCCGAGGCACAGCTAAGGGCCCTGTACGACAGCGAGGAGATTGACCGCTTTCTGAATCTGTTTTCTGCCGTAGGTCTCCTTACATCAGTTTTCTGCGCACCTCATGAACAAACTTTGCTACCAGTATGTCTCAGAAGTAAGGCTGCCTGATGGTGCGGCAGGAGCCGGAGTACGGGCGGCGGTAGAACCAGACGCCAGTGAGACGGGGCAGGAGCAGACCTCGGAATTATACGAGCTCGCAGAAGAAGGCTCCGATAGTGAGGAGTGGATGTCTGTCCGGCCCGGCATTCCTTCAGATGTGCCTCCGTTACCTCCACGGCCTCCTGCTGCGGCGCAAGACGTCTCTTTACCCAGACAGATTGCGCTTGTACGTAGCTTTTGCCCACGAAAACCCGCGTTTAATATTATCTTAGAAATACATAATCCCTCACTTACCCCCAGGAGCACCGACTCGGCCGATTTTCACTCTCGGCCGCCTAAGACTCACTACTCAGCGGCTGTACCTTGCGTTAGCGCCTCCTTACGAACGACTCTTTATTCGGATCTGGCGTCTGGCTACTTGGCAGAAGCGAGAAATCAGCCTCCGGTATTGCGCTGTACGTCTACCATTATAATCGCGGGATGCTTCCGCCTCATTCAGCACCCAGTTATTCTGGATCTTGTGGTACCAAAACCTCCTTCTTCCTGCTTTCTTCGTTCGCATCTTGTATGCCCTGTTGAGGCGCAAGGTATTCCCGTACCCAAGTCTGTCCGAGTTGCGGCAGCGCCGAGAGGAGGTCGGTCGCGCTCGCGCGTTCGGGAAGGAGGTCGAAACACGCTTAGCAGCTCCAGCGACAGTTGCGGTGAATGAACTGTGGCGTTTTGTGAAGCTCGCATCTCTAGCTAGGTTGTCAGCAGCTGCGAAGGGATCACGTAGATCGGATACCGCGAAAGAGATTGAGGAAATCCGGATCGAACAGGACACCACTGTGCTCGAGAAGGACTCGGAGAAGAAAGAAGTCGAAGATATCAAGAGTACCGCATTATTTGTAATGGACCAGATATCAGACTTGCATGAACGCATTCGAAAGTGCGTCCTCTGATACGCCGGCATGAAAAGTACGTGTAAATATCTTTCAATAGCCTGTTTCTGTGGCGCGAGCCCCGATTTTCCTGGTTATTTACGCTTGTGAGTAGAGCCTCTGCTCTGCACTCCTGTCTGGCCCATGATGACTTATCATATAATCAGGTGCTCCTATGCCTTTGCCTCGTCACGACCTTCGTCCCGGCCAAGTATCTGGCGAAGGCTGTATATGCCACTGGCGGTATCATATTCTGGCATGTGATTCCCATTCTTGTTGCCTTGACAGATGCTGAGAGAGCAAGGTAAACGTGCATTACGAGTCGCTAAGCTGGGGCGTTTTCACTTAGCTGTTGCAGATTGCCACCTCCACTGGATGCCCTGCCAACAGATGCCGACTACGCTATGGACCTTATATCTCAGAGAGTGGCCCGTGGCCTCGACGTGCGACCTTCCAACAAGCGGCACGGCAGCAGCAATCCAGCTGTGTCGACTCCTTCCCTTGCTGAACAACCGGGCGATGTCGATAACAATGCCAAATGGAAGAAGTGGGGCGAACGAGTGGCACACGGCAAAGCATGGATCGAGGGAGGTCGACAGCTGCTTAAGGGGCAAGAGGTAATGCAATGTCCTGGTACTCATATGAGGCGACTGTATTGATTAGTCTTCCAGTGGTCGCGGACCGGCTCCTGGCCGCCTCCTGGCCCGTTGATCCCTAACCTTGCCTTTGCTCACAGCGCTCCAGATCTTCATGTGGAAACGCATAGTAAGTTTCTCTCGCTCGGACTCGTCTTTTGCTCACTATGTCTCAGCTTTCCCAGCTCAGCATGCGAAAGCACCTGGACTCATTACTTTGACAACTGCAAGCTTTTTCTTTACGTCGCTGCTGTCTTCCACCGCAAAGGTCACTATTCCCCTGTCGAGCATACGGGCTGTCAAGAAAGCAGGGCCCACGAAAGGATTGCACATCCGCTGGTACGATGAACATACGGAAGCCGAGCAGGAAGACAAATTTGCTTGGGTTGGCGGCCGGGACGAGCTCTTTGCAAGGCTTGTAGGCTGGCAGGGCCGGCGCTGGATAAGAATATGAAGCTCAGTCGGAGTGTTCTATGGTGTGTGGTCCTTGGATGCATGTTCGAACCGATTTTCAGTAATGTACCAGCACAGTCGATGCGGTCTCTGAAGTGCAGTGCGAAATACTAGTGATGATAAACTATGGGCTTGATGGCCGGTTACTCCGCATGCCATTGCTCAACACTGACGGACTGGCTTCCCTATGCTGCAGCAAAGCTAACCACTGCCTCATATATATCGGCCTGAACGTGAACCTATGGAGTCAGAGCATGCTCTAGAACCATACGAGGCTGAGCAGATCGAAATGATACAAATTAGCATAGCATTATAGACTAGGCTACAGCAATAGGCGGTATATGCGCAGTCTCTATGCTCGCACTCTCGGTGTCCATCACACTGGCACTCCTCGGGCCTACTGCCCGGCGTGGGCTGAGCAAACCCTTCTCCGCCGCAAAGGTCGTGCCACGGGTGTGGAAGGCCGGGTCCGAAGGTGGGACGTAGAACTTGTCTACGATGGGGATTTGCAGGAGGTTCATCTTGGGCGTGATGACCACCATGTTGTTGGTCTTGATCTCCATCCAGTCGGCTGGAAGACGAGGTTAGCAACGCAGGAAAGGGAAAGACTCTTGGGCCGCACCTTTCTCAAATGTCAGAGGTTCGCTCGCAATCTACAATATGGTCAGCAAGGTGGTTTACAATCGAGGTCTATACTCATACCATGATGATATTTTCTCGCTTGTCTGCCTTGGACATCTTGTAATGTCCACCCTTGGCGTACTCGCTGAATGCGGTGCCCGATGAGAACCACTAGTTGACTGATCAGCAGCTACCGAGAGCAAGGGAAGGATTGCACCCACGAGTGAGGCAGCTTCATCATGCCGCGACGAGATATACCTCGTCGCGATCACACTCTCACCATCGGTGACACAGAAGTTCATTAAGCTGGGCTGATACGTCCGTTAGACACGGTTGCCCCTGCCTGTGAATGTGTTACCTCTTCGATACCCGCATCTTCAGCCAGAGCGTTCAGATGGGCAATGGTGTCGAGCATGGCTTGCTTTAGAGTGTTTGTCGTGAAGGTGCTCGCATTTGCGTCTGGTAACTGTCGAAGTATGAGTGCGATCTAAGTCGGCTGAAGGAAAGCTGCCACCTTGGACAGTAACAGTGCGAAAGCCCATTCGGAATCTAAGGTCAACGGGTAACGGTTATATAGTTAACCTGGGAGAAGGGTGCGAACCTGTGTTTCCATTGACGCCATTGTATATTTCATCTGGTAAGGCCTGCTGGATCTTGCGCTTAATCTTCGGGAACTCCGCGATCCCGCCGTTATGCATGAACTGCCAGTAGAGCATGATCAACTGTGCCGCGCACTCCGGGGTATGATAGACTTACCATCAGTTTACCATGAACAAATGGATGGCAATTGTCCAGGGATAAGGATCCGGCGGTCGTAGCGCGAACATGGGCACTGATTGTGGGGTGGTCAGAGCACCCGGGACGTGACGATACAGGGCGGCTTACAAGACAAGTGGAGATTTGATCTTCTCAGCCAGTCGGACAAGATTTACATTGTTCCACGCCTGCATCGCAAATAAGTAAATTAGTCGATAATCCCGCATACGGAACTTACGGGCGTAACGGACGTGAATATGCAAGGCTGGCTGCCCAATTCCTCGTCATGCACAGAGTCATACCAGCCTAGTACAGGTTAGTCCGATATCAGAGCAATTCCAAATATGCTGGGGCAGGATCTGCACTCACCAACACCGAAACCGTCTCCATTAATCGGTCGCCGTCGGTCAATGCGGAGTCGAGAGTCGAAGGCTTGGTTGATGATGGAATGGCATGGACGAGTGAGGAGCTGAGATGCTGCTCAATAACCTTTGGTCGAACGAGCCTCGCTGGTACTCACATGGCAAAGCTGTACTGGGGAAGTACCCTTGTATATCACGAAGCGGCACATGGTCTTGCGAAGTCAAGAAGTGAGGGCGTGAACGGCGAGTTACTTATAGACGTGAGACCGCTCGCTGCCGTAGTAAATACCCAGCGCTGAGAGAATGGTATCAATATCAGAAGCAATGAAATAGAGATGGGTGAACGATGAGAATACAACAGTCAAGAGCAAGTCGACAAGTCAGAGCAAGGCACATTAATAGATCGCGCGACTTGGCGTGATCGAACTCCCGGAAGCACCGGCTACTTTACCTTGCGACTAGCAAGGTCTCTTGTGTGTCAGAAAGAAATTAGCGAATATGCAACTTATTTGTCCTTGTATTTTTTATGGTCTATATTTGGCAATTCACGCCACTCCGTCAACCGTTCGTCAAGAGGAAGTAGACGCACTTTCATCGAGACGCTCTAATCGCTCGTCCTCTTGTTTCAAAATTATATCATGGTATTGCTGGAAGATTGTTGAATTGAACTCTCCAGGAAGCGCAGTGTCTGCTGGCCTGAAATGCAAGATGATGCAACATACAGATTGCCATGTGCCGGATAGTCCATGAATGCATATGTTGCTGTCATTGGGTACTGATGTCTTTTGATCGTATGTCGCACCTTCTTGCCATCCATACCATTGGCTTGAATGTTTACTGCGAAGCAATGCTCTGTTTTAAGCAGTATGACGACATTGAAAGCTTCATAGAGCAGCCTGCCCACCCGCTCATGTTAAGAATCTCTATTTAATATATCATTGTGGATAATACAGTGCTGGTGATATTGATCTCGTGCATTGTTATCAACAAGCAATGGGTATTTGAAGCTGACATTGTTGGCATATACATGCTCAAACCTGTTGTTAATTCCGAAGATGACCTAGTGATGCCGCTTTAGCTAGAGAGCCCGCGCAAGAAGCAGAAGCAAAAGTCGACTTGGAATACAATAGTATAGATAGAACCGAGCACCGACAATACACAGTTAATACATCCATTACTGAACAAGGAAGCGAAAGTCGCAAGGTACTTGCCCTGCGCGAACGCGCAGGCGCTTCTCGAGTGAGTGAACCCCGCTCCGAGATCGTCTTCGTACAATACGCATGCCACTTTCTGGCAATCGCACTGGGAGGTTCTTTAGAATATTCAAGGATAAATGCTGATACTATCTTAATACAGTGTCCTATCCATTTCTTCTTCATAACTGGTTCTTCATCCACTCGTGTCCTTCGTGATAATATACTACTCTCACAAGAATTCCTTCGGCCTCTTGACAGGGTCCCCGCCAGTCTCGTCGTAGACAAGCCCTGCAACACGGAATGCCAATTCTGTATGTTTTCGGCATCTGGTCAGATCTAACTCATACGGAAGATCCTGTAACATACCGTCTGCTTGGGACTTCACAGTGGCCTCGGCGTAAACCCTGACCACGTCCTCGGTGCCACTGGGCCTGACGAAAGAGCGACCACCATCGTATCGACGAACGAGCTCATCAATCTTCACCTGCAGACCAGGCGGACTGACCAGCTTCCGCTCCGCATCCTCGGTCTTGAAGATATTCCTGTCCTTCACGACAACCTTGACCAACCGGTTAGGCTTATCCGAGTAGAGCGAATCCCACTCTTCTGCAGAATAAGATTTGTGTGCAAGGACGACTTCCACGAGTAGCATATCGGACAGAGCATCACCGACTGTTTGGTTGATGAGCTGAACCAGGTTCCTCAAGTGGCCAAGCGCTGTCGACTGCGCAGGCGTGGACGGCTGGTATGACGTCAATTTGTCCTGCGTCTCAGGCGAGAACAGAACCGTGCCATGGCCATTGGCTTCAAAGTAAACCCCAACATCATAATGTTCAGCGGCGTGATGCAGATGCTTGACACCCGTGGGGACGCATTTGACGGGCAGGCGCTAGGACAACTCTCAGTGAACGGCACAGCTATTTCATAGAGACAGACCAACCTCCGCCAAATACTTGGTAGAAGCACCATTAGCGTATGCAGTCTGCACAACACCGACGTTAATCTTGCCCTCGAGACCAGCGGCCTTCACCAGTTCGACAATAAACGCAGCTACAAGCGCTGCGATCTTGTCCCCGTCGAGCATATGGAACTGGCCCCGCTCATCCAGGTAGTAGTACATCAGACGATCAGCGTCACCGTCGAGACTGCAGGCACGTTGTCCGGGCTTAAGGACAGACGACAGTGACGGTGGGAGCTTCTGCTGCGTCTTGACAAAGTCCGCGCCGCACTGATCGTTCAGTGCTCCCGGGGTACTGATCGCACCGTTCTCAAGAGTAATGGGGAGTGTGTCGCCGAGGTGCTCCGCAAGGACTGCGCCAGCTAGAGCACCGACACCGTTGGCACAGTCAATCAAAAGTGGCGAGATCGGTGCCTTCCCGGCCTGCAACAATAAATTAGACTCCTCTAGAGACATACCATATCACACTTACCACCAACTTCTTAAATGCCCCGCTCAGCTTCTGCATATACCCCTCCTCCGAATCCTCGCCATACTCATCCTTCGTCCCCTTCGTATTCATCGCCCTCACAAGGTAATGCAGAATCGGCGTGGTTGTCGTACCAGCATCGCGCGCCTCTGCACCAACCGCCTTGAGCCCGTCCTCGAGTGCAGAGACGAGCGCGCCGCCGGAGGGCCGGGTGTCCCGGGCGTACACCACTCGCGCGGGTTTGGAGAGGTCAATCTTCGTAGTCTTGACAAAGGCGTCGAGGGCGGAGAGGAAAGCCGGAGTGTCCGGCGCGTTGGCGAGGGTCGTTGCGTGCACCTCCCAGGATGACTCAAGCATTTCTCCACGGGGATCGACGAGCTTTACGCCATTGTCCTAATGACCCAGCCGTTAGCTTTTATATAGCGCACTGCTCACGTATCTGCACATACGGGTTCAGGATTGTGCGAGGCCGTCACCATAACTCCGATGACTTTGCCATCAAGTTTCTTACTTCTTAACCCGGCCAAGATACCCACTCGGAACAGAACAGAGTCCAGTATTGAGCCCCTAGTACGCGAAAGCAATAGGCCATGAGCGCCTCATCGGAGCAACCACAAAGGGCATAGACGTACAGAGTCCTGAACCCAGCCGTGCCATACTGAAAGTGCACATCCACTGGCTTCGGATGTTGCTCGGACAGCGACTCGATCGCTTCAACAGGCAAACCCGACATGTTTCAGGCAAGATAATCTGGGTAACTTGAAAGTCTAGATGATGAGCGGACTAGAGACAAGACCGAGGTACATAGACAAGCCACGGGCGCGTACTTGCGCTATTTATGAGACGAGTTACAGTACGTTCCCGGCGGTGTCGCGATCAATCTAGGGCACAATGACCACATCGCTTCGCTGGAGGCAGTACTTGCGGTGCTTGGCACGGGGCAAGAAGGCCATCCGTCGTATGTTCTAACACCGCGGTATATCGTATGTAGCGATCGTATTCGGTGGGTATAAGGTCGGTGGTATTAAACTGGCATGGTAAACTAATGGAATACGGATAACCGGAGGATATAATCTAAGCGACCGAGTAGCCTGCAAATTCGGCAGTGTCAAGCTTGACCCCTTCTTCCTGAGCTGAAGTCGATAGAGGTCCGATGGGAGGCGCCTCCCCTCCAGGATGATTGACCTTCCTCTGCTCAGCGACGTAGCTCCGGAACTCCCGCGCAATCAGTCTATCTTCAATGCTGCCCGCGCCGTCTTCAATGACAGAGTCGAGATCAGGCAGAACGCCCGCCTGATCCAGTTGTTGCATAAGCCGTAGCCGCGAATCAGGGTATATGAACATCTCGAGGAGCGTACCAAACTACGGCACTCATCAGTACGACAATCGACGATGAGTGTGAAGCAGGGACACTCACGTGGGCACGTACGATAGGCTTGATGTATTCCAAGGGAACATGCGCAGCAGTCTTCAATACCCGGGTGGCATAAGCAACTTCAGATGGCAGAGGTTCATCGTCCTCCGTCCATTGTTTTCTCCTGGACTGCTGCTGAGTGCCTTCCGAGTCAAGCACGTTCAGCGAGGAAGAAACAGGAGACATCGTAGTGTGATGAGGCAACCCTAGCCATAGCCGCCACAGCTCCAGCTTGCGTCCGTCACGTGGCAGTCGTTTGAGCATAGTATGACACCTCTCCCAGTCCATCTCCTGGTCGCCCTTCCAGATATTGAGGTTGACAAGCTCGCCGGTTGATTTCTCGTCGGACGGTAGCCCCACAACCGACGCAGCCGGTGATGGACGGACAGACGTCGGACCGCTATCTTCGATATCATCAACCTGGATGTCACCATCCATCTTATGGGAGATAGTCTCAGCTCTCCTAACCATAAGTCTCACCCACCGCCGCCTCCTAACCCAGCCACCCGCGTTGAATTTGCCTACCACAGCTCTCCAGCTATGCCTCCGGAAGAGCCAGTTGTACTCAAAGCCATCATGCTGCACTTCGCCATTCTCTCGCATGTCGATCATCCAGCTCTGCGAGACCCACTCCCATGTGCCATCGGGAAGAGGGTACTCTGAGAGCTTGGCTATCTTCGGTTGGTGACGGCGTGATCCGAGGTTCCAGGTAGAAGTCGAAGGACCAGCGTATGGTAGAGTGAAGGCGGGTGGATCAGTCGGAAGAAGGGAGAGGCGCGAGTAGTATGAAGAGGAGAAGAGGGTCACCCTACGTATTTGAGCGTCCTACACGTATTCAGCCTAGCAATGACGGGTGTATTTACCCTCTCTGATTCTCGTAAAGTATACCCCATCGGTATTCATCCTTCGCTGGTTCCTCTAATACTGCAGAAGAGCCAATCTCCACTTCCGCAATGGTCGATGACCGAGACGGTCCTGTGGCAAAGCCAGCTGGCTCGTCAGGCCCAGGACCTTCGGGTTCACCACCGATTGAAAAATCACGTCTCAGTCGGTCCTTGCCTTTCGAGCCAATATGAGCGGAATGCAGCCAAGTGAGGAGACCCTTTCGAGTTCGCTTTGCTATGGCTTGCCTGGCGTCGTTGGCTTCGGTGGGGTCCTCGGTCTGCATCCATGTCGGCGGCGGCGCTCCCTCCAGTACGTGGTCATCCGGCGACGACGCCTGGTTCTCGGCATCCATGGTGTGCAAGATGGCTCGGCAGGTCAAGACATGCGAGTACTTTCAAGTTACAGTTATAGTGAGAGGCAAGTGGCAGAGATCTAGAGCATTTAACGACGTACGGTCACATGACGTCACACACGCTGCCATGTTTCGCTCTGCTTTGCGCGCTGCATCCATCCGCACGCCCGCCTCTCGTGTGCCGTTAGTTCCAACGCTGTGCAGCGCCCAAAGAACACTGAGTCTTTGTCTTTATCGTGGCTTTGTTTCGGCGTACTCGCCGTCGAAGTGCCCTCAATGTTCCGCGCCCTTGCCTACCCCACTGCCCGCATGCCCGAAGTGCCAATACATTGAGAGAGTACCGTCCAACGCTCCATATCATGAGCTCCTTGGCGTAGAAACAGGTTTCAATCCGTTTGCTGTGGACACGAGGGACCTGAAGCGACATTTTCTACAAGCGCAGAAGGTGTGTCATCCAGACACTTGGTCAAGGCAGCCCAAAGTCAGTCGTCCACGGTCCACCCGCATGTTCGACCACCTTTATGCATTACATATTCTTTAGGAGAAGCAAGATGTGGCAGACCATATGTCCTCCTTGATCAATGAGGCATACAAAACCCTCCTGGACCCCCTGCGAAGAATACAGTATCTCCTACAGCAGGAGGGTTACGAGATATCCGAGTACGATCAGCTGGATGATATGGAACTGTTGGTGGAGGTTATGGACGAAAGAGAGCTGATCGACAAAGCCGCCAATCAGAGTGAAGTGGACGAGATTAAGTCGCGCAATCAAGGTGTGTTCCCTCCTATCCGATATTACCACCTTTATCTATCTGACCGGATACAAAGAGAAAATCAAGGCTACGGTCGCTGAGATTGAGCAGCTGGTAGGTGACAGAGATTGGGAGCGGGCAAATCAGGCTGCAGTCAGGCTTAAGTACTTGCAAGGCATACACGATGCTGCTCAAGCATGGCCAAATATCGATTGGTAAATCATAGACTCTAGCTGTACAGTTCATGTAGAGTAGAGTAATACACCACTCACTGAGTACTTCGTGTTGTATTCGAATTTCGCCGTACTGAAGTTCCCGCTACACGAAACAAGAGAGCACGAAACAAGAGAGGGTCATCTTTACGGTAATCGGCAGGTGCCGAAGGCCCGTAACTGAGATTTTTCCATTCAGTTTCGGCTTGAGCTCAGCTTCAGCAGCGCGCCTCCCCAGCGTTTGCTGAGTCCATTTGCTGATCGCTATTCGCCTCTTACCCGTGCACTCACGACTGTTTCAAAAGTGCTGGCACGAGCTTGAGTCTTTTGGCGGCAGGCAAGGGTCTGTAAAGTCGCTGTGCGTATACTTTCGTCCTCATCCACCCGCCAGCTCTCTAGGTCGTTGCCGAGATCCTTATGCCAGTAAAGAGGCTGCTTTCGAAAAGGCTTCGCCTCCTCATGCAACACGGCCCCTCCGAAAGAACCCAGTCGTCTTCGCACCCCAGTCTCAAACGAACCTTTGCCCAGCAAGCGTTCGCCCACGCCGATCCCAATCCCCGCGACAGCTCCCCTCCTCCGAAAGTCCCAAGAGTCAATGCTTCTAGGGGACGATCAGTAGTCTCTCCAGCCTTCAATATGCCGCCTCCCCGTACTCCCGGACGCCCTAGCGGCCATGCGTCCCGCTCATCTGCCAATGCATCATGGCGGAATAACTCCAGGCTACCTGCCTCTGCACCTGTCTCGCGCCAGACTTCAAGAGAAAGGAAAGGGTCCAAAGGCAAGACCAGGGCTGAGCCTGACATCCCTGTCTTGGACGAGCCTGTCCATGATGAACAATACGTACGGTCGACGTACACTGGCGGGCTTAAGTCCCACCAGGAGATCAGCCCCAAGAGCTCCCTTGCAAATTGGCTGGTGACCAATGAGGGCAGACTGCCGGAATATAACATGAGCACGGTTATCATCAACCGACAAAAGTATCAAAGGTACGTGGAGTTGAGTCTTCGTGGCTGGTTTCCCTCGTCTGACCATACGCAGAGTTATAGTGACTCTTAATTCCGTGGATCCACCCATTATCGGTACAGGTGATGCTCCTACCAAGAAGGAGGCTGAACACCTGGCAGCACTATCTGCCATAATACAGCTTCATCAGGGAGATCTCGTAAGTGCCTCTCGGTTATCCCTCTTTCAATGATTCTGATGAAGCATGTCGCAGTTAGAGAAAAAAGCGGCCCGGGCGACAAGCAGGGCCAGTCCTGCCGCGACTGTTATTACACTCACGGATGGCACTGAAATCGACTATGACCGCGCCAGACAGTTCATGGACTACTACTGCCGTCGGTTCAAGTTCGCAGCTCCTGATATCTCATTTAACCCCGTCGGTCGTGGCAAAACTAGTTGGGAAGCAGTGATGTACGTCGGCGATAGACGAATTGGTATAGGTGCCGCACAGCAGAAGAAGCAGGCGCAGATACAGTGCTATCTTGACGTGGTTGCATATCTACAAGGCTGTGATGCTGAGCTTTGGAAGGAATTCGTCGAAGCTGCCAAAACTGGGAAGGATCTGGGCTTGGCGCCGAAGGTCTACTTCCGCGCAAACGATCGTTTAGCGGATAATATCAGGGACTTGGCCGATGAAATCCGTCACAGCACTCTATGGAGGAACTACGAGAAGTCTGAATTCGCGAAGCGTTCGAAGTCGGACAGTGCGGAGGAGCAGGGTACGGGCACGTCGCATCCTCAGCGCAGGAATGACCTCTTGGGTGTTTCTCCAGCCTGGTTAGAGAGGAAATCCAAGGAGTTGTTACGGAGGCGCCAGGAATACCTCAGTAACCCAGCGACAGAGAAGATGCGACAGTCCCGAGCAGCCCTCCCTGTGAATACAGTCGCTCCCAAGATTCTCCAGCATGTCCGCGAGAACGACGTGACGATCTGTATGGCGACTACGGGTTCCGGGAAGACAACACAGATTCCCCAGCTGATCCTTGACGAGTGGATTGAGCAAGGGAAAGGTGGCCAATGTAACATTGTCTGTACCCAGCCTCGTAGGCTGGCCGCAGTTAGCGTTGCAGAACGTGTCGCCAAGGAAAGGAACGAGAAATGTGGAGAGGGGTCTATCGGATACAATGTACGGTTTGAAGCCAAGCCTCCCCGGGATCATGGTTCGGTCACCTTCTGCACTACTGGTATCTTCTTCAAGAGGATGCAGTCAGCGTTACTTGATGGATCTACGGACCTGGACAACGTGACGCACGTTGTTATCGATGAAGTGCATGAGCGGTTCGTGGATACCGACTTGCTCCTTGTGGTTATGAAGAGGCTCCTGGCTGACCGCAAGGCGAGGGGGAGGCAGCCCTTGAAAGTTATCTTGATGAGCGCTACCATCGAACCCCAGCTCTTCCAGGAGTACTTCCCTGATGACAAGGGCCAGCCGGCTAGCGTCATCGAGGTTCCGGGTCGTGCGTTCCCCGTGGACAAGTTCTTCTTGGGTGACTTCTTGCCGCAGTTGCAGGCCCATCCTAGCTCTCGTTGGGTCTTCCAGGAGACCGCAGTGTCGAAATACATAGAGCAGGAGATGAGGATCCTGCCTCCGGCTGATATGCAGTCGGCGACTCGTATGATCAACGAAGACCTCGACCTTCCTCACCCGCTCGTCGCTTTAACGATTTCTCATGTCCTGCAACAGTCGGATGATGGTCATGTTTTGGTGTTCCTTCCTGGCTGGGACGATATAACGAACGTCCAGCGACTTCTTCTAGAACGGTCGTGGCCAATGAACTTCATGGACACGCATAAATTCAGCATCCATCTCTTGCACTCTACCATTCCCCTTGCTGAACAGGAAGTTATTTTTGAGCCTGCGCCAGAAGGTGTGCGGCGTATAATCTTAGCAACCAACATCGCCGAGACGTCTGTCACCATTCCGGATGTTGTGTACGTCGTAGACACTGGCAAAGTCAAGGAACAGCGGTACGATCCCGAGAGGCGTATCACCTCGCTTGTGTCTGCATGGGTTGGCTCCTCGAACATTCATCAGAGGGCTGGACGTGCAGGGCGGCACAGGCCTGGACAATACTTCGGCCTCCTGAGCAAGCAGCAACTCGAAGTTTTGCAGCCCTACCAGACCGTCGAGATGAAGCGGGTGGATCTTAGTAACATCGTCATGCACGTGAAAGCTCTGCAATTCCCTGGCATGTCTGTTGAGGAGGTGCTCTCAGCTGCGATAGAGGCTCCAGCGCCTGAAAGGGTCACCGTCGCTATCAAGGACCTTGAAATGGCCGGGGCCCTCGATCGTGACCAGAACCTGACTTCTCTGGGGCGGGTACTGCTGCAAATCCCGGCGGATGTGCAATTGGCGCGGCTAGTGCTCTACGGCGTTTTCTTCCGCTGCGTGGATCATGCATTGACGTTGGCCGCAATCATGGGCAACCGCGATCCATTTGTAGCCCCTATGCATGCTAGAGAAGAGGCCCATAGGAGGAAATTCTCATTTGCGTCGCAAGAATACCGCTCTGATGTACTGGCCGCCCTGACTGCTTACAACCAATGGGCACGCTTACAAGAATCGGGCCAATACGTCACCGCCAACCGGTTCTGCGTGGAGAATTTCTTGTCCAAGCCGACACTGCTCTTAGTTCAGAAGACTCGTAACCATCTGTTGCAGTCTTTATTCAACTCAGGTGTCATCCAGGTCTCGATGGCCAACGAAAGGTCACTCGGTAACACCAGAGGCAGGTCTGTTCCACGTGAGCTTAATGCTAATCAGGAGTCTCTGCCTGTGCTGGCCGGCCTCATCACGGTTGCGTCGCAACCTAAGTTCGCCGTCCGCACATCTGATACTATGTATCGCACGCCAGAAGATAAGGTATGTCTTATCATGTTACTGGCGCGTGCATGTAGTGGACTGATATCTCGCAAACCAGAACGTCAGCATCCATCCGTCCAGCGTCAACTTCCGTCGGAGAGCCAAGTATGATAAGGGATCTGAAGATGAAGAGCGACAACTGTACGCTTACATGGAGAAGCGCCAGAACTTGTCCGCGGCCGGATCCGGAGGAGGTCAAGCTCAGAAGTACATGGTGACGTCTACCAGGATCGATCCCCTGACTTACATCTTGTTCGGAGCCTACGAGACCAGGGCCACGTCGCAAGGTCTCGAATGCGATGACTGGTTGCCCTTGGTCGGGGACCTGGAGGCTCTCGACGACGTACGACGGTTAAAAACCCGTATAGAAGACTGTCTCCTGCGCGTCTTCGAAGGGATTGTTGCGAGTCAAAACAAGTCTTTGAGTGGTAGGCCTGTCAATGAACAAGAAGACGACGGTGCGGCACTGGATGTAGATGGAGCTCAACCATTATCGACCGTTGAGGTCCGCGAGCTGGGCATCTATACTCAGCAAGTGGTCCACATATTGGAGGGCTTCGCGGACGAGACGAGGTCCCGTACGGGTTCCCGTTCAGGCACTCCTGTTAGTGGATTATGGTCACCTATGCCCCGAGTCCGAGACCTGGCGTCTGGTCGGTCTACGCCTTACAACTCAAGACCCAGTACACCAAGTCGGCTAGGGCGGAGATGAGGCCCCTGTACGGATTTAATTCATGTACTTTTAGCAGCCTCCCAATCGTAGAATTGTTGCATTGCTCCTTTGGATTCTATGTCGCATATAGTCGCATATCATTCTCTTAATAACTGTCAATGTATACCTTCCTCTCCTCCTTGCCCGGGACTACTAGTAGTGCCGCTGTAAGTCGAAATCTGATTGGCTAAAGTGCCATTTCGGAGGAGTAACGCCACGCGCTACGCTTGACTGCGACCATTACCCTCCGGGCGGCACTGCAGGGACGCTCCCTACGGCTTGCACTCGTCGCGCGCCGTTGTCATATACTCAAGGTTCCCCTTGTTCATCCTAAGTCTGCTGGACCTGTCTATTAGTCCGCATCCACAAAGATGGCGACTGGAATGCGTGGTTTGACCCAGGTGAATAACTCGGCTGCTTCATGTGAGTCCAGTCACTGAACTGGAATCTTATTCGTCGTAGTTCATTGCGGACATCCGTGGTGCAAGGGTGCGCGAACTAGAGGAGAAGCGGATAAACAAAGAGATGGCCAATATACGAAAGAGATTCAAAGGTACGACGCTAGGAGCAATTCAGCCGCGCTAAGAGCTAAACTGAGCCTCTCGTCATATAGACGGTAACCTCGACGGATACCAGAAGAAGAAGTGGGTGCTCTAACCTGAACCTCACTACCATCTTTTGACTTCGGTTATGCAGGTATGTCGCCAAGATCATATTCACGTATATCCTGGGATACAAGGTCGATGTCGGTCACATGGAGGCTGTGAATCTGATATCGAGCAACAAGTATAGCGAAAAGCAGATTGTTAGTGATCATATTATGCGACTGCGTATGTCTCTGCTGACTTCTCGTAGGGGTATCTCGCGGTCACATTGCTTATGCACGAGAACTCCGACTTCCTTCGTCTTGTGGTTAACTCTATCCGTAAAGACCTGGACGACAATAACGAGATTCACAATTGCCTTGCTCTGCACGCTATCGCTAATGTTGGAGGCCGGGAGATGGCTGAAGCTTTAGCTGAAGATGTACATCGGTTATTAATATCCCCGTGCGTATTATCCGACCCTGCCTGGCTTGTCATTGACATAGATGGTAGGACTTCCCAGAGCTTTGTCAAGAAGAAAGCCGCGCTAACCTTGTTGCGCATGTATCGCAAGCATCCCGATGTTATACCTGCAGAAGAGTGGGCGTTGCGCATCATCTCCATTATGGACGATCCCGACTTGGTAAGTCTCTTTATTCTAAATCTATCTGAATGGCGCTTATGCATATGGAAAGGGTGTCGTTATTTGCGTCACAAGCTTGGTTATGGCTTTAGCTCAAGACCACTTGGATGCGTTTGCTGTATGTTACCAGAAATCAGTGGATCGGTTACACCGAGTAAGCAGTATCAGGGTCATTATCAACCAACCCTGACGTTCACTCAATCATACAGTTGGTGGTTGAACATGAATATTCGGCGACGTACGCTTACTATAAGGTTCCATCTCCGTGGTTGCAAGTGAAATTGCTTCGGCTATTGCAATACTATCCTCCTTCAGGTGTGTCATCTTAGTGTGCTGCCCGCACCAGGATTGATGTCTCGCAAGATGATCCTACGATACGCTCGGTACTGCATAATGTCCTCCAGGTAGTCATGACCAACTCTGCGGAGCCGACACGAAATGTGCAACATAACAATGCCCAGCATGCTGTCCTGTTTGAGGCTATCGGCCTTGCTATCCACTTAGACACGAATTCTCCACTGGTGGGCACAGCTGCCGTTCTCTTGGCAAGATTCATATCCTCGAAGGAGACGAACGTACGCTACCTGGGTCTGGATACGATGGCGCACCTGGCAGCTCGTGCTGACTCTCTGGAACCTATCAAAAAGCACCAGGGGACTATCATCCTGTCCCTGCGTGACAAAGACATCTCCGTGAGGCGCCGCGCTCTCGATCTACTGTATAGCATGTGCGATGTGGATAATTCGGAACTGATTGTCGGCGAGCTCCTTCGCTACTTGAAAGTGGCAGACTACGGTTTGCGGGAAGAGATGGTGCTAAAAATTGCCATATTGACCGAAAAATATGCGAGCTCGTACAAGTGGTATGTCGACACTATACTGGACCTAATCAGTGCTGCCGGTGATCACGTCGGGGATGAAGTGTGGTATCGCGTCGTCCAGATCGTGACGAATACAGAGGACCTCCAGGAATACGCAGCCAAAGTCGTTTTCGAGCACATGAAGTCTCCGTCGTCGCACGAATCTCTTGTCAAAGTGGGCGGTGAGCACCTGCCATCATTTTTCTGTAATTCATGCCCCTGAATGTTACGGGATAGGCTATATTTTGGGAGAATACGGCCACTTGATAGCGAACATGCCTGGATACAGCCCTATCGAGCAATTCCAGTTGCTGCATTCCAAGTCGCAATTCTGCGGAGCGCCCACGCGAGCCCTCCTACTCTCGACATACATCAAATGGGTTAACGTCTTTCCCGAGCTCAAGCTGCAGCTCATCAATGTCTTCGAACGGTATCGACACGTCCTCGACTCTGATCTGCAGCAACGTGCCTGCGAATTCTACGCACTCGCGTCGAGACCGGAGGATGACGAGTTATTGCAGAACGTATGCGAAGAGATGCCGCCTTTCCCGCCGCGTCAGAGCGCCCTATTGGACCGGCTTAATCGCAAGCAAGGGGACACGGAGGATAAGCGTACTTGGGTTATTGGTGGAAAGGAGGCCAACTTGGAGCGCCAGGCGTCCAGACGCCTGACAATTATGACCACAGGCGCCGGAAAGTTGACCAATGGGTCCACCAGTGGCGCGGCGTCCACAAATGCGCGAGATATCACTCAGAGCTTGGCGGGACTTGATTTCTCCACATCACCAAGCCAGGTGGAGGCTCCTCAGCCAGAACCGGCTCCGTCAAGCTCCTCGAAGATCCCCCCAGTCGTGATGGGACCGAATGTGGACAAGTGGTACGACAAGCTCATGTACAGTACCGACGGCGTCCTGTATGAGGACGTGCAATTGCAGATAGGGATCAAGTCTAGATATCATGGGCACCTCGGACAACTAGCCATCTACGTGGGCAACAAACTCCCTGCCGCCCTAACGTCGTTCACAACGACGGTCCAGGGGGGTGATTCAGATGCCCTTTCCATAACATTTGCGAAGATGCCACCAACGATGGTCGCACCAAGAACGCAGACCCAACTACTCCTCCACGTTGAATGCAACAAGGTCTTTAAGAACCCTCCAGTTATGACGGTGTCCTTCCTCGCTGGCTCACATCAAACCCTGTCCATCCGCCTTCCCATCGTAGTCACCAAGTTTTTCGAAGGAGTAAAGCTCGGTCCCAATGAATTCTTCGAGAGGTGGAAGTTAATCGGCGGTCCACCACGAGAAGCGCAGAGCGTCTTCCCAATCACATTGGATGCGGCTGGTCATATCGATATGCCAAAGCAACAACAAGTTGTTTCTGGCCTTCGCTTTGACATCCTCGAGGGCATTGATCCCAATCCGACAAATATCGTCGGTGCCGGGGTATTACATACAGCCATCGAAGGCAAAGTCGGATGTCTGCTGCGTTTGGAGCCGAACAGAGAAGCAAAGGTTGGTCTTGAAGTGTGGAAGCATCTGTCTTTTTGCTTACAATACCCGTCCATAGTTGTCTAGGGTCACCATTCGAAGTACATCCGAGGATGTGGCCTCAGAAGTGCAGAAACTTATACAGAAGCCTCTCGCTGCCCCGTCATAGCTCCTGCCCTTTCCTTAATCCCGTCTATGGACATGCTACGATTGTACAGGAACCGGATATATGTCTACTAGTATGACTACACTAATCAACCCCGTTACTTAGTCCAACGCATCTGCAGCCCAACTAGTGACGTGTTAATATGCCCCGCAGCAGACCCTTCTTTTTCCTACCAGGATCCTCCGGTCCATCCGTAGAATATGGTCCATTGCGAGACATGGAGTCCTCCGACATTACTCGGTACATAGAGCTAAGCGGCGCAGTCGGGGAAGGGGGATAGTCGCTCGAGAGGTCGATTTCGGATACTTCTTGAGAAAGCATGTCGCCATGCGTCGAGTGCCTGTTGCGCACCGGACTTGAAGGTAGCGAGATGTCCGAGGTCGCGGAAGACGGAGCCCTTGAGCGGCGACCGTCGGAACTATTGTCGTTGAAGGATGGAGCAGTAGCCGGCCTGGACGCCCTGGACAACTTCCGCGATCCTCGTTTTGACTTTGCCATGCCGGGTTCACCACTGGACACAGATACGGAGGCCGATGTCGATGGACGCCGGTTCATCGAAGGTTTCTGCCGGGCAGCCAAGTGGCTTACTCGAAGCAGAGCTCGTTGCTCGACTTCAAAACACCGTGCATAAAACGTGTCCAATGGGCCCTCCTCTGCATTAGTTGACGTCGAGCGCGCGACAGACCTGGAGTGCCTGATGACGGCAGAAGTGATTATTGCGAGATGCCTCGGTATGTCCAAGAGGTGTGGAAGAAGGGGAATCGCTTCTCTGTGTAGCAAGGGCATGCTGGGACCTCGCTGTTGCACCGAGTTCATTACATGTAACCGCTCGTGTCTTTCCTGTGAATATCCGTAAGGACCGCGGACCTTCTCGGTTTCCAAAGTCGACACGACTAGAATGTAGTCTATCATAGCTGGAAGACTGGTGCTGAGGAAGTTCTTCACTCCCTTCATGAACTCCTCGCGTTGGACAGCCTGATCAGATAAATTGAGCAAATCTCAACACAAGCCACGATGCAATTGCTGACCGCATTCAGATTGGCCAAACTCTGGATTACTTTCGCGATCAAAGTGAGGCTGCGTTGTACAGGTCCTTCCGGGAGGCCTACACAGCTCAGATGAGCATTCCCAAGCTGAGTGAGGAAGCACAGACCTGGACAGAGCCCAAAAAGATGCGGATGCAGAATCGCAGGAACGAAGAATCTCAAGAAGCAGAACGCGGAGACACTCTGCCAAGGTAGCTCTCGCCCCTTGTCGTTTGGGATATCTTTAACTTGATAGCGGTTCTCCACCAGCTGTCTGATATGTGCGAACAGTCGACGCATCTCCCTGCATCGGGCTATTGTCAGCTTTTTGATCCAGTCGGTCTTGAATTGCAGCTCACAATGGACATTCACCCCTGGTGGAATAAATGCTATTCCAAACTTCCTGGCACCAATACACAAGCTGATCGACGTTACGGTCGATATCTTTCGCACTCTTCCCCGCTGACCGAACCGGGTCGATTTCAATAGTGATTCTCTCAGCGTGCAGCCGCCGGATGACAGGGCCTATACTAGCCTCGAGGAAGCCTCGCCCGTACCAAGCCATGGACATCTCCATTGTCTTCGTTAAGACGGTGTTTCCGCGGAATAAGGTATTGTGAGCTATACAGGCCATGAGTACTAGAGCACCATCAAAGTATATCACGTATGAGTAAGGGACTCACAGTTAGGGGTCCCGTCTACCTCCCGGTCTGCGAGCTCAAATATATGATCCAGGAGTATGTTCCGAGCAATCGATATGGAGAGGACTTGGGAAGATAAGGGTGTGAGTTGCAGTCGTCCATCGAGGTCGTTCATCCAGTCCAGGCAATTGCGCGAATACAGCATCTGTCATATACCTTCTTATCAGAATGAGAATATTAGTAGCACGTTCGACTGTCGATACCTCTAATAGGTCCGAGTAGGCTGACAACGGTAAGATGATTTCCCTGTACAAAGGCAGGAGTCGGTATCATCCATCACCACATATGGGACGCACTGACTCGTCCACTTTCAGCTTCAGCCGAAGATCGCCTATATGCGTCGAAGGCACGCCTGCGTCACCGAATAGCACAGGAAACCATCCCTCCACAGCCTCTCCTCTTCGGAAGTCGCTTACAAAGAGCTTGATGTTGCCCAGTGGGATTGGTTTCGTCAGTTTTTTCTCGCGCAATACGAGGATCTCCAGGTTCCCAAACGGAGGCAGGTCGCAAAATGCGAACGCTTCATGCCAGTCCGTCGATCCTGGGCACCTCTTCGTGGTAGTCCGCCCGGACAGAATGTCGTTGATGTACACCTCGCAGTATACGTCCATGTCTGTACCCTCCGCTTCCACTTCCACTTCCGTCTCCGTACCTCCGACGACGTTCTCGTACAGCTTCGACTGACCTAGGTTCCGCCCTTGGACCACCGTCAGCTCGACTTGTCGCCACATTCGGTAGAGACCTCCGTCTGACGGTGAGAAGTAGGAGCCATAAATCTCGGGTGTGGCGTACGATCGTAGGAGGGTGATCCAGGTGTTAGCGGTCTCAGTGCTGGGGAAATGAAGATATAGTGGTTCATTACTAGGTAGAACGCTCCAGCGTTGGCCGCTAGAAACAATACGTGTTAATGGCGGGAACGTCTATCAAAAGAGAGTTCGGGGAGCAGTCGGACCTGACACAATGTATGCCTACGCAATCTCTGCGATAAAACAATGAGCGGTCGGCATGTCGAATATCTGTATGATTAAGCTGATGGACGTAGACGGTCTGATGGAGAGTCGTTTCCTGTCGAGATATTAGGAGAACAGAATATGAAACATTTTTGAGCGGCTATACATTAAAGTGAAACTCACGTCGACGTATACATTCATGAGACACCCTTCATCTTCTTCTGTCAGCTTACACAGAGCGGGCCTCCAGCTCCCCGAGCTGGTGGCATTCCGGGACAGGGTGAGCCAACTAGACTTCTCTGCAAAGTGAAAATAACTGAACGATTGCCCCAGCTATAGGTCAAGGCTGTTCGCACCTTTCAACTTCTTCTGAGGATCATCTGAAGGACCAAACGTCGGGCGTATCGATTCGCGCTTTCCATCCTTCTTCCTGGACGTCTGTGGAGGGGGCTGGAGGAAGGTTTACCATATAATTTTCAACCAAATACGCCATGACATACCTTGCGCAATCCGACAGCAGCTCTATTAGACACAAACAGCTCCACAGACACAAAAAATTCCTTCTTCATCTCGCGTCTGTCATCCTCCATGATATCCGGCCTTCCCGACGCAAGGAAATACTATCCACTGGGTATAACGGATCGCGTTTTCGCGGGTATAAGGATGGCTTTGCGCGCCGTAGAGATATAGCTTGCCAGGAATAGCTTCGGTATCCAGTAAATAAAGCAGTTCGAAACGACAGGAATTTCCAGAAGCTTGAGCAACTCAAGGATTTGAGCAGAACCGCGGCGATGAGATGCAGTGTCCTCACAGCAGAGAGACCACCGGTAAATGTGCACTAGACACAAGGAAAGATAGAACTGTGTACAACCGAAGAGAGGAAAGTTATACGCCTTGGGGAGTATACAAGGACTAGTGCATGAGGTGTCAGTCCATCCTTAGACTCAAGATAGCTGTGGCGCGCACAGGCACCTACAGATCAAAACCACAGCCACAAGCTGCTTCCTAAACATGAGCAGCACCAGTAATGCGAAATTTCCCCAAAATAAATCCAAGAGTACGGTATTCTATTATTCGCGCGTGCGGAGGTGGTATCACAGGGTCTACAAACAAAATATGTAATGTCCGTCCTCACTCACCGCCGTAGCGCCCCCAGACTCCCAAACACCCAAGCGCAGCCAGCAGACACGATACGGACACCAGCAAGTAAAAGATCGATTAGAGCTACCCAGTGGGACCGATTAAAAGAAAGATCTTCGCTGGAGGTCGGTACGCTCGATTAAAGTGATTTTACACGAGAAGAGTTGTGGGACGCTACGATAAATTAGGCCGCACGTTCGCATGTGACTCCAAGCAATTCCCTTTTATTCGATCCCCGGCTACAGCGACAACTTAGTCGTTCTTGTGACTGAGAAAAGAACATGAGTACAACTCAGTATGTGGAGAACGGAGCAACTCACGCCGTGCCGTTGGGAACACCATTTCCATTAGCCACGGCCTTTTTCGTGGCCGCGGGTTTCTTGTATGTCTGAATGTAGAAGTTGATGAACAGACCCAAATAACTGGTCAGAAGCGCGCAGCCGAACACAGCTGCACCCTCAGTCCCAGCACAAGTCCCCAGGTGGGGGAGCTTAGGGAAGTGATTGGCAGCGTAGTAAGAGTACGCTATAATGAAGGACATGAATACGGCGCTTTATAAGAGATACGTGGTACGCACTGCCGAAGTACACCGCAAACAAGTCAATGATGAATTGTGCGATTTGCATGGTCGTCAGGTACTTCTTCCACTTTGGCACCCGTCAGCGCCTGGGACACATGCCACCAGCATATATACACGCACCCAGATCTTCTTACCACCAGCGGTAGCGTAATAGTAGTAATCTAAAACAAATGTCAGTCATACGTAGTGGATAGGAGGTCGTGGACGTACACATGAGGACGTGCACAGAGAGGTTCAAGGTGATCGGGACCCATGACTAACAACTTTGTCAGGAAGCTGATAGGAAGGAGAAATCAAGGCCCAGTACGTACTACGCTAGTCTTACCATTCAGCTGCGTGTAGCAGAGAAGAGCGGTTGCGGAATGATGGAAGACGTGCAGGAAAGCTAGAGGCGAGGCGAGGCGATCAGATGCGTGGTTCCCGTGCAGAGATACATGAACGCACCAAGAGGCTTCTTCTTAATGGCGAGGAACACGGTATCGATGAGCTCCATATATTTAGTGTAGTAGGTAATAATGTAATAGAACTCGAGGCGCTGGAGCACTCGATTAGCAGAAACGACAGGAATACATCATTAAGCTTACCGGTGTCCAGGCGTCATCGCTGCACATCGCATGGAACAGACCGTGCTTCCACCAAATAGGCACAACCTCCTCGACCATCAATGCCAGCAGCAGCCCACTGCCGACACTCAAGATAATATTATGTATTTGGAACAGCGTGTTCAATTTCATTGGGGCCTTATCCTTCATGAATTCGCGTATGCTGAAGACCGTGACAATATAGGTGACCAGGGCAGAGAACACAGCGGTCTGGGTCGACAGAGGGGTCTGCCCACGTACATAGTGGGTGTAGTGATACGGGACCGAGGGGAGGGGGACGTATTTGAGGATGAAGTCCGCAAGAGGAGCCATGGCGAAACGAGACAGAGAAACCGAGACAACCTGGGAGGAGCGAACGTGTCGGCAAGAAAAAGACGTTCCACGAGAGCCTGAACCAGATTTTCAATGCCCGGAGGGTGTCCGGCCAGCGCGTATGTAATCGGCCCACGACGGGCCAAATCACAAGCTCACCCAACCCGTATTCGTATGCCACGTATATACTTGGGTCGGCTCATATTATTTGGGCCGTCTTACTTCGCGATGCTTACTCCAGACAATGTGACTAAAGAACCTCTAAAGACGGTGTTATTCCACGGAGAAGACGTAAATATATCGATACAGGCAGATGAGATGCTGATATGATGCAGAAAAGGCATAGGTTATGCATTATAGGTCCCATAGGTAGCAGTCGAGATATCCAGGCTTAAGTGATGATGAGGGCCGGGCCGTACTCCAGATCGGCTAAGAGCACCTTCTCCCTGGAAGCCATCGTCGAGTTAGAATCGGCCATCAAGAGCTTAGCATGTGCCGCACCTTTCCAAGTGTTTTGTATGTTCGACGGCGCGGAAGGCAGCCACCTTAACCTTGTTCACATCGTGTTTGGATGAAATTGGGCATACGACGCAGAGACTAGAGTTACAGGGCGCCAATCGGTAAGACGCCGAGATCTGAGACCGTGTACATTAGCACCTAAGGACCCACGCATCCAGGGAATGAGACCTACTCCAGAAGAACGTAGAGATTCCGTGAGATTGTGGATGAACATGAGAGCGCGTGATCTGAGATCGTGGAGATCATGCAGATCGAGGCCTTAAAGGGAACACTGTCAAATCAGCGTACAGGCGGTTGAAGAGGGGGCGACATACAGGTATCGGATGAGGGGCACCATGTCGGGACTGTGCAGTGCAGCCTTACTGATTCACCCCCAGAGCTCGACACCATCCTACAAAGGGTTGCTTCAGTTAATGTCTGTCATTACACGTGTAAAGCGAGACCAACTTGGAAAGATATTCAAGAGCGTCTTCGACAGTACCGAGCTGTGCAGGCAGCGTGTGAGCGGAGGGTTCTACGTGTCTTTGGCTGGTTCCGTACCTCGTGCAGCTGTACCGACCCATCATGCTCGTCGAGGGGTTCCATGGTGTGCGCGTCAGCGGCCTGGGCGATGGAGATCATGGTAGAACACTCGAGGCAAGTGGGGGTGAGTTGCGGGGGTGGGGTAGCCCAGCAAATGGCTTGATATAGGACAAGGAGAGACGGTCCGGACTTGAGGGGAATAGGCCAGGCCACGTTCTGAATGTACGTCTGGCATATATACCTCCCGGCGTGTTGCTAACATCTTCTGCGGGGCAGACCGGGACATGGAAGACCGGGACTGATCGGAGATGCTGGTCGGGAGGGTGTTAATGTTCTAGCCATTCGAAACGCGACGTAAATAAAAGTGTTCAGTTACCCCAGTTCACACGTGTCCCTCGAGCATCAGCTGGCCAGGCGACATTTCTGTTCACGCGAGCAGAGAAACGCGTCTGCGATTGGACACACTGGACACACTGCCGGGCACGATGCATGATGGGCCAGCGCCGTGGCTGGGGAGAGAGACTGGGCGTCTGTCACCGGGGCAGCTCTCGTGATCCGCGTTGTTGTTCTGTATTTGCGCATGGTGGCTGTACGGCCGTGACCGACGTCATGGTGTCCGTTCTAAACATACATGCTCGCACTCCAGTCCACCGCGTCCGCAGTTCTGCCGTCCCATTAATACCCAGTGACCTTCTCGTAGGCCCTCTGCAAAGCCTGGACGATAACACATCCATCCTGCCAATATGTGGTGGTTGGATCCAGGGAAGGAGGTCTTGAACGTCGTGCGTAATTCAAGCCTGTTTATGATATTATGACATTAACTGACAATTGTGGCGTAGGTGTTCAATCGTGTCCTTGCGCCCTACATCGAGAATCTTGACTTGAACCAAGTAAACTATGGAATCGGACAAGGCATGTGTTTTGCGATATGACAAGATCCGCAGACTAATGTCGGTCCAGGTCAATTAACCCTGCGTAACCTTCGCCTCAAGAAAGGAGCGCTCGACAAATTCAGGCTGCCTGTCGATGTCTTGGAAGGTCCGCATCGGTCGTCTAGGCTTTGGGACACCCGAGTCTTACCGTTAATCAGGTCACCTGGGAACATTCACACTATCGCTGCATTGGATGAATCTGGGCAATCAGCCGGTGGAAGTACTGATCGAAGACGTCTATCTCCTAGTTGTTCCGTCGCCGCAAACGAATGTCGATCCTAAGGAGGAGGAGGATCGGGCCCAGGCGGCCAAGGCGGAGCGCTTGGAGAATGCAGAGTTACTTCACGTACGGGGCCAGACTGATGTCTCGCAAGGTACGCGGCAGCAACCCTTTGCTATTCTGGGAACAAGTGTCAACTTCGACTGCAGGCGAAGGCCAGCAATCCCAGGGTTTAATTGCGTCTCTCATCGCGAAAGTCATAAACAACCTCCAAGTGACGGTAAAGAACATCCACGTCCGGTATGAGGATAGATTGAGCGTAGCAGGCGTAAGAACAACAGCGCTCATTAAATTTTCGACTTCTGACTAATTATGCTCATATCTAGCACCCATTCGCGGCCGGCCTGACGCTCGCCGGATTCTCCGCCGTATCCACGAACGAGAAATGGGAGGCCGCCTTTATCGAGAGTACGGCCGGTGCTATCCACAAACTAGGAAAGCTCGAGTCGTTGGCCGTGTATTTCGATACGGACTCGGAGAGCATGGCAGGTCTACCACCCACACAGGCTATCAAGCGGTTCACGGATTTGGTCAGCCTCGCGGATTCGCCGTAGGCCATGAAAATCTAACGATGCTATAGATCGCAACGGACAAGAATGCCTCCTCGCATCAATTCATTCTGAAGCCGGTGAGCGGAGAGGGAAGGGTAAGTCTCATGTGCCGGTGCAGCTTGAATCTATAACTGAAGTGGGACCCTTTAGATTGTCATGAACAACAAGCTGGATAAGGATACCCCTCGCTTCGACGTACAACTTCTGTTCGACGAGATCGGAGTGGTAGTGGATGATAACCAGTACCGCGATGCAATTTCATTGGTGGACATGTTCCACTTTTATTCGCGGCAAAAGCAGGTGATTATGCTTCATTGGATTATTTCCGTTGGGCTTATGAATTATGCGAACTCCAATTCAGTACCGCAAATTCCGTCCCAGCGAGCAAGCCTTCAAGGAGAACCGAGCAAGAGCACTTCTCCGCTTCGCGAGTACTGCCATATTGTCGGGCATTCAAGAGCGCAATCAAAAGTGGACGTGGCCGTACTTTGCCGAGCGACGGGATGACCGCAAGAGATACGTAGAGTTGTTCAAGCAGAAGTCGACTGGACCGCTTGCTGGAAACGTAAGCTTGCACTTCCGCTGTTTGCACTGGATCTATATAACTTTTGTTGATTGACAGGACCTCAAGATGTTCGAGGGCCTGGAACGCAAGCTCTCCTACGAAGATATCAGATTCTACCGCTCCATTGCGCGCAGTCAGCTGAAGAAAGCCAACGCAGCGCGGAGGAAGATCCAGGAAGAGCGCAACCAACAGCAAGCGAATCGGCCCCGAGCGGGCTGGGGCAGCTGGTTGTGGGGATCCTCGGGCTCAGACGGGTCGAATACCCAGGAGACGTCCTCGTCGTTTTCGGGCGAGATGACGGAGGAGCAGCGCAAGGAGCTTTACGACGTCCTGGACTACGACGAGAAGGCTGCCCTGGTAGAGTCGTTTCAACCCTCGAGGGACGCGTTGAAGGCGCATGTCGATGCACGGCTGCAGCGAGGCAGTTTCGCGCTGAAGATGGATCCACACGGCAGTGCTGTGGATATCATTTCGGTGGTGTTCGACAATTTTAAGGCGGATGTTTTGCAGCGGCCTGATAACCTCGAGACTTCGATATCGCTGGGGGACTTTAGAGTGTTCGATGGGACGACACCGAATACGCTGTACCATCAGATTGTGCACGTCAAAGATAGTGTCGCCGAGGAGCCGGAAGTGACGGTACAGTCGAACCCGGAGCCGTTCTTCTTCCTGAAGTTCGAGAATAATCCGCTGGACGAGCGTGCGGATACGGCCTTGACGGTTCGGATGCGGCATATGGAGATTATTTATCACAAGGGATATGTCGAAGCTGTCTACCGATTCTTCAAGCCACCGAAGAGTCAGCTGGAGTCAGTAGAGGCGCTTTTGGTACGTGCATCCCTTTTTGATGTGGGCTCGGCGTTGTAATGATGGTCATTTATTTTCAAGGATGCAGCGAGTCAGACGCTAGAGGGTCTACGGAAAGAGACGAGAGCAGGACTAGAGTATGCTCTGCAAGCGCACAAGACTATCGACGTGCACATGGATCTCAACGCGCCTATCATTATCATTCCTGAGGAGTGAGTCTTGCAGTGCTGTCATGAGCTCGAAGACTGACCCATGCATATTCGACAGTATCACGACGAATGACTGCAGACATCTGATCGTGGACGCTGGTCATATTGCGATTGAGAGCGATCTGGCGGACAAGGCTGCTATTCGCGAGGTGCAGCTGAAACGCCACCGGGAGTACACTGAGGAAGACCAGCAACGACTAGAGTCCCTGATGTATGACAAGCTGTCGTTGAGATTAGAGGCTGCGCAGGTACGTGCTATTGACTTGTGAGAGGACCAGATATACTGATTCAGATACGCAGTTTGTGATTGGGAACAACCTGCATTCTTGCAGGGCAGCTCTGGCTGCGGATACCCGCGACAATCTTCATTTGCTGGAACGGATCAATCTGGATTTCCAAGTGCAGAACTCTATCGTACCCACTGCATACAACCTGGCGCGTTTCAAGGTCTCAGGGTCTCTGCCTACCTTGCAGATCAACTTGTCCGATGTGAAGTACAAGTCCCTTATGAGGTTGATCGACGTTGCAATTCCTCATTTCGATGACGGTGAACCGGAGACTGTCACAGTCAGCGAGTCCAGCAAGGGCGGGAACATGTCTAATGCCTTCACCTTATCTTCCGGGCTATTCGGACAGGCGGAGGCGGACTATAGCATTGAGACGGATGAGGAAAATGAAGACGAAACTCCAGCGGAGGGGCGGGAACAGTTTTTCGATGTTGAAGAGCATAGAACAACAGTGCGTGATGATTGCTTGGCTGTTGAATGCTGTACATGGAGCTAATGTTTGACTCAGCGGCCAGAGTTTCATCAGCATATCTTCGAATTCGACTTCTCAGTCGACGAGTTCCGGGTCTCGCTATTCAAGTCAGGCTCCGAGGGCGAAAAGGCCATGGGCGATCTTAACCTCGAAGGTTTCGCGCTTGCCTTTGCTCTCGCGAAGTATAATATGCAGGTGGACGTTAACCTAAGGTATGTCCTCCAGTCTATGCTTCCTTTCGCAATGTGAATGCCCTCATCAAGGGCACTGTCTATGCATGTTTCGCAACCCGACAAGGAACCGATCAAGTTCGTCTCTTCGGTGACAGGGGATTCGCCGGACAACAAGTACTTGTTGACAGTCAAATATACACGCGCGGACAAGGCGAATCCGGAATTCGACAGCAAGTTCCAGAGCATAGACCAGAATGTAGACATAACGATATCTACATTCATTTTCCGTGCCGCACCCGAACCAGTTGTCCTGATGTACGACTTCATCATGTCTACGTTCGTGCCCCAGTCACAGTCAAGTGGGCCAGCTTCACCAGCACAAGAACACCAAGATGACAGTCAGGACGCAGATGCCGAAGTCTCTCCAGTTCAGGCCGATTCTGGTAGTTCGTCCGAGAAAATTCGCGTGGTCGTGAAACTAGCTAGCGTCCAAGGTTTGGAGTCACGATATCGGCATCCCAGTAGCGAATCCTGACACCTTTCTAGTGCTCCTAATTAACGATGACATCCAACTTGCGACCCTTTCACTCTCGACGGCTGATGTCGCCATCCTTCTGCGAGCCGGTACAATGCGCGTGAGCGGTAAACTTGGAACCCTCTCCCTTACCGATGACTCCTCCCTGGCCACCGCCGACCCCGAGTTCAAGCAGATCCTGTCCATCGAGGGCGATAACTTTGCCGTGTTCAGCTACCAGACATACGACCCAAGAGATTCAGAAGTGTATACGGGCGTCAAGGCATCGGTTTCGGTAGAAGCTGCATCTATCCACCTCCACTTCCTGGAACAGCCACTGCACGACCTATACCTCTTCCTTGCCAAACTAGCAAAACTGAAGGGATTATATGACGCTGCGGCACAAGCGGCTATCCAAAGTGCATCGGAGATGGAAAGAATGCAGTATCGGATTTCCGTCAAGTCTCCTGTGCTGGTCTTCCCGTGCAATGCGACGGAGTCCAAGGATATTCTGACGTTGAGACTCGGTGAAGTCCAAGCTAACAATGCCTATGAAAGCGATGCGATTCAGACCAAGGCAAGCTTACGCGGGATACAATTCACGTCGACTTATCACTATGACGGAAATACATCGATGCTCAAGATCATTGATGATATTGACGTAAATGCAGTCATCAGTCAGAGCACAGATCTCGACCGTATTCAGCGGCGTGATCGACCTGCTACCCAGGTATCTGCCACCCCTTTTCTTCCGTCCACTGTTTCTTATGATTTCTGCAGATTACCGTGACGATTTCCGATGTTAAACTGCACTTAACGCAGGTGCAATACCGTACTCTGATTGCATTATCCACTTCTGTTCCCAGAGTACTGGCCGGCGCTCCGGAAGGATCAGCCCAAGCAGCGCAGTCCAGCTTGTACAGTCCTTCTAGGGAAGCAAGTACTTCAGAGAGTAGCGGTACCCCAGCCGGCGAAGACCTACGTCCTGAACTGCTTCCGATCACGTCAGGTGACGGCCAACCCTATACGTCTCTTGACTTTGCTTTGGACGTGAAGAGTATAAAGCTTCATTTGTATGACGAAAACGCAACGACGTCTTCCTCGCTCAAAGAGCACGGAATCGCGAGGTTCGCGCTCAACAATAACTCCGTGCGGTTCAAGTTGCTGTCCGACGGCGCTGGGGAGGCACAGGTCATCTTACAGTCGCTTACAATGAGCAACACCCGTCCAGGCAACTCCCGGTTCCGGGAGATCATACCAGCTGCTCAACACGAACGTAACCAGGTCATGGTGTTGTACACCATGTCAGCTGGTTCTCACAGTTCTGCTATGGCGGTAGCTACAATTGATTCCCCCGAGATCCTACTAGCTGTTGACTTGGTCTTTGCCCTGCTCGACTTCTTCACGCGGGGTATCAATCTTAACAACGATACGGAAGCTGGAGATCAAGCACTGGAACAGTCCGAACCAGGCCCGACCGAATCGTCCCTCGATTTTAGGATTGACTTGCATGACTTATCGGTGATAGTGCTAGAGAACGACGCTCTTCCCAACACTCAGGCCATCCAGTTGTCTATCAAGCAGGTTCTCGTCTCGCAGCAGGTGAACCCCATTGTTATATTCCACTATGCGGAACTACGTGATTGAGCTTCACTTTAGGGCATACTTGCGGTTACAGTAGAGCGACTGGGTATGTCGCTTGTCCAGATGGGCAAGGAATCTGAAAGGGTCAGTTTCTTGGATGAGATGGACTTCACTCTGTCACTGGACAGTCGAAGTTCGTCATCCACGCAGCAAATGACAAGCATCGAGGTCTCCTCGAAGCCTGTCATCTTCCGTACTTCGTATCGGGATTTCAACCTGATAACCCAAATTGCCAACAAGGCGCTCTCGCTATATGCCGAGTCAGCTAGGTCTGAGAGCAAGCCGATATCGGAAGAGGAGGGTTCTGTATCAAAGAGGTCCCAAAGGGCTGGTTCATTCCCAGGATCAAGAACGATGTCCAGTCGCCCTAAGAGTGGAGCCATTGGAAAGGCAGAAGCCTTACTCACGAAAGAACAGGTGCAGTTCCCGGTTATTCTGTCCATCCAAGGTCGCTAAGTTCTGCAGTTTACGGGTTCGTTGGACGGGTTTCGACTAATCCTCATTGGCGACATCCACGAGCAACCCATGCTTCATCTGAAAGTGAAGCGTTTCATAGTGGGTGCGAAGGATTGGTCAGGCGAGGTATGGTTGCTGCTGCTTTTTGAGGAAGTCGCTGACAGCGGGAACCAGCTCCACGCGACCACTACAATGTCCACGCAGGTCAGCTATTGGAATCTGACCAACTCTCACTGGGAACCTTGTAGGTGCTTTCCTCTAGACGCAGTAATTATACTGAACATCTGCTACCAGTAATTGATCCTTGGACATTCACCGCATCTGTATGTTGATCGTTATTAGCCCGTTTTCACTGACCCATTCTCGCAGATCTCCAGAGATGAAACCTCGCACGGTCTGGCCGTGAAAGTCGCGTCGCAAGACCGTCTGGATCTAAATGTCAGCACTACCTTCTTAGAGCTCCTTATGACTACGGCCAAGCTATGGGGGAAGGAGGGTGAGCGAGTTCTGCAGAAGGCCCGCGGGAGTTATGCACCGTATCGCATCCGCAACAAAACCGGGTCTTCTCTGTATGTCTGGTCCGATGTGGACGACAGCAGTAGTGATAAACGCGGACCGACTGCGACCTTAGCAGACGGTCAATTGATGGATTGGAGATTCGATGATTGGAGGACAATACGCGAGGTAGGCGCTAGACTGAAGGTGTTCTTTGCATATACTAATTGTCAACCGCAGCATTCGTCTATCGGTCAGCACAACATTGGCGTCCAATTCATCGGCAAACCCTGGGAGAAGTTACGCAGCATTCCTGTAGACAGAGAAGGAGAATATGCCTTCTCGCTGCGGCCACAGACCGAGAAGTATTCCAACCGCCTCCTCTGTGAAGTTGAAGTCCAAGAGGACAATGTGAAGGTTGTCACTCTCCGCTCAACATATAAAGTGGAAAACCAGACTTTGTACCCCGTGGAATTGACAATGGTTGATGAGTCTGGCCGTCCGGTCTACTCTCTGGAAAAGATAGGTATGCCAGGGCATCTATCGCTGTATCTGCATCAACCTTACGCCGCGTCCAGCCCCCGGACAAGACTTCTCCCTACCCATAGAAGCGGTTGGGCACACGAGGATCCGGATCCAGCCAGATCGTGAGTCAACGTCAGTTTTGTTGAGATCCGATACTCATACACAGCAACAGAGGGATTTGGGTACAAATGGTCTTCTGCTATCAGGTGGGAGGACCTGATTGCAAAAAAGAACTTCCCCATTCGTTGCCCTCACACGGACGAGGTTGAGGCTGCTTTTCGTTTCCAAGCCTGCGTTCAGACTGACTTGACTGACGCTGCTTCTCGGTAAGTTCTGGGCTACGTGCTTGTCTCGCTCATGGGACTCAAATGAGAATTCAAGGAAATCTCCCAAGATTCACCTGAAGCTACGTGCCCCCATCGAGCTGGAGAATCTGTTGCCATATAACGTGCAGTACCGGATATATGACAAAGATTCGGACCAGAATTGGCGAAGTTACTTGAGGACAGGCGGTGTCATGCCGGTACACTCCGTTGAGTTAGGTCATCTGGTCCTCCTTAATATTCAGGTCGAGGACACTGGTGAGTGGCTTTGCATCTCCTGTTGAAGTCGCAGATACGAGTTGGATTGTCTTCACAGTCTTCCAGCCGAGCGACTTCGCTATCATCAATACCGACGGTAGCTCGGACCTCGAAATTGACAACAAGCTGACTATGCGCGACGCTAAAGGACGCAAGCTTGATCTGCGTCTTAATTACGTGTAGGATCCCATCCATGATTTCGTGTTCATGTGACTGACATATACTAGCCGTTACCCTAACTCCGGTGGAGCATTCAAAGTGCAAATCTACAGTCCGTACCTGGTCATCAACAAGACTGGCTTGCCTTTTTTCGTGAGGTGCATGCGCTCAGCTCGACCAAGTTCTCCTCAAGATGCTGCTGGCGATGTCAGAACTGGTAAGCGATCTATCAGAAAGCTATTACTGGTCTGATGTAGGGTGCAGAGACACTATGCAAGCCCGCACCTTTCAGTACGATAAGTTTCCCCGGCGCCAGTAGCTTCGTCGCTGATTATCATGCTCCAGTGCTATCGCATCCTCAGGACAAAAGGCCTGAGTTTACATTCCAACTAGGCGATTCTGTATGGTCAAGGGTGAGAGATGTTTGTTCTTTACCTGTGATATGTCTTATCAGACTCTCTAGGGCGTGAGTCTTGATGCTCCTGCAGCCGACACGAGGTTGGTGTTACAATCGCAAGCACAGAAAGGCAAAGAGCTTCACGTAGGCTTGTCTTGGACGGAGGCAAGTGGCAAGTACAAACTTACGAAGGTCATTACGCTTGCGCCGCGATTCCTCATCAAGAACTGTCTGTCCTCTCCCCTCACTTTCCGCGAGCATGGTGTGCCGCCTCAGGATCGATCCACGTTGCAACCTGATGAGCGGGCATCATTGGACTGGACGAAGGCGGATCAGGACAAGCTCTTGACAGTAGCACTTCCTGGTCTCGACACAGTGTGGTAAGTCCGCAATAAGACTATCACGTATTATCTGTATTGAATTCGCTTCGCTGCATCCCAGGTCGCCCCCTATCAATATCGAGGACATCGGCTCTGTGCATTTTCGACTGCGTGAGCCAGGGGAAGGTGGTGCAACCCGCCTTGTAAGAGCCGATGTCAAGATCGACGGCGCCACTATATTTGTGATATACTCGCCAGCGGAGGATGGCTGGCCATTCCTTGTCGAAAATGACAGCGACTTCGACTTCGCTGTGATTCAGACGGTAGGTGCAAAAGAGGGAAGCGAGGGTTTGGCTGACGTCCAGGTAATACTAGGATGCTACATCGGCTGGTGTCTCACCTCAATCGAGAAGCAGACCATCATATACTATACCAAGACATTCATCTATGGACTATGCTTGGGATTATCCTGCTGCGAGGGAGAAGAAGCTCTTGCTCAGAGTTGGAGATGCCTCCCGCGTGGTTGATATCATGGAAATCGGGGACCTTATGCCGTTCAAGTTTATGGTAAGTGGCTCTGGTCTGTTGAGGGGTAATGGGCACCGGGGTCACTCATGAGCCTTAGACTTCTCATGGCACTCGGACCGTCTCCCTCGATGTCAAAGCAGATGGGCCCAAACAAGTCTTGCGTATAACGAACTACAATCCCGCCTTCAGCTTGTACAAGCCGAAACATCGACAATCGGCATCCATCTCACGCTCGGATACAACAAGCAGCCAGGACGCTTTTGAAGCTGTAACAGAACAAGTAACTCCGAGCCTCAGTGTCAACCTCAATTTCGCTGGTATCGGGCTTTCACTTATAAACCGCAAGCTGGTAGAGGTGGTTTATCTATCAATCAGTGGTTTGAAGTTCGAATATACTGCGAGCGATCTGGCGCAGGCTTTGAGCCTCACATGTGGCACGCTGCAAATCGACAACCAACTACACGATGCTATATTCCCGGTTGTCCTACAACCGACTCCTATCAGCAAAGAGGCCAATGGAGGTGCTGCTTTGCCTACTGTCCAAGCGTCTGTCATCTGGCTGAATGACAATGGTATGCTCCTGGTTGCGTTCACTTATATTTGGTACCTGATGATCCTTATACAGAACATGGGGTGATGTTCATCAAGTATTGTTCAATCCTGCTTCAAGCTCTGACCATAGAGGCGGATGAAGATTTCGTCTTTGAACTGTATGAATTGTCACAATTTAGAGGAGCTTCCTGGGAAGAAGAACAGGATGAGTGAGTGAACCTGTTATTGCTGAACAGTTACGCTGACACAGCCTCCAGCATCTTGATCCAGAATCCAGAGAGTATCCCTGAGCCGCAGGCTAATAGCGCTGGTCAAGACCTCTACTTCGAGGTACTAGAGCTTCAGCCGATCAAGCTTGCTATATCCTTTATGCGTACAGACCGAGTGAGCAGCGACGAAAGGTGGGTCCCAGACAGCTTGACGTCACATGCGGCACATTGACCCCAGACGGCAGACTGAGCTCAAGGAATCCATTGGCGGTGCTCGTGAATGCTCTGACCATGACATTGGGGAATATCAACGACGCCCCACTCGAGCTGAACGCCCTGGCCATCAAGGATATGCGTCTGACGCCTAATGAGCTTCAAGACAGATTTGTCTATCACTATCGACAGGACACATTGCGACAACTCTATCGTGTTATTGGATCGGCTGACTTCATTGGCAATCCAGTCGGTCTTTTCACGAACGTCAGCTCAGGTGTAGCAGACATCTTCTATGAGCCTTGGAATGGTGTCGTCATGCATGGCAACAGGGAGCTGGGCATAGGTATTGCCAAGGTACTTGTCTCCGACTGCAGCACCTGCAGCCTGAGGAAACTGACCCTGACCTCAGGGAGCTGCAAGTTTTGTCAAGAAGACTGTCTTTGGGTTATCCGATAGTATGACAAAAATCACTAGAAGCGTTGGCAAAGGTGTGCATTAATCCTGTAGTGGTCATATATGGACTCACCATTTGGCAGGCCTTTCCGCTGCAACTTTTGATAGTGAATATCAGAATAGGCGAAGAATGACCCAGCGACGCAACAAGCCTCGACATGCCATGTTAGTTAACTCCGAGGAGTACAAGTGACACCGACTTACCAGTAAACTGCAGATACGGTGTGACAGCCGGCGCGGAAGCGTTGGCCAATAGTGTTGCCAGTGGTATTGAGGGCGTAGTGGTGAGTCAGCGGTGCGAGTTTCCGTCAACAGTATTAAATGTTGCATCAGATGAAGCCCATAGATGGAGCGGAGTCGGGAGGTGCAACGGGTTTCTTCAAGGGCGTGGGCAAGGGACTGGTCGGGTTGGTGTACTTCCACGCATGACAGATGGGAAATGCTGACTTGAAACCGTCTGCAGTGTTGTGACGAAACCAGTTATCGGCGTTTTCGATCTCGCCTCCAATGTAGCCGAAGGTACGTATTACAAGATAGACGCATAGATGATGGGCTCAGGTTCCACGCTGCAGGTGTCCGGAATACTACGACTGTCTTCGATAATCCGGAGAGAGATAGAATCCGCCTGGTAAGCTAGTTGAAGCGACGATTGCACTTTCGTAACACTTACCCTCGCTTGCAGCCTCGGCACATTCCAGCCGACGGAGTCCTAGTGGTATGTATCTGAGCGTCTATAAGTTGCGATGTGACTTACTGGTGTACAGCCATACTCCCCACAGGCTGCTTTAGGGCAGTATTGGATGAAAGATCTAGAGGAAGGTCGATACCGAAGAGAATCTTATGTCGCTCACATAAGTAAGTTCTCTAGCATTCTGCCCACTCGACAGTCAGAGCCTGAGGCAATCGCAGATCTTCCTGGTGGCGACAATGTCGTCCTGCTCACAGCCGAACGCATCCTATCATTCTGGTCGCGCAGACTACGTCTAGAATGGGAGCTTCCTTTCACCCATGTGCGTGGTGTCACGATAGAGGATACTGGCATTCGGTTCGCGCACAAGTCGGGCAGGGAACACGACAGGTTCGTGCTTATCCCCGACAAAGCGTCGCAAACGTGGTTCTTCGGTCAAGTGGCTGCTGTAGTCAAAACTTTCAACGTGCGAAGACGCATGGATGCTTGAATTACTCGTGTATCGTTAGATTCCACTTTCACTCTCATATAATGTTTGTATCTGTAGACCATCATAGATAACACCCATCCATCAAAGATTAATTCCGAACGGTAAACACCGACGACAAAGCCTGAAAGTATATAAGACCAATATGTATGACATACGAAACGCATAATGTAGAGTCGAAGGAACTGTCCTCTGTACAAGTAAACGACGATGAACGTGGTGGACCATCCAAGCCATCAAGACCGCCTGGCAGTAGCGGGCGAAATAATAGTATCTTCAGTTAGTGTAGGGCTGGGTTGATCGGCAGGAATAGTAACGGTAGCGGAGCTGGAGACCCGTCGCCGCCTCGACTTGTAGGGTTTCGTCTTTGGCAGATCAGACAATGGCCCTACTCCGAAATCATCGGCATGATCATTTTCCGTGGGCTCAGAGTCTTCTTCACTGGCGTCCCCACCCTCGGCACCAACGTAGCTGCCACGAGGACTGGCCGAGTAGGCACTCTGGAAGTCGGTATCCGAATCATCTGTGGTCCCCACGCCGGGAGTTAACGCCGGGGTAGAGGGGGTTAACGCCGACGGAGAGGCGGGCCTCATAGCACTTAGCGAGACGCCCGAGGAGATCTTCCGAAGCTTGGGCAATTCACTCGGTTTGGCATGGACGGTGACGACGGAAGGCTCGATACCCTCGCCAGAAGATTCCACATGCACCACGGGCTCGGGATTTGCGACAGACTTTGGCGACGAGACAGGAGCAGCCTCGCGGGGCATGGCATTAGCACGATCAGTCTGAGTTGAGGAAGACGTCCCGCTCCTGGCACGGTTCGTCTTCCCAGTCTTCGAAGCCGTCTTCCGAGCACTCGAAGGGACAGGTTTCACAGAGTGAGAAGAATCGCTGCCGCTGTCTTGACTTGCGGACCTCTCCTTACGTCTTCGCGTGCGAGTTTCAGCAGACAAAGCGGTCTCAAGCTAAGGAGGTCACGGATTAGAGAAAATTAACAGAGAACGCTAAAATCGGACAGACCTTCTGCTGTATTTGGAAGACCTTCTGGGCTATCTTGTCGCTCCTCTCGCTGATGCCTTCGTCGACGGCGGTCATACCGTCCTGGGGAAGGTCACCCAGAGCAGCAGAGAATCGCTTCCTGCTAGTCGGAGAAAGCGGCGGCTCTTCATCCTCTTGGATGGTCCCAGTCTTTCTGTCCGACCGGTGGAAAGTGTCGTCCGCGTCCGACATATCAGCGAGAGTCGACTCGGTCCCGAACGATCGAAGGTGCCTTGACCTCCCACTTTCGCCAGTCTGCCGGGAGCGACGACCAGAAGTGGAAGTAGACGACATACGGCTTCCGGGTCTTGAAGACCCATCGTTGTCAGACTCGTCTTCGTACATGCCAGCGGCCATCGAAGCTAAAGCCTTCTCGATCTGGGCTTCAACTTCCTCGACCATAGCAGCACGTTCCTGCTCCATCTTTTCCATAGTCTCGCGCATTGTCCGCAGTTCCTTGACAGCGTCCTTGTGAGCCATCTCTGTATCTTTCAATTCTACAACATCCCACAAGTCAGCGGTTACTTCATGAGGGACATTGGCCATTTCTTACGGTTCTGCAGCTTTGTCTTCTCAGCAGCGGTCATGTTGATGATGCCCGACAATCTCCTGGTCTCCTTCTGCTCTTTATTGATTTTACCGCGCAGGTCGTTGGCCTCGACGCTCAACTTCTCCGCATACTGCTCAAACGTGACGAACTTGTCCCGCCACAAATCAGACTCGGTCATCAAAAAGTTCAGCCTGCGCGACAAACGACCGATCTTCGTCTCCAAGTCATCACGAGCGTCAACAAAAGCCATGGCGCGCTTGCGAATCGACAACTGAATGTGAAGCTCGGCGGTCGACAGCCTCGGGATCTGCTTGACGGAGCCAAAGGAACTGATACGCTTTAGCAATGACGGCTTCTTGAACTGTACAAAACAGTCTTCAGACTACAATCAGAATGTCAACGGTTTCTCGGACTCACCTTATCCTGCAGGACAGTGTCAAACGCCTGGATGATGCGCGTTGAATGCCACCATTCGGGAGGTTTGATGGTATCAGCCACGGCCGTCGAGGCCGCGCCACGTTTAGCCTGGATCTTGCAGACGGGGCGGAAACGGCCAGCGGGGAACGCCTCCTTGAATTCGCTGGGGACACAGTGATCAGGGATATAATGCGGTTCAAAAGCAGCAAGAAGTTTCTGGCGATATTTGTCGCGCTGCTGCTTCGTGGACACAACGCCGGGAGGAGGCGAGGCACATGAGCTACGTTCAAAGTTAGGGGCATGCACAGAAATGCAAGGTATATACATACAGATAATTGATATCCCTGGCGTAGCAGGCAATCTTCAGTCATCATCCATCGCGCATATAGCCAGAAAGACTCACAGGTCACAAATGCAGACTTCCGGAGAAGGTCTGATACTGTAACGAGCTTCCGTAGAAAGCCCGATGATCCAGGGTCCAGGGTCTTCAATGTAGATCTTGGCATCGCGGGAGTGGACGGCCGAGAGGGCAATGCCGTTCCAGCCACGGAGCTCTGCTATGTACTTGACAGTCGAGACGGCAATACCAAGCATAGCCGGGTGACGAGACACGAAGAGCACACGTCCAGTGGGCGCCAGGGCAATCTGAAACGCGTATTAAATCCAAACAGGGTCCGCACGACATGGGAACCACGACTTACCTCGCATATAGTCAATATATTATCGATATTCAAAGCCTTGAACAAAGGCCACATGGTGAAATTAATGTCTACCAGACCTCTGCCAAAGTCCAGACCACCCGGGAATCGGGCAATGACCTCCAGATTGGTCTCCCCACTGTCATTCTTCGAGTTGGCGCTGGCGTCCAGCCTCACAAGGTCTCCCGGTCTCGGAGCCGGGAAGGACAAGATCTTCGAAATCTGAAGCGTGTGCGAGTGGACATCCTTTGAGAACCGCGCCCAGGACAAAGTGAGGTAATCCCGCATCAGATCGTATATCGGGTGGCGGGAGACCAAGGTGAGCGCGTAAGGCAGCCAGAAGACGGTGTCGCCCGGCAAGAAGAGCGTGCTCTCGCCAGGGCCATGCCCGGCATGCCCATTCACAGTGCTCGCGACCTCAAAATCGCTCTCACTCATGGCGCCCTCGCCTTCCGTCTCCGCGTCAATGTCAGTCTCGCCATCAGTATTCGCACCCGCCCAAGGGCTCCGCGCACTGCGCTTGGCGCGGCGACGGGCCTGCATAGTTGGGTCAGTGCCGAGGTCAGCACGCAAAGACTTCAGACGGGCGGCCACCAAGGATTGCGCAGACTCCTTCCGAGAGCGGCCGGTAGAGGAAGTAGCGCCGGTCTCGAGGGTGCGCCGGATGGCAGCGGTGCGCTCTGCATCTGCGTGAGACCATACAGTGAGGCATACGCCGTGGTAGGTAATGGTAGCCCCAGCGCTGGAAGTCTCGTCCGCTGCTGGGTTGGCAGAGCCAGCCGCATGAGGCGGGGGTATAACTGACGGCGGGCCAAGAAAAGCGGACGAAGGGCGAGCGTTTGCAAAAGGATCATCGGCGCCATAGGGGTAATGAGCTGAGAGCGCCGCGGAAGAAGCGCGAGGGTCCGTGACAGAGCTAAAAACGGAGGATCGGAGAAGTCCACCTCCCGAGGGCGCGAGGGGAGTAGAGGGGGCAGGTAGATTGAATGAGAAAGTATGAATAGTAGACGCGGGTTGTAAGGTAGAAGCTATAATTTCGACTTCGCGAGTGAAGGAGAGCTGTTGACACGTTGTCAAGGCGCTAATCACGACAACAGCTGATGGAGACGCACCTTTAAAGCCTTCGAGAGCATCTTGCCGACATCTTGTTTACCGAGCGCACCAGCCCCTTTGATGCCCTCTGCATCTTTGCGATTCCTCTTCTTCTTGGAACCCGAGACGGGGCTCGAGCCGCCAGCACCAGGGGTGACGGTGCTACCGAGCACTTCAGGCCTCCACCATCTATTGACAGCGCCTTCGCTGTGATGCAAGCCCAGGACAGAGTCAGGGTCAGATAGGGTCCAGGTATGCGGGGACTTGGGCAGTCCGGAAACTACGTAAAGGGAAGTCAGAGGCAGAGTAGGTACATGGGTCGGGCTGGCAGGGGGGTCTCTGGCGGAACGAGTGGAAACAATTGAGGTGCGAGTGGACGCAGGAATGGGCTCCATGCTCCTGCGATGCTGGATACCAAGCACGCGCGAGGCTTTGTCTGGAGAGGCGCGGAGGGGGTGGGCGAAGGATGAAGGAGCGGAGACGTTAACGTAGTCGGCGAGCTCGTCGGCGACAAGGGCGTCCTCCCTTTCGGTATCGCTCTTGAAGTTTTCTAATAATTTAGACTGGGAATTAAAGAGTGTGTTGCCGCTGGAAGAGACGACGTTGAGTACAGGAGGCAAGGGCGAGTTGGCGGTTGCAGCGATCGCGGGGAGTGCCTTTTTGGGATCCGCGGCCACGCCAGTCACCTTGAAGCTACGCGTCGAGCGCGTGCTAACGTTCGAGGGCCTGTGCGACACTTTCCTGCTCTCCTGCTCGCCCAAAGACTGGTCAGACTGTCGCGATCTCAGGAACTTTTCGCTGGGCTTGGGCGTCGCAGCTACAGCTGGAGCCTGCACCGACGGTACTCGAGAAGAAGCCATAGAAATGAATAGACCAAGCTAGCAAAAAAGCTAGTACGATGAGAGAAGAAAGGAGAGTGAGGAGAGGACACGACCAACGGTCCCTTGGAGCAGGAGAAGATGAGCTATGGCCCGTAATAAAGTGCAATATTCCTACTTCCTTGCGGCACAAATATTCTGAAACGCAGTAAGTAATATTAAGCGAGGACGCTTCTAAGGCGCGATTTATCCCAGGACTCCCAGTCACCGGCCTATCACAGACACCTGGCATATGGATCTCGCACGCCCTGGCGGAATTCTTGCGTCCGGTAGCCTCGAGATGCCCGGTTTACGGGAGTCTTGTGAGAGCGCGACATACTCCCTCCTGAACCTTTCCTTTCTCGGCCTATTCTCGTTTATGAGCCACGCGCGATAGAAGCCCGCACAGGTCACACCGAGTCTCTCATCAAGCCTGTTGCTGCTGCTCTTTCGACTCCTGTCTCAACAGCGTGCAACATAATATTCTGCCATGACCGTCGCGTGTCAGATATTTTTTGACCTGCATGCTCAGGATCAGAAATGCCTGTCAAGTGTACGTCAAAGTGGCGGGATCTTCGATCACTCTGATCGGACGAATCCCGCGTCATGGACCGCTTGCTATCGCCGAACGCATTTGTCTGATATGTACTTTCACGCTTATGACGCTTCTATCCACTATGCTAACAACAGTCCAAGCCGCACATATTATAGCTCTGTGATGACAATATTTACCTCTAGTAACCGTTACTGTCCATAAATAAATCATGTTAACATGTACTAAGAAATGTCCGCCGTGCCCGCTCAAGATTTTCGCGGGAAAATGCTTCTCATCCATCCCCATCGACGTCTACCCTGTCCTCTGCCCTCCACTTCGCTAACATCCACATCCCGGTGCGCAGGCCTAGACTCCTCAGCGCCAGGCAACGGGCTCGCGTCTTCCTCTGTCGACTGCGTCCTCACGCTCACATCCCCATCGCTCACCGCCCGTCTCATAGGGAACGCTCTGATGCTCTCTCCCGAGATGGAGCCCATCCCGCTTATCCTCCTTCTCCTCTCCCTCGGTACGACCGTGAACCCGGGGCTCACCGGGCTCAATCCGATGGAGAAACTGGGCATGGGTAGCGGAGGCGATATCGGATGAGGATGCATGGTATCCGGCGATGCAGGGGAATGCGTCATACGCCTACTGCGTCGAGGGGACATGAACATGGAGGGTGAGAGGACACGGGTATCGGTCTGGCTTCGCAAGTGTTCCGGGTGCAGCTCCAGGGTCTGCGCACGCGGGTCAGCCTCTGCCTCTGGTTCTTGCGCCGTAGGTTCACCCAGCAGCGATCGTGGCTCGTCGGTATACGGCTCCGTCGTGATATCAATATCCTGGAGGTCTTCATCCTCTTCCTCGTCTTCATGCCAAGGACCAACGTCTACTCCGCCCGCTCCGGCGTACACGCTGACAACCCAGACTCCAGCAAGAAGAATGACTATGCCCAACGATACCAGACAAAGCTTCAATGTCGAGAGTAGAGAGAACTGGTCGTAGTACATCAATCCATTGATGATTGACGAGAGGTTATAGAAGCAGAACGCCACTGCGGAATGGTCAGGTGGACTTCTGGCAGGAGGAATGTTCATGACTCACAGGGACATACAAGAGTCGGATCGGCCAAGACCAGACTCTTGTGGAGGTACCACAATTGCAGCAGCGCGAATACTCCAAGCCCGAGAACCAGCATCCAGGACTCCCATCTCCAAAACTGATTGTCGCCTTTGACGGTGAGCAGGAGGAGTTCGACGCCGCTCTTCGCGAAGATGAGGCACATGCCAGACAGTATACCAGACATGGAAGCATACGAGATTGCTAAAAGCGTCGCAGTGCGCTGATCCGCTTTCGACTTCGGTACGGGGGAATGTGGAGGTGAAGGGGAGCGGGAAGGGCTGGAACGAGATAGTGATGCTTGTTTGCGGTCGACTAGTGCTGTGCGTTCGGTCACGACTTGCGTAGTGACCGCATCCGTTGGAAGTAAAGTAGGTGAAAGCGGAGGTGTCTCAGGTAAGGCGATCCGGCCACGTCGGCGAGTGTAAGAGTACTCCACGATATGTGTCTATCAAAAGTAAGTCGTTGGAACGTGGATAGTAATAGACTTGTACGCACAATAACAAGACATAAAACAACGACGAAACCCAAGATCGAGAAATATGCAACAAACGCCGGCCGTCTGAATAACTGCAACAAGTCTTCAAGTGAATGTGTAGGCTCGGGCACGATCCCGAACACGGCAATGAGGACGGCTCCGCCGGCAATTAGCAATGTGCCTATGATCATCCATGGCGAGAAGACGTCGCCCAGGAGGAAGCGGGCGAAGAAGGCGTTCCAGAGGAGTGAGACTGCGCCGAGCGGGGCGAGGATGACGACGGGGAGAGAGGCGATTTGGAAGAGGGATCCAAGGATGTTTGAGGAGATAAATATGGCTGTGTAGTGGCACGAGGAAAATGATTAGATGATGTGGCAGAGTAGGGGATGTGGACGCACCGAAACCCAAGAGCCAGAGTCTTCATCAGCACAGATTCATAACCCAACCAAGGATGAATCAAGATCAGTCAAGTATAATCTCATCCAAGCGGCAATGACTCACGGTCTACGGTGTTCGACGCGCTGCTCGCTCTCCGGCAAGTCCTGGTTCACGACATGGCTCTTGCGCTGGATAGTCAGCCCGAGCGACTGCACACACGACGCGAGCAGGCCAATCACGATTCCTGCGGGTATAGAGATGGTTGGATCGCCATGTTGTGATGCATGCATAAGTAGAGTAACGGATGGTGGGCGGCGCAAGGATATGTGTATGTGAAACTGTTCGTGTGGAGGCGCCTCAAGCGCCGTAGCAGTGTGCGCGCGACGGGGTCAGATCGTATCGGCGTTGCCACGTGTCCGAGAAGCGACCGATGCTGCCATTTCTGGATGCCAGCCTGCGTCGATCATAATATCATAAATATTATGCCTCTGAATTCAAGTTCGCGGCAATCTCTGAGCGTAGTTCTCAGCGTTGTATACATAGCGCGCATTACCCATCCGAAATGTATTTATCTTGCATCAGAGCCACCGTATTGACCGGTGACCCTCGTAACTACGAACATCTCAGAGTCATCATATTGTTACGATGCTTCCGTGGCGGCTATGTCGCATGCATATTTAGGGCACATTCGTACATAAACGACGAATCGACAAGGACTGAGAGGTGCCCTGCGCATTATACGCAATAGCAAACATGGAACGCCAGGATACACAAGTAGGAACGATGCCTCTAGAGCCACAAAGTAATAAAACAGGACCAGCGACGGCAACAAAAAAGCGATAGGAAGAAGCTAGGGAAGGAAAAAGGTTAGGTGAGGTCGATGACCTCCCCCTTTGCGAAGACCTTGCTAACAGCCAGGGACCCTCTTTTCGCTGCCTTTGTCCCATTGCCGCTGAGGTCGACGACTTCACGCTTTGCAAAGACCTTTCGGTCGGTCAGAGGCTCTCTCTTCACTTTCTTTGCCTCATCGCCGCTGAGGTCGATGACCTCGCCCTTTGCGTAAATTTGTTGGTCAGTTAGAAGCTCTTTTTTCACTTTCTTGCGACTGCTCTTGGATGCATGAGGAACAGGTTCCTGCGAGGAATGATGAGCTTGCGTAAGGTCCTGCATAAGAGGCAGCCTTACCCCTACGAAAACTACCTCGTCACCTTCAGTTTCAACCCGCGTATTCTCGCGCTTTCGTTTCAGCTTGGCATTGCCAGACTCGGACGATGCGGAAACCTGAGGGGCCTGGGCCGGAGGTGGTGGCGCAATGCCATTTGCGCGAAGGACCTCTGTGGCACGACACCCGTTGTTTGTATGCTGAGCTCATGTGGATATGTGTGCACAGTGGACGTACCTATGGGATTGTACCTGAATATGAATATTGCGACAGGGGCTATGCCGAGAGCCTTGACCGTAACTTGCATCTGCTTCTTACATACCACATCATCCCCGAGCCTTGAATAAGGTCGGAACGGGTTCCAACATTAAAAGAAAATAGTCTAACCTACTTTACGCTGTGGGACCCGGCTTTCTTGGTACGCTCATGAACCTTACGATCTTTCGGGATTGAGTCTGGTTGCTGCCAAGTCGCATTAATGGTATTCGTAAATTCCACTCTCCGTAAAACAAGTTTGATTTGTCCCAGATTTTGGATCCCCGAACCGTTGTCCAAATAACAGTCATCATCTATCGGTGCCGTGCAAGGATCGAAGGATAAGGGCATGCTGAACTGCGGACGCACAGATTCTCATACCTGTCAGGTCGAGGGAAGAAAACATCAGAGGCTTTTCTGTGCTATCCGAAGTCCCGAAACCGGTCATACATCCCTTTGTTTGACCGAGGGACGGACGTAGTGCCACGCCGCCGCAATTAAAGCCATCCACGTTCAGATAGGCTCCTGTAGCACCGCCAAGAAAAGCCGATGAGTGTTCCCAATGAATATGGAATGCCTATTATACCAGTAGCGTAAATGATGATAGGATGAGCGACGATGTACTCGGCAGCTAACCTTTCCGACTTCGGATGCTATCCAGCAGGTCACCGTCCGTCCGTCAGAAGATGTCTGCTCACTGTAGCATTCCAACTGTATGCCGTCAACAGTCACCCATGCAGAGAAGTCGTTGCAGCGTAGCATTACAGTGGAGATTAGGAGCTTCCCTTGACAGAGGCGGTGGTCAACTTCTGAGCGCGTCAAAGCGCAGTCTTACTGTGGCGGACCGGGTACTCGGACAGACCGCCTACTCGGACACCGGGCATTTATAGACTCACTTGCTCGACCTTTCGCTACAAACAGAGTACCATTGTATACCTATATACTACACCACTGTACATGCAAATTTGCAGAGCGATGCGTTATGTAGCGAACAAGATGTCAGTCTCAGAATCGCTGAATTTCTCCTTTGGGGGCAGTTTCTCGCGCTGCGCGCGCCCTTCGCTGACAGTGACAACCATCTCGCCGACCTCTAGCTGCATCGCCTGCCTCGTAACTTGCTTTGTTCAGACCATTAGCTCCTTGGCTATCGGATCGAACCATTCTTGTGGGATATGGAGATGCTTATGGACTACTATCTGGTCAACAAAATAGCCTTCTTTGTTTCTGACCACTCGGGCATGTTCATGTTCTCCAGCCCCCAGCTCTATGTCTACTCTCAAGAGATCTGGCATAACATATCATCTACACCTGATTATGCTACCATCATTACTCTGGGAATTTTTTGGATGCAGTGGACCATCATGGATGCAGGTTGGGGTTAGATGGGGTTGCAGCAGGGTGCTCGAAGAGCAAAAGGAGGATTATGGGCATGGGTGCAGGAATGGGTGAAACTCTTGTAAGAATATCTTCTAATGACTATATGACATTGTTTGGAAACAAAACATCCTGTATTGAGTGTGCTGTCCGGGCATATCAGGCTGGTCATGTCCGAGCAGGCCTGGAGACCAGGTATAGGCCTCCCTACGGTCACCCTGATTCAACTGATTCACCATGTTCACTGGGGTTTTCTGTGTATAGTATTGCTACAACAGTCTAGGGCGATCTATATACCAAGTTTTTTTGCCAATATACCGAGCATAATCTGTCGCGGCTAGGACTGTCCGAGTACATGGTCCTCAGCCACATGCAGTTCTGCCAGAATAAAATATTCCTACAGCACTCCACTCCGCTTATAAAATCTTATAATTGTGGTCATACTGTAAAGAGGAATTGTGCCGACATTTCTGTAAATATTTGGTGTGGAAAGGACGATGTGCGCGCACAGGAGCGAGTAAATACCGTAGGGTGTCCGAGTACGCGGCCCGCCACAGTAAGTCGCGTCGCGCCCCACGTGACATCAGCATGGCGCGCGTCGCGACCCTGGAGATCGGTAACAGCCATGGCTGCTTTACCGAACGTTCATCACCGCGAGGCCTAACCACTGCTCCTATCCGCATGCCCGCGCCCGGCAGCGCTCGCAATGCTGCACGTCCGTGAGTTCGATGCTTGGATTACGGTCGATGGAGAGCAGCTGCCCCAATACAGCCCGGAGGTGAATCATCAGCGGAATGAAGCCACGTGTTGGATACCTTCGCAGGCAGGCAAGGTAAGTGCAGATCATTCCTTAATCTGGCACCGTACATCGTGTCGTAACATGAGAATTGTATTCAGAAATTCGCTGTACATTGGAGGGACAATCTTGCAGGCAGAAAAGTCGACATGGCTGGCTTCCTATCCGTCGATGGCGTCAACTGTGGATCGACTCGCCTCGAGCCTGCGAGGAATAGGCCTGCTGAGGTGAAGAAAGACTATATCACGACCTCCCTCACAACGAGACGTTTCCTGGTCTTCTCCGACCTGGTTCTGACCGGTAAGTTGCTGCACGTGGTATCACCTGCGTCGGCGAACTGAATTAGCAGAGAAGATGATGACGACCCGATGGATGATACCACCATAGATATCAAAGATATCGGGCAAATCATCCTAGACATCCACGAGGTTCAAGTTGTACGCCGTAGTAGCCCTTGGCCCGGTCTTGATGCGAAGGCAAAGGAGAGAATTTCATCGCAAGCCAGGGTCCACGAGAAAGTTAAAAAGGCAGGGGCTCACTGTGTCGGGTAGGTTTGTTCCTGCCGTACAACCATGTGACCAACTAACATACGGATTAGTTTCACGGAAGATATTAAGTTGGACAAGGCAAGGCTGTATGACCGGCATAAGAGACTCGACAAAACACCTTGTGCTACTTTCATATTCAAATATAATCCGATGGGTTCGTTGTGGCTGCACTATACCCCGGGTACCTGATGCCGACTGGTACTGCAGATGTTCTAATGGCAAACGGTATCGCACCATCACCGAAAGCGCAGATTGCGGAGAACGGAGCTGTCAATGCTGACGTCGACATGAAGCCTGGTAACGAGGCAAGCCTCGATGAAATTAAAGCTATGGAGGTTAGTATCCTGCGTATGGATTTGCATGTCTCTGAGCAAACGTTGCAGGCACATTTGGAAGCTTTGAAGGCGCGAAAGGAAATAAAAGAACTTGAGGTGAGCATACCAGTGCACCTTGGTGACATCAGTTCGATAAATGGGTTCTGTAGGCGCGGCTATTTGCCGCCAAAGCTCGAGCGAAGAAACCTTCAGGATCAGTCAAGACCGAGAAAAACAGCGACGCTGGTTCTTTCGCTAAGGGGGAAATCATCGACCTTACCTAAGTGAAAGTGAGGGTGCGCATCAGTGCGACAGTTAATGCCGGTCACTAGCAGCGCTTTCCACGGGATTTTGGATAATCTACACACTAGATTGGAATATAATGGAAGTAATCCTGCCAATAGCCCGCGGTTGATATATGAACTGTAAGCACAATAAATTGCCAGGTTTTTCGTGAGACCGAAGAACAGTGCATTTCCTCATGAAAACGTCATAAAGTATATGCCGTTACGCACGCGAAGCGCGCATGTAGTCCTCGTGCCTAGACGTTGCCTTCGTGGATCCAGCTGAAGGACGAGCCATGATCCATCAAATTCAGACAATTCGCTCCAGGCTCGCCGTGGATGTTGGGTTGTGGCAGAACTTGGACGGTTGGGCGCGGCCAAACACAGTCACTGTGTGGCGACCAATGGGCACAGTCGGCAGCGCTCGTGCGAGATGCACAGCCACATTGCTGCTGTGACATCTGAGTGACGTCACGAAGGTTCTGCAAGCTTCTCGAGCAGCGGCGGCTCAATTCTGGATACCATCCGACAGTTCGAGAATATGCTTCGCTCCGCATCAGCATAGTATATAAGCCAACAGTACGCTTGCCAATGATTCTCAAGATTATATACCCCTAGCGCTATATCTTCCTAACTCATGGCTTCAAACTTCGAATTCACTGACAAGGCTCAAGAGACCCTCGCAGCTGCCATCCAGCTGGCGAAGGACTATGCCAATGCGCAAGTACACCCGGCGCATATTGGTTTTGTGCTCTTGAACGAAGCAGCTGGCGACCAGACTGCCCCAGGTGGTATCACGCACACCTCTGGCACGTCGCTGTTTTCGTCCGTGATCCAGAAAGCGGGTGGTGATCCTGTAAGTTAATCGGACTCTATGTAATCGTCGCATGGTACTGACTCTCTTGTTAGGCTCTGGTTAAACGTGGCCTCCAGAAACTCATCGTCAGACTACCCGCTCAGTCGCCTCCTCCAGAGGAGACGACCCTCAGTTCCGGTGCCCTCAAGGTTCTCCGCGAGGCACAGGCCCTGCAGAAGACGATGCACGACTCCTACATCGCTCAGGACCACATCATCCTCGCCCTCATCAAAGATTCCTCGATCGGCGCAGTCTTGAAAGAGGCTGGATGCAACGAAAATACCGTCAAGACCGCAATCGAACAGGCAAGAGGAAACCGGAGAGTGGAGAGTAAGACGGCGGAGCAAGGCTTTGATGCGTTATCGAAATACGCTGTCGATTTGACATCTCTTGCGGAGGAGGGCAAGATCGACCCAGTCATTGGACGCGATAACGAGATCCGAAGAGTCATTCGCATCCTATGCCGAAGGTATGTCATATTTACACGACGACGTATTACGATGTGTATGCTAAATATGCTCTTACAGGACAAAGAACAACCCTGTCCTTATCGGTGAACCCGGTGTTGGTAAGACCTCGATCGCCGAAGGTCTCGCACAACGTATCGTCAACCGCGACGTCCCTGCATCCCTCATCGGTCGTCTATTCTCCCTCGACATGGGTGCGCTCATGGCCGGCGCCAAGTACAAGGGCGAGTACGAAGAGCGCATCAAGTCCGTCCTGAACGAAGTCGAGAAGTCCGCCGAGGAGGGACAGACAATCATCCTCTTCATCGACGAGCTTCACCTCATCATGGCCGGCCGCGGCTCGGAGGGAGGAGGAATGGACGCGGCGAACCTCTTCAAGCCTCTGCTTGCGAGAGGTAAGCTGCGGTGCATCGGTGCGACGACGTTGGCGGAATACCGCAAGTATATCGAGACCGACGCAGCTCTGGAGCGTCGCTTTGCGCAAGTTGTCGTCAACGAACCGAGTGTCACGGAGACGATCAGCATCCTCAGAGGTATTCGGGAGAAGTACGAGGTCCACCACGGTGTGCGGATCCACGATGGTGCTTTGATATCTGCAGCGCAGCTGGCACACCGGTACTTGACTTCAAGACGGTTGCCAGATGCGGCCATTGATTTGGTCGACGAGGCCTGCGCTAGGTGGGTATTTGCGAGTTTTTAATTGCTTGTTGAGCCGTATACTGACTCGAATTTTACAGCGTCCGTGTCACTCGCGAGACAGCACCCGAAGCAATCGATAAACTTCAGCGCAGGAAGCTCGAGCTTGAGGTCGAGATCCACGCCCTCGAGCGCGAGAAAGACGAGGCTAGCAAGGAACGTCTTCATATTGCACGCAAGGCTATCGCCGATGTGGACGACCAACTCCGTCCCTTGCAAGCTGCCTATGAAGAAGAGAAGCGCATCGGTGATCAGATCCACGAAGTCAGGCGTCGTATGGACGAGCTCAGGGCGAAGGCTGACGAAGCTGAGCGTCGCTATGACCTTGCGACTGCTTCGGATCTCCGGTACTATGCCCTCCCGGACCTTCAGAACAAGCTTGCCCAGCTGGAGGCGAAAAAGGCTGAGGAGGACGCTCGGCGTGGCGGCGGCACGGACACCGTGACGCCAGAGCAGATCGCGGAGATCGTGGGGAGGTGGACGAACATCCCTGTCACGAGGCTGATGTCGACGGAGAAGGAGAAGCTGCTGCGGATGGAGAAGGTGCTCGCCGAGAGTGTCGTTGGCCAGCCCGAGGCTGTGAAGGCTGTGGCTAATGCGATTCGGTTGTCGAGGAGTGGTTTGAGGAACGCTCAACGTCCTATCGCTAGCTTCTTGATGGCCGGTCCAAGTGGTACCGGGAAGACATTGCTGAGCAAGACGGTGAGTGATTTTAGGTTTAGTATCCATTGACTGATCAAAATACTGATATCGTCGCTTCTAGCTCGCAACTATACTCTTCGATTCGCCTGACGCCATGATCCGTATCGATGGCTCCGAATACTCTGAGAAGCACTCAATTGCTCGGCTGATTGGTGCTCCTCCAGGGTACGTCGGGTACGACGCCGGTGGCCAGCTTACGGAATACGTCCGTCGCAAGCCGTACTGCATTGTTCTCATCGACGAGATCGAGAAGGCCAGTCGCGAATTCGTCACCCTCTTCCTCCAAGTTCTCGATGATGGCCGTTTGACTGATGGCCAAGGCCGTGTCGTCGACTTCCGCAACACCGTCATCATCATGACCAGCAACCTCGGTGCGGCCTACCTCAACGACATGGGCGACGGTCCAGTCAAGCCGGCTACTCGCGAGTTGGTGATGGGCGCCATCCAAGCCCACTTCCCGCCGGAGTTCATCAACCGTATCGATGACATCGTTATCTTCCGTACTTTGTCGCGGAGGAACGTGCTCAACATTGTCGACATCCGGATCAAGGAGGTGCAGGAACGCCTGGCAGACAGGAAGATGGCTTTGGTTCTCGATGACCAGGCGAAGGAGTACCTCGTGTCTGTCGGATACTCTCCGACGTACGGTGCTCGTCCTCTGAATCGTGCGATCCAGAGCGAGTTGTTGAACCCATTGTCCGTGATGATCTTGTCGGAGCGCGTGCGTGACGGCGAGATTGTCAATGTGCGGTTCGACCCTGCCCACAATCGATTGATGATCCTGCCCAACCACGAGGGCACTGGTGATGCGGATGTAATGGATGTGGACTGGGAAGATGACATTGAGGTTGAGGAGATGGACTAAAAAACGAAGCAAATGGACTAAGAAAAGCAATGTATGATTACTTTGTAGCAGCAGTAATGTAGCATAGATATTGTTGTACTTGTACCTTAGAATGTCTCAATCTCAGTTTTCATTACACCTCAGATCGTGCTCATGGAACGTCTTACTCAGCCACAATTCACCGATGGTGGCAATGCAATCACATGTCTAGTTCACACGCTGTTCCCGCCTCGAAGAGCGCCGACGTTGAGAGGACTTGGGAAAGACAACGATGCTCAGTCGACGGCTGGTTTCCCGACTCAACTCTAGCGCTGTGCAAATAGCGCGCGCGGCCTCGACGTCTTCTACCAACTCGAGTGTCCCCGCTGCAAAGCCAGATGCTCCTTCTCAGCAATCGTTAGCTGAAACCGCTCCTCAAGCTCCCAACTCCGTTAAACCATGGTCCACCAGCCAGCGTACACGGCCCCAGGGTCATTCTGGACCGCGTTTTGAGCAGACGAAGATGGAGTTGCAGCCCAATCCCTTGAGCGCGATGGCCATGATTAATGAGGAGCCCGTTCGGATTGTGTCGGGGCGGAAGGCTGTTTGTGATGGAGGTATGTTCGCGCGCTTGTCGGATGTATGAAGCCTGTAGCATACCGTTTGCCACTTGTTCAGGAGGCGGCCCTCTGGGCCACCCAAGGATCTTCATCAACCTAGTGAGTTTAATCAATCTAGTTAGTCGAGTCTTTGATACTGATCCCTGAGCGACAGGACCAGCAGGGTGCGCATCCTTGCGGGTACGTCCAGTTCACTCATGTCGTTTGGGACTTCTGTTGACTTGCTATCATCCCCTTGTTAACCCAAGTTATTGGTGCGTAACACCCATCGCTACGAGTTTTAAGCCGTAAACTCATCTTGTTGCCAGTGGATTGCGTTACGAACAAGCACCGCATCACGGACATGATCATTAGATAGCATGTTCGGTAGCTTGACTCTCGGAAACAATCTTGGTCTCTTCGTTCGATACGGGCCTTCTCCGCGTGGTTTCGGCAGATGCAATTCGACCGTGCGACCGGTCAATTTGTTGGCAGGTCCGATGATGGTGGAGGGTTATGTTATACACTTTGATCCATTCTTACGCAGATCCTGTGGAATTCATCATCGTCACACAAGTTAGGCGAAGTTTTGGAGAGGGTGTGTTCGATCCTCTGGAACGCGGACCGTGAACCATGAATATCCTAACAGGAAGGGCCGTTCGGACACAAAGGTATCCGACTTCGGTTCAGCCTGGACCACACGAAATTTGCTGTTTTTCGGTTCCGCATTTTATTCTGACGGACACAGCTGTGTGGTAATAATACAAAGTGTCTACTAGTATGAGTCCTCCCATAAGCAGTTAGTGGAAATAGTAAACAGTATGGTACTCGTGAAGGGGAAGCCAACAAGACGGGTAGCGTGAGAGGAAGGCAAGACGCAGGCTGTGGAGGGCTGCTAGTGCAAGATGCGCAATCCCTCCCTAGCCGGCAGGGGAAAGGGTGATGCTTGAGTGAATGTGAGAGGTATGTTGATGCTGGTGATGTGCAATGGCTAGAGCAAGTAAATAAAGAGTGTTTGCGGGCACTGAGATGCGTTGACCAGAGGAAAGCGAGCAAGTTGTAACAGAGATGGTCAGAGCAAGAAACGAAGAAATGCTTAAATAAGATCAAGGAAATGAGGGTGAGAGGGAGAAGAGTCGGACTATGGCACATCTTCTGGGCTGGTGAAGGACATTGGTGATAGGGGTGGATACTCTCCTTCCGCAACAGCCTCGAGGTGTGCGAAGGAGGGTAGTGATAGTGGTGAGGGGTATTCGGATGACGGTGAGGGTGACGGCAGTGGCGGCTATTATGACGTGAGAGAGCAGTCATAACACATGATACATGTACTTACTACTTTGACGTTGAACATAGGATTGATGGCAGATTTGGGAGCCTGACCAGGACTCGGCGGATGCCCAGCGACCTGGCCACCCAATCCGAAAGCGCCGTTGGGCGCTTGTAGATGTTGCGTCTGTATAGATGGCGGCATCGGAATATATGCGGGCCGGGCTCCTGTTGGAGATAGTGACAACGATCGCATAGGTGGCGGAGACGTAGTGCTGGGTAATGCAACATTGACCATGCCCGGATCCATCGACGCTCGCAAATGAAAGTTTTGCGCCAGTTCCTGCTCCAGAGACAATGAGTTCGAAGAGCGAGGCGAGCCCGGAAACGCGTCGTCGCCAAAGGAAGTACGTAGGGACGATGTGGAGGTCATCCTGTCGATGCCAAAGAGACTAGGTCTTGAGCGCACACCTCGCATTGGACCAGGATCGCTGTCCACAGTAGCGAATGAGATGACTGACATGCGGCCCAGACTGCTGTGCATATCAGAAGATGACATGGAATGGTCGTCATCCCAGTCTCTCCTCCGAGCCTTAGCAAACCGTTCGCTATCGCGTCGCCAATCGCCAAGGGAGGAGCTATCAGAAGGCCCGAACCTGGCACCAGCTGCGTTGATCGTTGGCGATCCCAGCCCTCCCGACGTTTGCTGCCTGTGGGACCCTGGTGCAGGCACCTTGCCCTTGCTACCTCGGCCGAGGGTACCATCCCCTTGCAGCAGGTGCGCAGCGTTACTCGACTTCCACTCGAGGTCTTGCCCAGACTGCTGCATGAGTACTTGGTTACGCTTCTGCATGACAGCACGGGCTTGCTCCCGCTGCATCCTCTTAGCCAACTCGCGTCGTTGCTTCTCAGCCTCCTGTAAGCTGCGCTTCGCCTCTTCTTTAACCTTCTTCGGGTCCAAGCCGAGACCTGGAGGTTCGCTGACACTTGGCGAATCTAGCGACCGGCTGTCGGTGCTAGAAGATTGAGAGCGCTTGAGAGACGCTGAATGCGAGTCGATTACAGGCATCGGGTTCACTTCGTCCACGGGTGTCAGGATAGTCGATTTGTCGCTGTTGCCATGACTGCCAAACATCCCAAGACTCCACTTGCTCGACTTCTTGCCAAACCCGAATGCATTGAGCTTGCTGCCGAGTTTGTTGCCCTGAGGAGGCTGAACTTGCATGATACCATCTTCGTCGAGGGGCCGAGTCGGATACTCTTGTGCCATGGGAGACTGATGAATCTCCATAGGCTGACCAGGAGCATACTCGTGTTGAGGCGAAGATACATCCATAGGCCACCCGTTCGCCGCATGTTGGCCCTGTGCCTCCATCCAGCTGTTCGCGTTCGCCACACGATCGCCGCCGCCTTCGCCAAACGAGTATACAGACGAGGACATAGCACTGGGGTTGGGAACAGCCAGACGACCATTCACATCAAGATTGAGAGTCTCGGCAGAATGGGCGTAATCGTGCAACTCCTGCGCATAGTGGGAATTCCCTTGCGAGGGAGTAGACGATGACGATGAGGCAGAAGGGTAGAATGATGAGCGGTGACTGGATGCCACATCTGGTATGGAGACATGAGGAGGTTGCTGGGGACGGAGGTGTTGCAAGGAAGCATCGAACGCCGGCTTCGCATGCGCGGGGGAATGTGAGTGGGATGGAGGCACGTTCCGAGGTGCGACAGAAGGTAGACTGCCCTGTCTTACAGGCTGGGGGTGTCCGTTGACCAGAACACCATTAAGGTTAGCATTACCGATAGCGGGTTTAGTGTTGGTAGGCTGTGTGGGAGCATATATAAGGCTTGGTATAGGAGGATTATTCTTCGGTGTAGTCTCGACGAGATATGGATGCGAGACGCATTGCTGCGACGTCAGCCGCACATCTGGATCATACTTTAGTAGATCCGCGATACAGTCAACGAGCTTGACGGGAACGGATTGGTCAAAAAGGGCGTAGATGTTTTTCGGGTTGACCTATACAAAAGCATCAGCGCCCACTCTCCACAATGACACGACATTATCTGATAACGTCATAGATAGAACGAACCTTTGGGAACGAGAAGCCTACACCCTTGGCCATCTTGACACCCCGAGACCACCGACCACCTCCGATCGACTTCCCTCTGGCATCGTGACCATAATCATGGGCAGGATCACCAAGCACCTCACAGATCCTCGCAACCTGGTCTATCTCTCCCTGCCCCGGGAAGAGAGGACGTAAGTTGACCAATTCCGCCATGATCGTTCCCAGCGCCCACATGTCCACTGGGTTGGAGTAATCTCGCGACCGCAACAGGACCTCGGGGGCACGATACCACCGCGTAGACACGTACTCTGTGTATGGGGGCTTCGACTTGGTCTCGCGGGCCAAGCCAAAGTCCGCCAGCTTGACAATGACCACGACATCCTTCTCCATGGGAGCGTTTGCCGGTGCAACAGGAGACACCGAAGTGTAGTCATACAAGCCTGTCGTAGTCACCAGAAGGTTTTCCGGCTTCATGTCGCGATGAAAGTAGCCAGACGCATGGATGTGGTGAAGACCTGACACCACCTGTTTGAAGATGGAGGACACCAGACCACCCGCAAGCGGTCGTCCCTTGCGTGACTTGATGAGCTGGTACAAGTTGCCCTCCATCGACTCAAACACGAAGTAGAGCTCCTTGGACGTCGGAAGCAGGAAAGCGTCGTACAGGGGTATAATGTTCGGGTGGTAAGAAATCGCTCGTAGCGACTGTAATCCATACAAAATCACGTCATGAGCCAGCAACATGAGTAGAAGAACGTACCTCCAGCTCCTTCAGCTTCCTGCACTCCTCCCATCCACCCTCCCACTTCTTCTTCATCCTCTTTACCGCTACCAGTCGCTTTCCGGTCCACTCCGGCCGCGCCCCAGCACCACACTGCATGGCCGATAACGGCGTATTGGGGGGTAACGGCCCATGCCAATCACATAGCCAGACCGTACCGAACGATCCATCGCCCACGACTTTGAGAGGTGTGTACGAACGCGCCGACCCTAGGCAACGATACGCGTGAATAGACGTCTTTCATGAGATGAATCAGGATATACTCACTGCTATTGGAGTCCCCGATGAGGATCTCACTGCCGCGCAGAGTAATAGACGGGATTCCGTCCACAATGACAGGCTCTTTCTGCGCCGTCTGCTGCGGCGCTGGCCGATTCGACGGCTGCTGGGCAGATTGGGCCTGCGGTTGTTGCGGCTGAGGGTGGACGGCCTGGGCATGGGTCGGAACATGGGAGATGATATGTGCATGTGGGATGACGGTGTTGGCTCCGCTGTAGGGCTGGTTCTGCAAGAATGTCTGCTGATGAACATGGATTTCAGGTTGGAACATGATACGAGTGCTGAGCCTCGCATCGCCCAAGGATAGAATACTGCTGTTAGGGTGACCTGGTGTCGAACGCAGCGATGAATGTCAATTAGCAGACATGAAACGATGGGGACCGGTGCTTTTTGGGAGGCGTCTGTCGGGAAGAGCGAGTGATGGGGATGGGAGACCGGGAGGGAAGCGGATGATCTAATTGGATGATATTACGGCGGTCGTGTAGGTGGCGGTAGTGGCCTTGGGCGCTGTGTGCGACGACGAGAGGGCAGGGGAGGACGTGGAGGCCAGCGAGCACAGCAACGACGGGCTTGATGCACGCACAAGGGAAAGAGGCGAAAAAGAAGCGGCGGCTTGACAAGGGAGCGTATGGGAGAGTGCGATTGGAGGACTTGTTTGGATCACAGAAGCTCAAGATTCCGTCCCAGTCTACCGGCTCTGTCACATCTTTCCTTTCTTGGCCATTCGATCGCCAGATCTGGCTCCGGCCGTCATCACGGACTCGGCGGTTCCCCCGGAGCCCATTGCCATGTATTCGTGCTGCCGATCGCGGCGCCCCATTCCACTCTGACAGTCACCGCCCCGCCCGTCTGCACAGGACCCCCGATAATAGGTATCGATGCCTGATCCCGGATTTCCAAAATTTTGGAATTTTGTCCGGATAAATTTTCCAAAAATCGGCTGTTTTTGTCCGGATTAGATCAGGGGTCCGAGATTTCGAGGCCATTTGTCCGGACTTCGGGCTTAGGCCTCAGCCCAGTTTTCCGTCCGGATTCCCGGATCAGGCGTTTCAAAAGCTATAAATCGTCTATAGAAGTGATTTCTAGCGTTCTCTGAGCGATGCAACGGGTTTATATGCCCATAATCAAACATACACTCGTTAGGTAACCATCCTACTACTCGTGCCCACCATCCCCATCCTTGTTCCGTGCCCATCGATAGCGGGCGCGTAACTTCTCTAATTCAGTGACGGCTGCTAGGACTTGTGAGCTACACGTTCGGATGTCCATGGATACTGTACAGAAAGCACACTACCCAGCACTATTGCTAGCTTGTTTTCATATTGTATATGACCACTTTGATTGTCAATAGTATATCATTATCAACTTAGCATACTATATATAAGCTGACTCGTAGTACTCAAGAATGAAAGAGAAAAGAAATCTGTATGGGACACCATACAACGAAAAGAAATACACTACGTGAGATGCGAACCTTGCGTCACCGAGTCAGACACGATAACCACAGTACGCCTGCCGACTGCACCAACAAGCCTTCGTCCGGACTACGCATCAGGCTTATAGATTATGGCCGTGATTTGTCCGGACAATGAAACAGGCGTTCAAGCAGTTTTCGGCCGTTTTGTCCGGATAAAATCAGGCATTTGCGTCTGGGTGACCGATTTTTTGTCCGGACCGCGATCAGGCATCGATACCTATTATCGGGGGTCCTGTCTGCACCCGCGTACCGGGCTTGTTTGAGCCTCGGCCCCGCCGCATCACACTTCTAATTCGGCCTATGGCCCATTTAGTTCTAATCATCATTTCCCTCTGCCTCCCATCACCGGGAAATCCTCGAGTAAAATACACGGCATCTCGCCAAGTCCATTAGACCTCTATCCCGTAACTTCCATCTTACCCTGATCTTTAGTATGGGACTTCGTCAAATAGCTTCGACACGCTCTCCCCGTAGTGACTCCGCCTAATTACCTCTCCCAGCACATTCCCAATGTCTATCACCTCAATCTTACTGCACCGCTCCACGTTCTCTGCTTGCGGCAGTGTATTCGTGACCACAAGCTTCTCCAGCGCGCTCTTCTCCAGCTTCTCCAGCGCGTTCCCGCTCAGAATCCCATGCGTTACGAAAGCATAGATCTTCGCAGCCCCGGCTTCTGAAAGATGCTGGGCCGCCAAGCACAGTGTGCCGCAGGTGTCTGCCATGTCGTCCACGAGTATGGCAATTTTCCCGGTCACACTGCCTACCAGCACCATCCGCGAGACTTCGTTGGCCTTCTTTCGTTCCTTGTGGAACAGCGCGAAGTCGACGCCTAGCCGGTCTGCCATGGATGTGGCTCTGCGGGAGGTGTTAGCTCTCATTGCCATACTTGCGCGCCTGGACAACGCACCGTTTAGCGCCTCCAGCATCCGGTGACACAATTACCACATCTTTCGTATCAAAGCTCGAGCGGATATACTGAATGACCGACGGCTCCGCGTATAACTTTGTGGGCGACGGTCGGTGATCACAACGACCACGTGTGAAGGTCAGTCTATAATAACTGATTGATGGGCGCTACTCACGCTGCGGAATAAAACGTTTGCGATGAGCCACTGGGTACTGCAGAGCCTGCTACGACACGTACTTGTCAACTGGGACGTCGAAGAATCCCTGTATTTGTGAGGCATGCAGGTCCATGGTCTTCACACGACAAAGACGGGCCTTAGTGGCTTCCGGTACGTCAATAGTGGCCGTTGCTTACAATGACATGGTCGCATCCACTCTTTTGGATCATATTAGCCACCAGCTTCGCCGTAATGGGCGCACGGCTCTTGTCCTTCTTGTCTTGTCTAGCGTACATAAATAACGGCAATACCGCGGTGATCCGTTTTGCGCTGGCGATTTTACAGGCGTGAATCATAATGCAGAGCTCCATGAGGGTGGTGTTGACCGAGGTCGCGGACGGTGAGACGGAAGGGGAGGGAGAGGCGATAATGTAGACATCCTCGGAGCGCACTGATTCAGCTATTCGAAGTTGCGTTTCGCCGATACCAGAGCGGGAGACTTGGGCTTTAGAGAGTGGGATACCGAGCCTACGACCCCGATATGTTAACGTCGATCACGCGCTCGGGAGAAATAGCACGCACCTTCTTGCGATGACTTCAGCGAGCTCAGGATGGCTGGTGCCTATGGTACCCAGTAAGAAAGCAGCGTCAGCACGCCATGGCACACGGCCACCATCACAAGCCAGCTCACGCACCACTGAATAGTTTAATCCCAGTACCGTTAAGCATCTTTGGGCGATATCCACTTGTGAAATAAACAATTAAGGAGATGCTAGTAGATAACAGCAGCAGCAAGTAAAGCCGAGAAGAGACAAGCACGCAGACAGCAAAAATAAGTAGTGCAGAGCAAAAACGAGAAAGAAGAAAAGCGAACGCAGATAGTTAGGAGGTCATAGCCACGTGATTCAACTTTTTGACGGAATCGATCGCGTTTATGTAACGCTGTGGCTCCACGTGGAATACCGACGCTTTCCGTGGAGGGAAGGGGGCGGCCCGGTGGCGGTGTCGGGGATAATTACGCTCGCGGCGGGTGCAGTCCTTCGCCGCTTGTCTTGACTTTGAATGGAAGAAGCAGAAGCGCGACATGAAACTTCCGCGAGGCATTCATATCTTGTCTGCAAGGCTGGACTCTCATGTAATTATTGATGAGATATTGCACATGGATTTATGCGTGTACAGTGGCGAAGGCTAATTATGTCTAAAGCATATGGTGCTTTACAATAGGAGCCTTCATTTCGTCCTTGCTTCCTATCGTAAGAGGAGTCGACAAGCCGAAACTGTATCGGATGGAACTTATTTTCCAGTCTTGAGGTCACTGAGCCGGAGATGGGTGGTGTCGCCCGATGACCTTGTCAATGGTGAAAAGCATGCTTCGCCTTCCCAGCGATCATAGGAGAAAGCTTCCTGGCTTCGAGAGACGGATGCAAACGTACGTGCGTCGGGCGTTTCAATGAATGGCTTCATGTCGCGTGGGCCTCATATCGAATTGAAGCATCGCTTCGTCCGCACACATATCGCCAGTGAGCCGAACGAGTTCTGAGGCATCTCAGGTGGCTCCGCAAATGAAATCCTTGCCGGAAGACGTTGCATTTGTGGCATTCTAGAGGTACGCTGGCTACGTCTCTGTTTTGTTCGCGATGTTCTCTCGGTAGAGCATGATGAATGAATACGGAAGACTCACTCGGCATGTCAGTAGCTTTTGGGGGTGCTGGAGTCGAGCATAGTCGTCAAGCGTCATATTCCGCATCGATGCCGCATCTATAGTGCTCATTACGCAAGGGTTCCTGATCGCAGGCAGCTCCAACATCATGACTTCCGCCTTTCAGGCAAAGTTCCATCATCTCATCAACAAAGTGTACGTATCTGCGCTGACCTAGTGATTTCTGCCTTAACAAAGTTTGCAGTTTGGACCAGTGATACCCCACACGGAGGCATGGCCTGACGATTTTCGGGAGGTTGGCCGCCGCCAGAATTAGAGGTATAGCACCTCCGAAATTGGAGGTGCCGCTAAAAATAAATAATGCGCGCCACAGCGCGCTGGTTACTGGTATATAGTATAGAAGGGACTTAGAGTCTCTTTCCCTCGTATGCTTACCCCGTACCATAGTAATGAAATAATATTTTAAGTACCTACACCCCTACCCTAACCAACTCAGACCCTAACCGACCCGAACCTAACCAAGCGGGGGTGCCCCCCAGACCCCCATGGGAAAATATCCCATAACCCGGACATTAACCAGACCCTAACCGGACCTTAACGGAACCCTAACCAGCCGGGGGGTACCCCCCCGGACCCCCCTACCAGACCTTAACGCCGAGGGTTGCACCCCCGGACCCCCGCAGTATATGCGCAAGTCATATGTATGTATATTTTGTGTTCTACTGGACACCTTAGGGTACCACAAGTGGTACCCTAAGGGAGCTGTAGTTATATACGCATAATTTGTTTGCCGGCATTGCCCGCGCCAGCGACGCGCGTTATTTATTTTTAGCAGCACCTCCAATTTCGGAGGTGCTATCGCCTCTAATTTCGGCGGCGGTCAACCTCCCGAAATTCATCAGGCCATACCTGCCCACACGAGTTTCACTTTGGATTAGAATGGCTTCTGTTGAGATTAGGAAGCCCTGGCGTTACCAGCATGCGCCTCTAATGTCGTCGGACGTCCCAGTTTGAGGTCCCTTAGTAGGCTGGCGACTGCTTCCTTGTGCAGCTGTTAGTGGCGACCATTGACAGTGTTACGCCACCGTTGCTCGATCGAAGGTTAGCATGGGACGTCAGAATCTCTCAGAGACCCTAACGTCATCTTGTCTGCAGGTTTTGCTGCGCGCCTCACAGAATCAATTGTCGAATTTGCAACTTCACTGGCCGGCAGATGGCAACCCAGCAACCTTCTAGTCGCCTTTGAGCTGCGATGAACTCAGAAATGCCGCGAATCAATCGGAGATAATCACGCGCACAACAGCGTGATACGCTGGGTCAGATGAAGATTTGCCTCCGGACTGCGCCGCTAGCCAGTAACACAGCTGCGCAGTCTTGAGCAGCCAATGGTAATGCTCTCCAAGGGCGAAATACGACGGCTTCATGCGCTTGAATTTCGCTCAGCTCCAGTCGTGCTGCGCAGCAGTGTTATGTGGGTCGATATTCTAGACGCCGCTCAAAAGTCACCGCTGAAAGCTGACACTGCACAGCTTATTCTAGCAAAACGAAAGCGACATAAATTGAATGCTCATGCCGCCGTGCGTTGATGTCGTATCTGCCAACATGAGGTCCATCATACAGATGCTGCCACGCTTATTTCAAGCATTTCTCGTCCTATCACCTCCATCAGCGCTAGCATGCAAATGTACCTATCAATCCCTATGTTGGCCTAATGCAGACGTCTTTGCGTCTCTGGCCACCCGTCTATCGCAGCCGCTGACCTACCCTCGGCCACCGGAGTCCGCATGCTATCCCATCAATGACCAGTCAGGCGATTGCGCGGAAATCCAGGCGGGAAGCTTGAATGCAACTTGGAGGGCTGATCAAATTGGCTCTATGCAGTCTATCAACTTTGAAACCTATATTGATACTAATAGGAGTGTAATTGAGGCGTGCTATCTGAACACAACCCTTGGAGCTCCCTGTGAGCAGGGTAGTGTCCCTGTCGTAGGAGTGGATGCCAGGACCACGCAAGACGTGATCGAAGCCGTAATCTTTGCTGGGACCAACAACCTCAAAGTTGTAATCAAGAATACTGGGTACGTACTATATTGTGTCATATATGATTGTTTGGCACTGATCAGATCCGGCACTCGCAGACACGATTACTTAGGGCGTAGCACGGCACGCGGGTCATTTCTGATATGGACACACAATATGAAGGACATCACCTATGATGATGACTTTTCGCCGTCAGGAGCACCGCCTGGCGACACCTACGAAGGTATGCCGCGTGACAGGTCCCTGGCGTCCAGCTCTATCTTACATTGTATCCCCTAGCGATTACTCTGGGAGCAGGTGTGCAGTGGCACGAAGCGTACAGCGCAGCGAACGAACACAATAGGATCCTAGTCGGTGGCCTCACGCATGGTGGCTCAGTAGGTGCTGCTGGCGGGTGGATCTTAGGAGGAGGCCACAGTGCTTTATCCCCCAGCTACGGTCTCGGTGAGCTTGTCGCGTCGCTCGCGGTTCTGTGGACCTAGACTGACCCATTTGAGCATAGGTGTAGATAACGTCCTGCAATTCACTATAGTGACCTCCGACGGGGAGCACCTAACGGTCTCCTCATACTCCCATCCTGACCTGTTCTGGGCGCTCCGAGGAGGAGGCGGTGGGACCTTCGGCGTCGTCACCTCCGTCACATATCGAACGCATCTTTCGGTACCGGCGGTAGCGGCCGTTTTCTCAGCCAACACCACAAATTCTAGTACTATGGCCAAGATGCTTGGAGAGTACGCCCGGATGTCGCCGGCGCTCGTAGACCAGGGATGGGGAGGTTACGGAACCAACAGCCAGGGGTCCTTCCAGTTCCTGCATGTCGCCCCCAACGCCTCGCTGGCTTCTGCGAACGACAGTTATGCATCGTTCTTCGACTTTGCTAGAAGCTTGTCCGAGGACGGTCTGGACGTTCAAGCGGCCTACACGCAGTCCTATTCGACGTACTATGAGTGGTACCAAACCTGGTTCTCCACTGGTGAGCCAGTCGGGCCTGGTATGAATATACTACTCGGCTCTAGGCTGTTACCGAGGGTCGTCGTAGAGGTCAACTACACCCACGTCGGCGAGACGCTAGCAAATTTGGGCATATGGACGCAATGGGTGTGAGTCCCTGGCCACAGGATTATCACTGAGAGAGAGGGTGATTACCTCCAACTTACCGAAAAACAGATTAGTCGCTGGCGGAGCTGTTTCGAAAGTGGATCCGGAAGCCACGGGACTGAATCCGGCCTGGCGTACTGCCCTTGCCGAGCTCGTAACAGCCGTTGAATGGCCTGAAGGGTCTACCATCGCCGATATTAACGACCAGCACACTGCCCTGACGCAGAAGGTATCCGTTCTTGAGGGCCTGGCACCAGGTTCCGGAGCCTACCTAAATGAGGTACGACTTACACTTTCGTGCTGCTGCCGGTCGCCACTGACGACGTCTCTAGGCCTCACCAGACGAAGATAATTGGCAGTGGACATTTTTCGGATCGCACTACGACCGCCTGAAGGAAATCAAGGGCCGGTACGATGCAGCGGGAATGTTCGTTGTTGCCAAAGGTGTCGGGTCGGAAGACTGGGATAAGGAGCAGATATGCCCGGCGTAGAGACGACACTCGTCCAGCCACTCATACTGACAATGGATATCGATTGCGCGACGACTACAAAACTACAGGCTGTGGGGAGACGCTATATGACCAACAAAATACTACTTTGGAACGTAGGCGCAGGAAAGAACGAGGGCTCGCAGACGCTGAAACAAAGCAAAACAGAAATGGAACAAAACGAAAAACGAGTCAGATAAATCAGCGAAACTGCAAGAAACCAGGAGAGCAGTTAGTCCATAGACCGGGATGCGATGTCAAGTGCGAGCAGTGCGTGTGATAGGCAAAAGTGGAAAGAAGGTGATGTCGTAGTATTGTACAGCAGATACGAGAGAATATAAGACGGGTGCGCTGTTGTAGAACTAACCAAAAGCAAGGGCGAAAATTATGGGCTACACAAAGGTTACTATGGCAATACTAAGTTATCTGCTACCGATAGTATTGAGAACGCTAGGCGGGGGGATAGCCGCCGCGGAAGGCTCTACATGGATAGGATCATGAGAGTTAAGGATAGACAACAATTGCGCGTTATCATGTGGCGCAGACGAACGAGGGGCCGCCAGGCCCAACGCGTTGAAAGGAGGCAAGGTGGACGGAGGGCCGTGCAGCATCTGAGGAGGTGGTGGTTGCATAGAGGGCAGCACATGGTTGGCGTGAGCTTGCGGGAAGGTATCCCGCGACGGCGAGCGCTGCAGGAATGATGGATAGGGTGTTGCTGAGGTGGACGGATAAGGTCCATATGCGGGACGAGGAGGCACAGCACTGGGCATTGGGTGCACCGTCACACCATTAGCAGCATTAACAGGCCCATTCAAGGCGGCGAGCAACTGCTTCTCGTGCATGCTTGCCCGCCCGTTCATGCGAGCACCATGGGCCGGGTGGATCGGGTGGAACGACATGGATGTTTGCGCACGCACTTTGAATGGGTCATGGGGAGGCCCTTGGCTGAAAGGCGGCAGATTGCGCTGCAACGGGGCAGGAGATACATGCGTGAATGGTGCAGCCTGAGGAGTGGACATGGAGGAATAAAGGACCTTGGGTTCTCGTGGCGCCGGATACCCTGGATGGAATGATCGAGCCTGGGGTTGCACTGTCATTGGCGAAGGGGGTGCAGTGGTCATCCGGCCATTCATGACAGGACCGGGGGTCGGCAGGTTCCTGTGGGTCAAGATGGGAGTCATTCTCGCGGACTCATCTGCGACACTCTCCAGCAAGGCGAGCTGCTTCAGCCGCTTCCCCGATAATGGTATCTCAGACGGACGCGATAGGTACGGGGATATGTCGGCGGTAGAGCTGGAGCCTCGACGAGGAGCTGGTGGTCTAGATGAAGACATGGCGGACTTCGGGGATGTCGGATTGGTGGCGGAAGTAGGCGATATGGTAGGTGGTGGGGAGGAAGATGCATGCGAAGGAGCGGAGACGGGACCACTCGGCCCTTTGATAGATTGAGCAGGGACAGCGTGGGGCACCTGTGAAGGATGTGACGACGGTTGTCCGACGAGAAGGCTTAAGAGATGGCCAGATGGATCACTCGGGATAGAAGATTGAGCGGTCGATAAACTAGATGGAGGTATATCTTCGGTTTTCGAAGCAGTCCCGAGAAGATCTCCATGAATCAGGGAGGAAAGTGAGTCTACGAATGATGAGCCGGCGGGAACAGGAGTGGAGTTTACTTCCTTGGGAGAAAGCTCAAGGACAGCTGAGGGAGCCTCCTGCTCCTTAGCACCAGCCACGACGTTCTGTCCCGCAGACATCGAGAGGGCGCTCAATAAACGGGCAAGGTCCGGATCGAAAGATGACGGAGGAAGGTCACTTTCCTCCACTACCACCTGCGTGGCCTGAGGCTCGCTCCACTGGGGTGACGGAGTGTCCGGGGCGCCATTATCGGCAGACGAGGAAGAGCTCGACTCCTGTGCGCTATGGTTATGGGAGATGTTGATAGAGTGGACTTCAAGCGTGAGGTCCACGCCTGCTGCGACCTCGGATGAAGTGTGACTGAGTGGTGGTTTTGCCGTCCTTCGGCCTGGATTCCGCGGCCTGCGCTGGCTAATGAAGGTCCTCAAAGGCCTGCGGCGAACAGTTAAATCTCATGGTGCGCCAGTAGAAAATTGAAAGTACCCGATGAATGGAGATATGAGATAGAATTTGCCCGGCACAGCCTTGTTTCGCTTCCAAGTCGGCAGATCGGTTAATCTAAACCATTCAATCCTCTGCACAGAAGAAGCATTTAGCTGAGTAAAGAAGCACACAGAGAGGCGACATACACTGATCTCCTTGCGCGTCCTGGTTTTGAATGGATAGTCTTCAGGAACACCAGGGACGATGTACAACGAAATCTTCTGTTCCCTGATACCCACTTCAATGACGTCCGCTGGATTGAGCTTGCCGGACAAATCGTATCCTGTTTCCTCTAGCACCTAAAGGGGATGTTGGCATGAGTGGATTGGAAACCTCTGCAAGCAAGTTACACGTACTTCTCGAACAGCACATTTATGCGGTTCTTCATCCTGATTGATCTTGCCCTTCGGAAAGCCCCATCCTGATGACGACTTCCAGCCCTTCACAAGGATACACTGGCAGGAAACGGAGCGAAGACGATTTAGACGGAGCCTGAGAAGTAAATGATAAACCGCACCTTTTCCCAAGTCTCGTTCAGCATGATCGCCCCACACACCGGCACCCTTGTCTTATACTGCATAAAGTTGGTGAATGCTTGCTCATGGTCGTGACTCCATTGACGGAGTAGCGGACATGCTTGGAATAACAGAGCGGAGAATTTCTTAAGAGCTAGCGACGGGAATTTAGGGTTTTCCTCCCTGATAAAGTCCTCGTAGAACCAGTGCCTATCAGCCCACAGCGAGATAAGTGGGCATGTCAAGGATCATAGTGTATGTGGGACATACGCTTGCTCAACCTGGAAACATACGCGCTCTAGTGATGTGAGTTCTTCGTCAGGCAGGTTCAAGATGAAACGACTGATGATAAAATGCGTCAGCTGCCTATCATGCATGCAGAGACAATGGCAGGTCCATACCTTGAGAGATCCTCGAGGACTTCGTCGATCGTGGAATATCGGTGTGCTGAGTTATCAGGAGAGTGGCTGGCTGCCGCCGCCGCCAATATTTCAGGCGATGAAGACGAAGAGGCCATAGATGGTAGAAGGAAAGCGGAGAAAAGGAGAGAGCAACAGCAAGAAGGTCAGTTTTATGGTCGGGATGTTGTAGAGTCGGAACACGGTGGCGAACAAGTACTGCAGACGACTCTTGACGCTGCCCCGCGTCAAACAGACCCAAATATCTCACGTGGCTGCCGGTGGCTGAACACGTCTCTGCCACATTGATATTGTTCCCAAACATCACAGATGTCTTTCCACGTCGATCTTAGCGTGAATCCATATGAAGACTCTATGTCTGCTATTCCTGAAGCAATCTCTCTCAATCAACAAGCACTGCAACTTGAGCGTTCTGGCGATTTCCAGGGCGCTGAGCGCCTGCATATTCGGGCACTTGAAATAAAAGAACGGGCGGCCCCTCGCCATGTAACTACCGCCATAACTCTCAACGCATTGGGAGAGCTCTACCTCAAGCTGGATCGCCTGGCAGAAGCAGAGACTTATCTCAATAGAGCTATTGACATCCGCGGAGCCGTGGGATCCAAGTTCGACTTCGCAGTGTCTCGCGAAAATCTTGCCCAGGTCTATGAGAAGAGGGGCCACTTACAGCGAGCCAAAGAAATCAGGCTGGAGAGCGCACCCAATGTCTGCTGTTCAAATTACAAGGTACGAGCTTACCAGCATATCAAGACCATGAACTACTAATAGCTATATTCTTACCGCAGTGTCCAGGGCAACTATTCTCTTTGGACAGGCTACAGCAGTGTAGTAGGTGCAAAGTAGGTGTTTAATCTCGTTTGTCGGAGCTGACACCTATGGACTTATACCCTCCAGGCCGCATTCTATTGCTCCAAGGTTTGCCAGGCATGCCCTATGATTTCTCTTTCTTCGAGGGCGGGTGCTGACTGACGTGCATCAACAGTCCCAGGACTGGAAGAGCCGACACAAGACATACTGCAAACGGGACTGAGGTCATCCATGTCAGTGAAATTTGCGGCCTCTGGCTGTCGATGAACTGCTCCGTATGACAAGACTCTCAGCGATCAATAAAGATAAATTACTATGTAACCGTATTGGAGGTCCTAATATACAGTGACAAACCAAACAATTGCTACGGTCCGTCGAGTCTGCTGTAGCCAAGAGTGCGATAGGCAAGAGCGCGGCGACGCTGGCATAAATCACTCGTACCCCATCCGACGGGCATAATTCAACTGCTCCTCGATGGTCAACCTGTCCGCACCAGTCCAATTGGCAGAACTGGTCCTGGCCCGGAAGCGACTCTGTCTAGACCTGAAAATCTCCTCCATATGCAATGGTCGGACCGCACCAAATATATGATCGGGATTAACCGAGCTCTGCTGCTCCAAAGCCTGCCGCAAGTTGGGCGACTGCGCCCAGTGAGGTGTCTCGAAATTTCCTTTCCGTTTATCGTCATCAGAGTCGGAGTATTCGCTGTCGATGTCTGGTAACTCGATGCTCTCGCTTTGGACTGAGGGTTTAGCAGGTGAGCGTGGCTGCTTCGGTGGCTGCATCTGACCAAAAGTCCGCACGGGAGTCTTTGCCCGCACGCCGTCCGGCGCGTTCTCGTCTTGAGTCTTCGCCTTTCCCTTGTTATTGCTGAGAGTGCTGATCTTGGACTGTCCCGAGGAGGGAGCCTTGTAATTCGACGGGCCAGCACCCGCTATAGGATGCTTGGGTGTAGCAGCAGCCTTCAGGTTTGTCTTAGATTGCGATGGTCGTATAGATGACGGCGGTAGTCGAGTCGGCAAAGGGTCCTTCTTGTCCTTGGAAGGTGGCTTCTTTGCTTCCGCCTTCTTCTCTGCATCCGCATTAACTTTGCGTTTCTTGTTTGCAGCATCGTCATCGACCTGAAAGGAGCGATTCAGTACTGGTGACCTGGAATTCAGTTAGCAGACATACCTTCTTCCCGGCCACCTTGAGAAGCCGTTTGTCCGTGAGTTCTTCTCTCTCACGTTTCCGTCTCTCGGCCTCATCCTTGACCTTCCGCTCTTCTTCCAATGCGCGCGCCTTCTCCTCCTCTGCCTTCCGCTGAGAAGCCTGCTGGCGTCTGGTCTCCATCTCCTTTAGCCGAGCCGCCTTCCTATCTTGCTCCTCTTGTTGCTACAAGGCCCATCAGACTAGAGCTACAAGGCAGGAAGGAAAGGAGCGAACCTTCTTGGCTGCAGCTGCAGCGAGTTGTAGACTCTTCACTGGCTCCGCCTTCTTCTTGCCGCTGCCTAGGGCGTTGGTCATGAACCTGGCAGCATGACTAAAGAAGCCTATCTGAGAGGTCGAAGTTCTGGACGAAACCACAGACATTTGACTTTCGCTTCTAGCAGTGGACTTGTCCGAATTCGACTTTGACTACATAGCACAGGTGACGTCAGCTCCAGCATGGTGGAATGCGATCGGGAATTACCTCATTCAGTCTCCGAGTCTCTGACAGCTTCGGCAGGACGAGTGCATAATCTGTACCACCGTCATCTTGTAGCATCTCATCCTCCTCGTCCAATTCCATGTCACCCTCGTCCTCCTCGTCGGCAATGGTGGGCTTATTCCTTACCTCATCGAACCCATCTTCAGGGTCACTTGCGTGCGCGACGTGAACCGAAGCTTCGCGCTCATCGATAGGCCCAGTATCGCTCTTATGGCTCTCTGTAGGGTCAGTGGTCCAGGTAGCGGACTCGTCTGGGTTCGCAAATCCAAACGGAGTCCAAGTGGGGTTGGCCTTGGCGAAGGCCTTCTCGTACCTCTCAGCTTCATCCTCTTCGTCGAAGACGGGGTCATGACTTTCTCGCACTGAGTGATAGGACCGAGAGGTAGACTCCGTAGCATTTGTTTCTTGACTAGGCACCCATGCCGGCTGTGAGCCGAAAACTGGCTCGGAAAACAGACTCGCCACACTGGACTGGGCTGTCAGACCAGCCTTCTGATCGGTCTGCAACGACTGTAACTTTGCCGCGAGAGAGAAGACTGACGGCGCACTGAAGGGATTTGAGCTGACACCTGGGGATAACCTCCGGGGCTCGCCCGAGAAGGTCTTCACCTCAGATTCTTTGTCTGCCGAACGTCTGGGAGGAGGCACGAAAACCACGGGAGGCTTTCTCGTATCTGCAGGAGCTGGGACAGCTTGCTCAAGATTCGGGAGAGCTGGAGGCGAATTTGGGGGGGTAGTAGAGTCACTATTAACCAGGGCAGGTCCTTGTGTAGGAGCAGTAGTCGAAATTTCTACTGGAAGGGAGATTATCTGCGATGTTTCCTGAGCACCTTCTTTCCGATCACCCGGGCTGCCGAGGTCAGACAGACTTAACCTATCCTGCGCGTTGTTACTCCCAGTGTCGGAAGACTTGGCCATGAGACGGGCATCGAGACTGGGCGAGCTCTCGGCGTCGTATGCGACGTCATCTGCCCATTCTGATTGAGCTTCAGGGTTCTGTACCTTATTCCTCTCAGCGACCTTGGCCTCAGCAGCCTTGCGGGCCTCCGCCAATGCGACAGCAGCGGCAGGGCCTCCGAGAGATTTGTCACCGAAGCTCTTGCCTATATGACTAGACTCTTCAAATGTACGCTTCAGACAGTCCAGGTCATCCTCGGACGGCTCATGAAATGCTGCCATTTGAGGAAGACTCTGCTCGGTACCGTGCGCCTGATGGTCTTGATCGGTTTTCACCCCGAATTCTTCGCTTAGTCTCGCCACCTTGGCCCTCCTATCTTCGCCCTCCATCCTGGAAATGGGACCAAGAGCGCCCCCCTGGGGTTGTAGCATTTCGTCGCTCTTCCTCTTGAGACCGCCTGAAGTCCTGTGCGCCCCTACCTGAGTAGTTTGCTTGGGGGTCTGCACACGCTTCGCGGGAACGTCGATAGCCTTGGCTTCCCTGGCTTTGGCCAACCAGGATGTTCGCTTGCCTCCAGCAGGGGCGGGCGTATTTATGGATGGGTGCAGGCTCGTGCTCACAGAAGGCTCTCGGGGTGCTCGCATAGACTTGCGCAGCGGAGAGGGCGCCGGAAGAGACGGAAATAGAGGTATGCTAACCTTCCGATTCAACGTCTTAGGGGAGCTCTGAGTGTCGCGCAGCGGAACCATCATGACATCCTCCGCCGGTGCGGAAGGTGGTGCGAGAGACCGCGCATTCCCACTGCTTGAGCGAGCCAGATCCTGACAGGGAGGTGCCGTCATAGGGTGCAAAGTTTGGGTGGTCTCGGAAGCAGCAGGAGTGGAAGGTGTGTGTAATCTATGGGATGTGGGCGCATCAAGTTCTGGTATAGCTATTGCTGCAGGAGACTCGGGAATGTCCACTGAGGGCATCTGAGGGGTAGGTAGAGCAGGATGCGCCTCGAAAGCCTCTCGTGCATCAGAAATAGAGGACTGCTGGCTCCCTTCGCCCATTTCGTCGTCTTCTGCAATGACGGACAGCTCTTTGGCGGGCTCCTGGAGGACCGTGAGGTGGTGGTCCTGTGAGACTATAGGAGCGCCTATGGGTGGCTCGGCTGACGGTCGTATAGGGGAGCTATCGACATCGTGGATGTTGACTCCCTCTTTCCGATGCGCAGGTGTCGTTGGGACAGAATCTGGCACGTCAATAATTTCCATTTCGTCGTACAGTAGATCGGAGGTGTGGTTTGACGTATGTGAACTTGAAGCCGGCATTTGTTGGGGAAAGTGTGTAGGCTCCGGTTCGGGACCGTCATCGTCGCCAAAGGGATCTCCCTTTGCCTCGAGTAAGACCCGTTCAAACAACGAGACTGGGGCAAGGTTCTCTTTCTCAGAATCCTGGTCCTGAGTGAATTCAGTCACGAAAGCCGTAAAGGAGATCGACTAATAGTCACCTCAGTAACTAGCGATATGACGGACTGAGCCTTGGCCGCTGCCGCAGTTGCAGTCCGTGTTCTCTTGGGTGCAGCCTTCTTGCGACTGGGCGTCTTCAGGAGCTCAATGATAGGTCTGTTAGGCATCGTTAGACCAGGACTCTTTAGTGCATCCGCATGGCGACGCACTCTCGTTTAGGACCCATCAAAATGTTCTCCATATAACGCTCCAGATAAAGGAAGCCATGCTGATGTATTTGCTCTTCGAAGGCCTGTTTGGCGGGGTCGCTGGCTAGAATTGTGCGGATGGACGTGGCCCAACCAAGGATGCCTGTTTCTGCTTTCGTCATGCTTGAATGCTGGATTTTGAGGTCATTGACACGCGAAATCACCAGAGAAGGCGAGCAAGACGGCGACCGCGCAAGAGAGTGCGCCGGGGAAAGGAGACAAGTTCAAGTACTGGCTTCATGCCAAACGCGAGAAACGTCCACTGGTCACGTGCCCGACGCGCCCATTCTATTATGGGACATTTCCGCAGGCCACCGGTTACCGGTTATTCCTGAAACACAATAATAATGGTTATGGCCTTTGGATTCAACTCAGAAGGAAACAAGAGAAGTCCGCGATCGGTGTCTACAACAAGATTACAGGAAGAAACGAAATCGCAGCGAAGGTCCAGCTTTTCCTCTGACAGCAGCAAATGCACCTATTCCTACACTGACTCCTCACGTGTATGCGACGCTACAGAGCACTCAGATCCTGTAAACTTGTCAGCAAAGAAATTCATTTGAGTTACAGAAAGATAGGGCTATTTCCTACCTAATACGTCACAATCTGGCCATCCGTGCTCTTCGTAGCCACCTCAGCGGGCACGGCGTTAATATCGTCCCGCTTGCTATAAGCTTCAATGGTGCCGTCCGTGCTTTTCGTGGCCTGCTCAGCGGGGACGGTGTTGACATCCGCGCGCTTAGCATATGCCTCGATCTGGCCGTCGGTGCTCTTCGTGGCCTGCTCAGCGGGGACGGTGTTCACGTCCTCGCGCTTGGCATATGCCTCGATCTGACCATCGGTGCTCTTCGTAGCCTGCTCAGCTGGGACGGTGTTGACGTCAGCCCGCTTGCTGTAAGCTTCAATAGTGCCATCTGTGCTCTTCGTGGCCTGCTCAGCGGGCACGGTGTTCACGTCCTCGCGCTTGGCATACGCCTCGATTTGACCATCGGTACTCTTCGTGGCCTGCTCAGCTGGGACGGTGTTGACATCCGCATCGGCGCGTCTGTACGCGACGATTTGACCATTCAAGCCCTTCGTCGCTTGCTCCTCTGCCATAGTGTTGATGTCAGCCCGTTTAATATAGGCGGGAATGACTTCGAAGGGCACTGCAGGCTCCCGGGCTTGCATGGCGCGCTGAGCCAATGTTGAGATGGAAATCATTCAATCCAAACTGGTGATAATGACTCACACGCATCGACATCGGCATAGGGACTGCGACCGTTTGGCCAACGAATAAAAGGGCCAGCGCAGCGAGGATAGCGGGACGCGAGGAGAACATCTTGGAATAGGAACGAATCAAAAGACGGTGCACTTGGCTGCAGCTGAAAGGAGGTTGCGATAGAAAGGTCGTCCAGCGGCCAGATGAAGAAACGAAAGAGGAGTGAATGTAGACACCGACCGGGCAAAGGCACTAACGAAGGGGAAAGGAAAGAGGGCGAGACTGTCGGATACTTAAAGGCAGGCGGGCATGACGGGAATCAAATCGTCTAGCAACGGATCTGTAACCAAGCGAAGCCGTCCCATCTAAGGCAAGTCACTTGATAATCTGATATTCGTGGTTTAATATTCCCACGGAAACCATCCCTTCTCTGTTTGATTATTTCCTAAAACTGTTACTGGACCTGCTCTGCCATGTCTGATTCTCGCTTCGCCCGCCTCAAGACCGACCCTCGCTTTCGCAAATTGAAGCGGAAAGATGCAAAAGTTCTCGTAGATGACCGTTTCAAGTCCATCTTCAGCGATGGCAAGAAGAAGAGCAAGAATAAAGGTGTAGGTACGGGAACGAACTAAGTTTGCAGAATTTGTCCAACTAACCATGGTACAGGGCGTTCTGTGGACAAGTATGGGAGACCCGTGTACGAGAACCAGGAACAGGACAACCTACGGCGATTCTATCGGCTCGAGAATGAGGAAGACCAACCGTCTAGTGCTCCGGACTATGCTCGTGGAGAAGTGCTTCTTGAATCTTCAGACGAAGAGGTTGATGAAGGGGCAGAGGACGTTCAAAGTGACGAGGACGGCATTGTCATTTTGGGGACAGATCAGCACAAGCCTGGACGGATCTCCGAGCAAGACGAGGCGGAAATCAATCTGGACGAGGATGACTTTGCGGACTTGGATGCTCAAGCTGCCCAGTATTCTAATACGGCTGCTGGAGAAGGGGAGGAGGTTGACGTACCTGCGACGCGACGCTTAGCCGTGGTCAATCTTGACTGGGATCACGTGCGAGCCCTACATCTCTACAAAATCTTCAGTTCACTCGTCTCGCCGACCGGCTCGTCTGTTTTGGATGATAGGAAGTCTGGCAAGAATGTTGTGCGTCGACGGATTCTCAACGTCCGCGTCTACCCCAGTCAGTTTGGTAAAGGGAGGATGGAGAAAGAAGAGAAGGAGGGACCGCCCGTCGAGGTGTTCAAGAAGAATACGGCTAGGTCGGATGACGAACTCACCGCGAAGGACATCATCGAGGTCGGTGACGCGCAGGATTATGATGAAGAGGCATTGCGCAAGTACCAATTGGATCGGCTCAGGTTGGTATCCCATATATTCTCACGTTCTCTGCTACAACACTTCCAGGCAGATACTACTATGCAGTCGTTGAATGTGACAATCCGCAGACGGCTTCACATATCTACAATGAACTGCAAGGGACAGAGCTCGAATTTTCTGCCAACGTCTTTGACCTGAGCTACGTTCCTGACGACATGACATTCGACAAGGAGTATCGGTACGCTGCATGAAGTAAGACTTGCTCTAGGTTTACTGACCTGTATATTGTAGAGACGAGGCCTCGGACGAGGCCAGTACAGCATATAAGGGCTTAGACTTCGTTACTGACGTGAGTTGGGCTTTCCTGGATCCAACTGATTCGCTCAGCGCGTTCTGTGCGTCCAGGCTTTACGACACTCAAAAGTCAGACTCACGTGGGACGAAGATGACCCTGAACGAGTCCGTATGACAAGGCGGGCGTTATCCAAGAAGGAGATTGAGGAAGCTGACTTCAAGGCGTACGTCGCTTCCTCGGAGTCGGAGTCGGATAGCGAGACAGTGCGTCATAGCAGCAAGAACCACAAGTCAGCCAGTCGCGATAAGCTACGGGCTCTCTTGCTTGGAGGCGGTGATGAGCTACCTGAAGGGTGGGGTGCCCAGGATAGCAAGGACGAAGTGGACATGGAGATCACTTTCACCCCCGGTTTGACCAAGTCTCGAGAAGGGCAGAAGGAGGAGACGACATTGGAGAAGTATCAGCGGAAGATGAAGGAGAAGCGGAAGAAGAGAAAGGAGGAGTTCAATGAGAAGCCTGTCGAGGAGCGAGTGCCTGCGCCAGAGGACGACTTCTTTGCGCCGGGTAGTGAAGGCGAGCAAGACCGCAAACGCACCAGACTGAAGTCAAGAACGCAGTCGGCGGCCGCCCCGTCTCGACTGGAGTCCACTACTGAAGAACTCAGTCTGCTGGCTGCCGCAGATGATCCCTCAGCCGCCCCTCGCCATTTCGATATGAAAGCTATCGTCAAATCCGAGAAGACTAAAGGCAAGAAAAAGCGCGGGAAGAAGCGCGTGGAGGAAGGCGAAGACGAGACGCAAAAAGACTTCTTAATAGACGTCAAGGACGACCGTTTTGCAGCTTTGCATGAGGATTATACCTTTGCGATCGACCCAAGTAACCCTCAGTGCGTGTCTCGCCTTATTATACTAAGATGTTGGCTAACTCGGCTGTATCTGCAGCTTCAAGAAAACGAAAAGCATGTCAGCGTTGCTTGAGGAACGTTCCCAGAGGCAGAATCATCAGCTACGTGAAGCAGCTAGGGCCGTTCCGGATGGCGGAACTGTAGGTAAAGACAGGTCGCTTGACAGTCTCGTCGAAAGCGTCAAGCGGAAAAGCACCGCAAGAGCTCAACCGTCAGCTGAAAAGCGGAGGAAAATGTAGAACTCTCCATTTCCGTAGAGCAATATCGTACAACTGTTATTTATGCTGCTCCAACTTACAGGACGTCAGACTTAGGATAATATAATCGCCCCTGAGGACATCAGGTTATCCCTGCGTTATGAGATCTTCGCTTGAGAAAAGTCAAGCTCAGGGTGCGCGGTCTTGAACTTCTCCAGAGCCTGCAAGGATCAGTACTCGAGATGCATAGTGCTTCGTGTATGAAAACCCCTACCTCCATCTTCTTAATCTCATCCGATGTCGGCTTGCCCATTTGCTAGCCCACTCGGGATTAGCAACACCGTTGGAATATATTACCAGACAGTACCTTTTGCTGCTGGTCGAACTGTTGTGGGATGATGAGAGAGTGCGCCAATATGACAACGCGGTACGCACCATCATTTTCTCCACCATGGATCTGGATAGCTGTAAATAACTAAGCAACTATTATTGATTCTGAGTTCCATACCTCGTCTCGCCATCGAGGTCACTTAGCTTTGAATTTTCCGGCTGGATCTTGGTGGTATCGATCTTTGGGTGGTGGGTCAGTACGTTCTCCCACCATTGCTGCTTGTTGAGTTTCTCGAGGTGGATATGCACAACCTCTTGGTCCTCTTTTCACATGTTAATACAAACGTCCTATAATGCCTCCTTCGACGTACCAAGGGTCCATGTACTGTCCTCCACCTTGATTTCTTTGCACAACTCTCCATCCATAATACGATCTTTGCCCTTCAAACCCACCGCTAGCTTCTTCTTTGCTATAGTTACATTGAGATCCCTGCCTCTTGTTCCTTTCGGGACCGGGACGACGACATCCACATCGCCTAACTCTTGCTTCCAAGTGTATGGTAGAGCTACGGATAATATTGATACAACCGAAATCCGAGGGATCAAACATGCCCACTCACCTGCCTGTTCCTTGGTCTCGCGTTCCCTGTCACCCTTGTCCTTGGCCTCCTGCTCTTCCTTGGAAAGAGACTTGTCCTCCTCGTTCATTGTGGTCGCGTTCAGGATCAGTGAGTTATTTATCACGTGCTCTGGGTTACAATTGTTCCAAGTTATTTTATTTTTGCTAAGTTCACGTTCCGCTCATGACAGGTTACTGTGCAGTAAAGCGCCGGGGAGCATAGCTACAAGTCGTCTGCGAACTGCCTTCTTCGCGCCCTGCCGCATTTATCTGTCTCTGAGGCTCTCTGTTGACCCTGCTGGTGAAGGCGGCGCTGGCCTGCTCGGACTGCGACCTTCGCATCATGGCCACTCCTAGTCAAGATCCTTGGTGCGAGTTTGACGTGCGCTTCTTCGATGTTAATTTGTGTCCCTTGTGAGCTGATGTCCATCCTCTGCAACTTGCTTAGAGTCTGCGACACAACGTAAAGCAGAATACTGTGGATCGACTGAAGCACATCATCTCTGGCCTTAACGAAGAGTGTTCTACCCTGATATCCAAGTCCGGGAAGAAGCAGGAGCTCATAGACAGAATTGTGCGGCAGTTGGATAGCTGGAAGCAGGCGAATAATGCCGCACTCTGGAGTAGAGCTAGGGCTGTTCTTCACAAAGTAAGAACATCTGGGGTGTAAGTATCCGTGTTCATTTGTCCCGATTTGATGTAGCACTGTCGTGGCACTACTTCTTACGGACCTTCTCTGTACTAGGTGGACTTCGTCGAAGAGCTCCACTGAGAGCAGCTCGTATTCTTCTTACTCGATGTCACACAATCAGTATGGCGCCGGCAGCTCTACCAAGCTGAATGGATATCATACACCGACTGCCACATCTTCGAGTACTATCGGTCGTTACGACCCTTATGCACCTCCGCGAAGATCTATCCCTGCTTCTCCTGCTACCTCTTCTTCGTCTGCATCGGTGAAGTCCTGTAGGATTCCTTCATATATCCGCTTGTGTAAATGTTGATCAACGACACAGCTATCCGTTTCAAGCACTCCCCTTTCTTCCGCGTCGACCAGGCCGTTTCCACTGTGGTAGAATGTCCAGGTTTGTCCATAAAGATTGTCTAGCTGTGACATTTTCTGATACTGAATCCTTATAGAATCTGCAGGATCTATGGACCGCCGCCAGGGAAATCTGTCATTTACGCTTACTACTGATCAGATAGCCAAGTTAAATTCGGCGAAGTGAGATATCATCGATGACCCCTTTCGTCACTGACCGTTGTCGTACAGCCCGAAATACCAGCTTCGCTTGTTCTGTACATCATCATCATTTTACTCCCCTGGGCTCAACACCTATCGTGCCAACACTGGGCCTTGTCCCATGGAATTCCCTCCTACTTGTGAAGTTCGCGTCAACAATGTTCAATTGACCGCGAATCTGAAGGGTCTGAAGAAGAAGCCGGGCACAGCGCCACCTGCAGATCTTGGAAAGTCGGTTAGGATGACGCCACAAATGGCGAATCGGGTGGAAATGGTGTACGTCAATAGTCAACAAGGCGTTCCGCCGAAGGTGAGATCTCACCTTTGCAATATACCACAGTACCAGAGCTGAACCTGGTCTAGAAATATTATCTAGTTGTGATGCTGGTAGAGACCACCACTGTTGAACAACTGGTCGACCGATTGCAGAAAGGCAAGTACAGAAGTAGGGCAGATATAGTGATGAAGAGTAGGTTGCTTATCTACATTCACTCGCTTGCAACTGATACACCGACGTCTATCAGTGAAGCAAGATAGTTCTGAGGACGACGATATAGTTGCAGGCGCTCAGAAGATGTCGCTCAAGTGCCCCGTACGTACCCACTCGGTCACCATTGAGGGTAGTATTGCTCATACCATTGATGCGCAGCTGAGCTATATGCGTATCCAGACGCCAACGCGATCAACTCTCTGTGTCCATCCACAGTGTTTCGATGCTACCTCGTGGTTCTCTATGATGGAGCAGACGACGACCTGGCTTTGTCCTGTATGTGAACGGGTTTTGAACGTCGATGAACTGATTGTAGACGGGTGGGTTCTGTTCCTCTGGTCTCCCTGTCATATATTAATATTCATATGGTGCAGCTACTTCGACGACATACTGAAGAACACGTCTGAGGACGTTGACGATGTCGTTGTGGAGGCGGATGCGGAATGGCATACTACGGATAACAAATATGCTTCTCCCGGGTGGAAAGTGGCGCATCCAGCGTCAAACCTTCCTCAATCCGGGACCCCTCGCAAGTCACGCAACCCCCCGGTGACCCGAATGCACAGTCGGGCAAGTGCTACCGACATGAACGGGGCTACAGAAGGCAAGGGGAAGGCGAAAGCTAGCAACGTCGAGATATTGGTTCTTGACTCGGACGACGAAGACGATGATCGCGTCAAGCGAGAGTTATCCCCTTCTGGCGACGGGACAAGCTCGCCGAATGGTCTGGTCCAGACCCAATCATACGCTACCGTGCCTCCGCTCTCTCAGTCGTTGAGCATGAGTCAGACTGTCATCGACCTCACTTTGGATTCCGATGATGAACCGCCCCCTCAAAGAGCAGGGAAGCGGAAGACGAGCGAGATAGACTCGGTATCGCCCACCGAACTCGTCTGGAAGAAGTCGCGGGTTGAGACCAGCCATCGCCCCGGTCAAAATGTCAAAGGCTTGAATGGTCATGTCAACGGTGCAGCACAGTCATCTTCTTCTGCCTCTCCCCCTAATAATAATGCTGGCGGCACCGGCTACAGCCTCGGCGGATTTCTTTCCAATCTGATTAGGCCTAGTAATTCGGCGGTGTCACCACCACAAACCACGAGCCCACCTTCTCCTCCTCGTCATGGTGCAGTTACTGCATCGAACGGAGACCTTCCCATGCGTTATCAGCGCCCGCTGTCCCCTTCCGACAGCCACAACAACAGTTATCATATTTCCCCGCGCACTAATTCGTACTCCAGACCGGCGGCATCCCGTTGGCCGGCTTAACTTTGTAGGGTCATCGAGCAGGCTAGGAGTTGGCGTTTGGGTTCGTCCTTCTGCATGTATGTATTGTTCGCAGTTTGCAGCAGCTTGTATGTCGCACCTTCATTGCCTGCCGTGACGAATCACGGCGCTATCCTAATTTGCCCAGACTCCTAGAATATTCGGGTTGCAAACGGGTGTTCCCACGGCAAGTCGCGGGCTGGGAATTCCGAGCTAGCTGACTAAGCACGACATACCGGATACAGGGCCTCGGCGCAGAGCGGAGCGGAGATAGAAAGCTGCCCGACAGTCCTTTTGCCAAATTTTCCTTCACGGTGTCGTTAGCTTCCTTCCACCAACAATCCCCACTCATACCCAGGCCGTTGCCTCATTAGCCATGGCCGAAGTTAAGAAGAGCAAAAGCGCTAAGGAGTTCACCAGTGCGTATGGTGTTCGGCGTCGTTTATGCGTCTTTTCCTGTCATTATCATTCGCTGAGCTGGCGTATCTCATACAGTCGACTTCTTGATGGGTGGTGTCTCTGCGGTTAGTATCCTCCTCGGGACGGTGCTCTGCGCCTTGCTCATTGCGTGCTGTCTTGTAGGCTGTTGCCAAGACATCAGCGGCTCCCATCGAGCGTATCAAGCTCCTGGTCCAGAACCAGGATGAGATGGTGAGGAAATAGGTGCTCTCCCTTCTTCATGATTACTCAAATCACTATCGATGGCAGATCAAGCAGGGTCGTCTGGCGACTCCTTACAAGGGTATCGCGGACTGTTTCGCGCGGACGTACAGGGATGAGGGTTTAGTGTCATTATGGCGTGGTAACACAGCCAACGTCATCCGGTACTTCCCCACCCAGGCTTTGAACTTCGCGTTCAGTGAGTATGCTTACTTTTGTCTGGCGTTAAGCCCTCCTGATCAAGTATCCCGCTGAATCCAGAGGATTATTTCAAGTCCCTCTTCGGCTTCAAGAAATCCGAAGGCTACTGGACGTGGTTTGCCGGCAATGTCGCCTCCGGTGGTGCTGCAGGTGCTGCGTCATTGCTCTTCGTCTACTCCCTTGATTATGCTCGTACTCGTCTTGCCAACGACGCTAAGTCTGCCAAGGGCGGAGGAGCTCGTCAATTCAACGGCCTGGTCGATGTCTACAGGAAGACCCTCGCTTCCGATGGTATTGCTGGTCTCTACCGTGGATTCGTCCCGTCCGTCGTCGGTATCATCGTTTACCGTGGTCTCTACTTCGGTGTCTACGACTCGCTCAGTGCGTTCAATTATGGGAATCTCTGATCAATCCAGTACTAAAACATTACCCGTGCAGAGCCTGTTGTCCTCACCGGTGCCCTCCAAGGCTCGTTCTTTGCATCGTTCATGCTTGGTTGGGGTGTTACCATTGGCGCTGGTCTGGCTTCGTACCCCCTTGACACCATCCGGTTAGTATCTCTGTCGACTATGACGTGAGTTTCACTGATTGGGCCTGTAGTCGTCGCATGATGATGACTTCTGGCGGCGGCGTTCACTACAAGTCCATGTTCGACGCTGCTTCGCAGATCGTCGCCAAGGAGGGAACCAGGTCCTTGTTCAAGGGTGCTGGTGCCAACATCCTTCGTGGCGTTGCTGGTGCTGGTGTGCTATCGCTGTACGACAAGCTCCAGGAGGTCATGTTCGGCAAGGTTTACTCTGGTGGTATGTGGAACTTTTGATATTATCAGTATACCGTCTGACGGCGTCCACAGGATCTGGTTAAAAGGCTCTCGTCAGCTAGAGTGGAGCGTTGGCTGGGCTTTCCCTCTTACATCATATCATACGATCTTGCGCATAGACACTCAGATTATATCCTTTTTATCGTCTTTGCACTCATCGTGGGGTTCAAGCCTCACACAGGGCTCGTACATATATATGGAATGCAGAAAAAAAAACATTCAGAACCCAATGCCGGACAGTAAGAAGACTATTAAACTGGAGTGTGGCTGAAAGAAGCGGAAGGTAGACAGTGCACGCCAGAGGGACAGATGTGATGGACGGATATATCTACGATAAGCAGGAAATATCGCTCGCGGCGCTTGATACGGTCTCGTGAGAGGGAGACCGGGGCGGCAAAGGCCGTAGCAGGTGCCGTAATGCGGGTGTGGCACAGGCCACAATCGGGTGGCAGCCAACTGCAACGCGCGACATCAAACGCATCTGTACCGGAGCATGTAGAACCACCCCGGAAAGGAAAATTTGTGCAGTGAAGGTCCACCTGACCCTGACGCATATCTAATTTATTCCATTTAACGTGAAGCTGTAAAAGGAGAGCAGACCGTCTGCTCTGTGTAAATCAGGACCCCGTAGGGGAGTCAGGGGTCTCCGGAAATGTCCGCGCCTTCAACATGGATTGGCAGGTATCGGGTCTGGTAACTCCCTAGTCAACGACAAGTACTCTGGTCGATGATAGTATGCCTAAGGAACTGCAGGGCTTCTGCGACCTCTCTCTTCTCAAACCCAAGTCGTAAGCTGTTGAAGGCGGCGGCAGACTCGAAAGTAGTCTTGAGACCGTACCAAGAAGCTTGTCTCGATGCCTGTACCGAAGCCTTGAAGTCTGGCCATTCTAGAATTGGCGTGTCACTCCCGACTGGCTCAGGGAAGACTACAGTCTTCATATCTCTACTATCTCGCATTCCATCTCGCAATAGCGAAGCTACACGATCCTTGGTGCTTGTCAGTAGCATAGAGTTGGCGAAACAGGTGGCTGAACAAGCCCGCATTATGTGCCCTCTATCGACCGTCGAAGTCGAGCAGGGTCAAAAGCAGTCCTCGGGCCGTGCTGATGTGTGAGCTGAATTTCTTGACATCTATATGAAATAGTATTGACGCCCGCGCATGGAAAGTACCGTTGCTACTTACCAGACACTTTCACGGGCCGGACGTCTGGAGAAATTCGACAGGGCAAAGTTGAAAGTTATAGTAGTAGATGAAGCCCATCACTCGGCATCCCCATCGTAAGCAGATCAATGAGGCAAGATAGTCTCCTGAGTTCATGCCGCTCTCAGATATCGACGGATCCTTTCGCGCTTCGCACCAGAGATCAAGAGCCCCGACGAGATCAGGAGCCCTGAGGGCCCTTCCAACGACTCTGAGATCATTGAACCTGCACATCGCGTACCTATTGTTGGTTTTACCGCCACCTTCAACCGGCATGATGGCCTGGCATTAGGCTCCGTGTTCGAGCGTATTGTGTATCATCGTAGTTTCCTAGAGATGATATCAGAGCAATGGTATGTCCCTGCTCTAGACGTCTGTGATTGGTCTGATATCTGTTCTACAGGCTTTGCAATGTCCGTTTCACATGTGTGCGAGCCAACTTCGACTTGAGTCAGGTCAAGATCGCTCGCTCCGGGGACTTCGTGGAAGCAAGCCTGTCTCAAGTAATTGATACAGACACTGTGAACAACCTTGTGCTCCAGACCTGGTACGACAAAGCTAGTAAGTTTGGCTCATCCATCTGTGTAATGCACAGCTCAATCCCCTGCAGGTGGCCGGAAGTCGACCCTAATCTTCTGCCTCAATCTTGCTCACATTGCACATCTAACGGCGACGTTTCGCAATGCTGGAGTAGACGCCAGGTATATGTACGCCGGCACATCGGCTAAGGAGCGGAAGATCCTTCTTGATGACTTCAAGGCTGGAAGATTTCCCGTGCTGATTAATTGCGGTGTGATATGCTACAAGTTACTGCGGACTTCGTCATCTGACAAATGCATATAGGTGTCCTTACAGAGGGAGCGGATATACCCAATATCGATTGTGTAATCCTTGCTCGACCAACTCGGTCCCCCACTATGTTTTCTCAGATGGTTCGTAGATCATATGGCCAAGTAAGCAATGGTGGACTGATTACGATCAGATTGGACGTGGCATGAGACAGTCGCCCGAAACTGGGAAAACTGATTGTCTGGTGGTCGACTTCGTGGGTAACACTAGTCGAGTAGCCGGAGTAGTCTGCGTGCCCGTTTTGTTCGGCTTGGATCCATCGGAAGTGGTGGATGGTTTGTTTCCACCTGTTAGATGGTCATCCTTGAACTAATCGCTGTTGGTCAGGTGCTACTATCGACGAATTGAAGGAATTAGCGGCCGATCCAAAGAGTCGGGAGACGGCTCCATATGATGCTGTCCCAACTCCTAAAACTGTCACATACACGGACTACGAAGATCCGTTCAGCTTAGTAGACGGAGCTTCGGGTGCACCTCATATCACGATGAGCCGCAATGCTTGGGTAGGATGTGGTGGTGATATCTACGTTCTAGAGTGTCTTGGGCAGGGGTATATCCGCATCGAGAAAGTCCGAGGGGAGTCAGGTAAGTGGCGGTCGTATCTCAATGGCCGCCCTTGGACTCATGTAGTATTTGCAGGGGAAGCAGAATGGAAAGCGCACTACTGTTCTTTTCTTCTGGACCCATGGTCTGCTTCTGCTATGAAAATACCGCCTTATGCTCGAAGTCGACACGTGGTGACTGCCACGACTCTCTATGACGCTATTCGAGGAAGCGATGCGTATGCGGAGAAGAAAGTCCTGCCTGGGCCACATGCAACGGGGTGAGTCTCTGACGCCATTTTCTACGTTGTATTACATGGATCACATAGATTGTGGCGATCTGCTCCATGGCGGAGGGAATTAGCCACCAGTCACCAAAAGGCATTCATCAGGAGAAGATGGCGCCCACCCAAAGTCATCTCATTGGAAGAAACAGACGGGGCCAAAATAGAAAAGCAAGAGCTGAGGTTACGGAATTTGAAGAAAGGAGAGGCGGCTAACATTATCACCAGGCTCAAGCATGGCGCACAGGTCAGTCAATGGCTCCTTACATATGATGCACGTCTCTCGCTGACCGACGTATTCTATGCACTCTAGAAACGATATCAGACGAGCTTGGAGAAGGCCGTCCGACAGAATGTGAAAGAGAAAAAGAGACAGGAAAAGCAAAAGAACGACATGTCAAACTTCCTTCTGGGCGAGATTGATGTGGATTTCAGGCGACCAGCGGCGCAGTCATAGTCATATGGTACATCTAGTTTAATAATTCTTGTATCATACTAGGCCGGAGATCAATGGCGAGACGGCGTTTGCACTTTGCAGTGTCATGACTGCACTCCGCTGTGCCAAATCGATTGCCTCATCCATCGTCCTCGTGTCCTCGAACGCGCTCGGACTGCGCACCAAGCTCGCAAGTATACTACCGACCAGGGAATCGCCAGCGCCAGTAACGTTGACAATAGCAGCTGGGTCCACGCTAGTAGCCGGGAAATGCTTCAGCACAACTATTTCCCGGACGCTCGTACCGCCATGTGCCACAATGGACCGTGTGTGGATGTTGCTCCGTTCCGATGCCCAAATGGGACTTGCAGCGGCGTTGGTGCGCATAACGACGATGACGCCCAGCTCGCCGCACTTGATAATCAGGTGCTGGAAGAAGGGCAGGAGGTTTACAGCCATCTGGAAGACGCCGCCATCTACCAGAAACCCGAGTGCTTGCTCCCGTCGTGCAAGGTGCTCCAGATCCGTGCGGAATTCTGAGCCCAGGGAGAAGGCGTCTATGGTGTGCCACCACGAAGGGTGGGACGTGAGGTCGTATGCGTCTGAACGAGCAGTTTGGTAGAGGTGTTTGAGTTCAAGAAGATTGGGAGACGCGAAGGTGACCGGGGATTCCTGGACTGTCGACGAGGAGAGGGAAGATGCTATGGCTGGGAGGATTGCGGTGGATTTGGTCACGGAGGTGGGCTCGCTGCATGGGGAGATGGTTACGGCCAGAGAGGTTCTCGAACATAGAGTACTCACAAGAAAGCTAGAAATGTGATTAAGACACCAATTCAAAAACTCGCGATAAACAAGATTAACTCACTCTTCACTCTATGTTCTCTACACCACTTCACCACCTCCTTGATCGCCTCCGACTTCAGGTTCGCGTCTAAGGCGACAACCTTCGGCCTTAGCGTCGCCAAGGCCTGCACTGCCCTCTTCCCCTCCAACCTCTCCACCACGCCCATATCCGCCACACCGCCCACAAGACCCCCGCGAGCGTCCATGACCATGTTACACACCGCCGTCCGCTGTTGCGGGTCGGCATCGTGAACGAGGCCATCGGTACGCATGCCGATGCGCTGCAGCTCGTCGAATAGGAGGCGCCCGAACGCATCCTGACCGACGGGGGAGACGAGAGTCACGGGGGAGACGCTAGTCGATGGTAACAGGCGGTAGGCGGCCTCCGCAACGTTACGGGCGACGCCCCCGAGGGAGAGGGAGACTCTGCCTGGGGAGGTGGAGTGCGCCTGTAGATCAGCGCCAGTATCTGCGGTGGGGAGGGGGTGCGCCGTGATGTCGATGGCGGCGGCGCCGAGGACGACCAGGTCCGCAGCTGTGGGAGTTGTGTGAGGAGGCGCAGGTGCCTAGAGGGAGCGAGGGTGAGAAGACGGTTATATCCGGACGGGAGGACCTACTGTGCTGTTGACAACGGACGAAGAACCCAGTAAGGGCAAGGAAGTGGTCGATACCGATGAAGAGGCCTTTGGCTGAGCAGGCACAGGCAGTCGGAACGTCTAAGATAGCCAAGTGTTCCATTACTTCGCTTAGTTGGTACAGCAAGTATCCACGTAGTTTATCTTACACTAGTCCCGGGGCCGTCGCGTTGTTCCTTGACAAGACCCGAATGTGCCACAGCAATCTGGGCGCCTGGATCATACGGGTCAGAGGAAAACATAACATGCAGTTAGCCTTACTTACCGATTTTCGCGGTATTCTCAATCAGCGCTACGTCTAAACTGATGTCAGCACCGCTGCTCATCTTGATCACACAAATTGCCGGTTCCGGAACTTACTGCTCTCCAGACTGCCGCCACCGGTCAGCTCGCCCACCCGCCCCAATAACCAGGGCGTAACCTCCTTCCCCCTCGTACTCATACCGTTCTCCTCACTCTCTCTTACCGCTTGTTCGACGGCCGCTTGAATTTTCGAAGAGGCTGCGTGGTACGCGGCGGGAATGGGGGCAGCGAAGAGGGCGCCGGTGGGCATGGAGAGGAGAGACTGAGTATCTGAAATGAAAAAGCGATGAGATTAGAGGGAATACAGAGCAAAGGGGAGGAGGGGAGAGGCGCGTACGGAGGATGCGAGCGGCGGAGGTTGGGTCGTTTACTGAGTAGGAGCTCTGTGCGGGTGTCAGTAGGTGGTGGGCAGGGCAGGCAAAGGGTATTCGCCTTGAATCCACTAGTAGGGCTGTAGAATGCCGGGAAGTCATCCGTATCGCCATATGTCAGGACCGGGACACCTAGGGTTTCCTGCGTATATAACAGTTACACGGGCCGAGTAGCGGGGAACGGGAGCAAGGTCGTACCAGATATTCAAGTGTCCGGCCGATGTCCAGAATGGACTTGACTCCTGCAGAGACGAGGCCCACGGGGCAGCGAGCGAGTTCGTGCAGGTCCGCTGAGATGTCGAGAGCTGCAGGGGTCGCGTTGTTCGTTGGTTGGATGCACGGACTCAGAACGTGGTGAGGACGTACAACTCTCTCCACCGCGGTGGACACCGCCTAGTCTACGCAGGGATATATCATATACCGTAGCAAATTACACATGCTCCCTTACCCTCCAGTTGCAAAGACCTAGCGAATAGCATACCATGTCAATATACTCCGTATGAGTAGTACATCAGACACCACACCTTAATCCCCGCCAGTGCTGCAAATATCAATGTCGCGCTACACGTCGTCCCGCCATCTTTCCCGAGAGCAATAACAGGCCCGACATCCCTCCTACTAACCTTAACCACCTTCCCGTCTTGGCTCGCCTGCACGAGCCTCTCCAACAACTGCTTTTCCATGCCCACCTTCACCCGCCCCTCAATTATGCCTATCGTCGCAGGAATAGCACCGTGCGCTCGGACGATGCCCTCGACAGAGAGGGCGGTGGAGAGGTTGGTCGGGTAGGGCATACCATGGGTTATGATCGTCGATTCGAGTGCAACGACGGGCGCGCCCGCGTGCAGAGCGTCCTGGACTTCTCTGGCGATGTCGACGAAGGGAGGGAAGCGCGGCGCATGTTGGCTAAGCGGACGGTGCAGTCGAGGGAGGGGCAGGAGGCGACGCGCTCGGAGAAGCATCGTGCAGACGCGACCTGGGCGTGAGTGACTCGATCACTCGCGCGGTCGAGGACGGCGAAGGAGAAATAAGGACTTGCTTCTCGTCTGTCATGTCTATCCCGCTGTCTGCCTCGGTCGATGCTCGCCATGGGACTGAATTGGGCGTCGCGGTATTAACTCATCAGCCACTCAATAATCAGGAAATCGTAGCCTCGGTAGCGGACGATGGCGCAGGTGCTACGGCAGTCTTCATAGGGACAACCAGGAACTCCTTCAAAGGTGCATGCATCCGTCAAGTACATATCAAGTCCATCTCACATAGGACAGAGCATAGGAAAGGTTGTAACGAAACTTGAGTACCAGGCGTACTCCAAGTTAGCCATCAAGACGATCACGGACATCATCGCGGCGGCTCATGCCAATGTGTCCTCTGCTCCCCTCACCGCCCACACCCACACGCCGCTTCAGGCTTCGGTATTCTCTGGACCCAGGGATGAAGATTCCACAACATCTACTTCAGCCTTTCGACCACAACGTCTCATCCGGATCGCTGTCCACCACCGACTCGGCACCGTCCCTGTCGGAGAGCCCTCTATCGTTATCGCGGTCTCTTCGCCGCATCGCAAGGAGTCGTTCGTAGCATGCGAGATGGTGCTGGAGGAAGTCAAGAAGAAGGCGCAGATCTGGAAGAGGGAGTACTACGCGGGGGAGAAGGAGGACGAGGCCGAGTGGAAGGCGAATGCGTAACCTATCCGACCTGACCTTGCAGGGTACAGCGAAAGGGATTAATGAAGAAGTGAATTGCTGTGTATGGTATGTGGAACGAGCTCTGGAATATACTGCACATGTGCGTCTCCAGAAGACACGGGTCATATATGGTGCACGAAGAGAGCGCGGCGAGTATTGGCGAATCTACGAGTCATGGTAAGCTGAACTTACTTTCTAGGCCAACTCCTCTACATGTCAGCTTCCCGCATCAAGTCTCTTGAGGTCTGAGATACTTTGTAGGGGATAAAATCCTTCAGATATTATGGCGCCGAGGGGAGCTATTTATAGCTTCCGCGAACTACAACACCTTCCAAACGCGGCAACTTGCTGTGCTTCTCATTGCCAAGCCACATGAAGTGGCCATGGATCTCTGGCGAGAACCGCATCGGAATCACCTCAGCCTCAATCATTTCTTCCTTTCATTTCCCATAGCGCCGGCTCCTCGCCTATCTTCCCATGAAGCCCGGGCTCAATAATCCTGGAATAATCAGAATCGAGCCTGCATCAGGAAGAATGAAGCTTTGGCCGTATGGTTTCTACTCCTCCTTACGAAATACGCCATATGCCTAACAACATCCTTCTGCACAGCATATGCTCCTAGCCTTATGATCTGCTGCTTCTCCCGATGCTTCGTGGGCACGCCAGCCGGATCCCAGCCTCGATCGCAACCAACGCCATCTTACCCGCTGGTTGTGACATCCCCGGCTACGTATCTGATGTATATATAAAGGACCAAGAGAGTAACTCTGGATAGTTTGTCCAACCTTGCAGTGCTAACAGTCATCCATGCTCCTCCGGACCCTTGTCCCCGTCGTTCTCTCGGCCTCGGCCGTCCTTGCGCTCGACCCGCGCATCGAGCGTCTCCGGGCACCCAAGTTCCGCCTCGAGGACGATGCCGCCTCTACCTCTGTACCTGCTCTGAAGCGCTCGGATTCTGCAAACCAGTTCTACACCCCAAAGTTCTCTAACTCTGAGACCGCGTCCTTCCACGTGAACTCGTCGGCGCTGCCGCTCGTCACGTGGGAGCTGCAGGACTCGTGGGCTGGGCGGCTGCCCATTAGCAACTCCTCGAGCGAGTCAAGGGTGTGTAGCCCACAATGAACTAGACCTACGATTGTTGTTGATATGGACGGCGTATAGGAGCTATTCTTCTGGTACTGGCCCTCCTCCCAGTCGACCTCCTCGGAGTTCCTCACCATCTGGCTGAACGGAGGACCGGGGTGCAGCTCACTCGAGGGTTTCTTAGAGGTGCGGTCTTCCGAATATTCCTCTTGAGGTACCAGTGGTCCTCACTAGTTTTGCAGGAAAACGGACCCGTATCGTTCCAACCTGGCTCATCTGCGCCCGTGCAGAACCCCTATGCTTGGACGACTGTCTCAGATGTTGTCTGGATCGAGCAGGTCAGTGGCCAAGTATCCTTCTACATAGGAGCATTGAAAAATCATATATTTTTTTCGTTTCCAGCCCGTCGGTACTGGCTTCACCACGGGCACGCCCAACATCAACAATGAGGACGAGCTCGCAGACCAATTCTACGGCTTCCTGTGAGTAACTCTCCCTCCGGTACATATTAAGAAGTGCTTCAGCTCGTGACCGTTCCCAGCGAACAATTCTTCGCGCTCTTTCCCGAGCTCACCTCCAAGAAGCTGTTCATTACCGGCGAATCCTACGCAGGGTTCTATATCCCGTACATCGCGACGCGTATTGTCGATGCGTCTTCCGCGGAGAAGGCTAAGTTACCGCTGGCTCTGCAGGGCCTGTTGATCAATGATGGAGTGTACAGCAGCTAGTGAGTGTTACTATATCTTTCTCATAGTAGCGAGTAATTGCAAGTGGACGGTGCTGATAGAAGTGCGCGCGCAGCATCACCTCGGAGCAGGCGCCTATCGCAAACTTCTCAGCGGTCCACCAGAGTACGCTTGGTTTCACTGATGCACAAGTGGCGAGCTTCCAGAGCAAGGCGGAGTCTTGCGGGTACGTACCCTTACTTTTACAAGGAATCGTGAGGAAACTCACGTATGGCTTGATGTAGATATCAGACGATCCTCGACCAGCTGACCTACCCACCCAAGGGCAAGATCGACTTGCCCAACGGAAACAAGGACACCGTGTCGAGGAGCTGTGATTTGTTTGACCAGTTCTACGATGAAGGTGCGTCGCTTTTGTCTTCTGCAATAACAACAGTCATTTATGGCGGACTCGAACAGCGTATGACGCCAACAGCTGCTTCGATATCTACCGCATCATGGACAAGTGCCCGACGCCGAGTGATCATATTGAGGATTACTTCTCCGTGAGTGGACAGTTGCTATGGGATGCATTACATTGACCCGTTGCGCGGTTGTAGCGGTCGGATGTCCAGACGCTGCTGCACGTGCCTGGGTTTGGGCAGTGGAGCGAGTGCTCGAACGAGGTATGCCCTGACTAAGCTTTCTGCATCGGCCGCAACTCACATTCTCTGTCACAGAACGTTTTCGTGAACGGCAACGACGACTCCCCCTACACGGAGACCCTCTTCCCGCACCTCCTCTCCACCCTCCCGCGCGGCATCACCCTCTGGCACGGCCTCGACGACGCGATCCTCTTCTCCCTCGGAGACCGCATCACCATCCAGAATCTGACCTGGAACGGCGTCCAAGGTTTCCAGAGCCCGCCCAGCACACCGCTTCTGCTCGATGGCACGCAGAAGGGTATTTACCACTCGGAAAGGAATTTGACGTACATTGAGGTTAACAGTGCAGGACGTGAGTGCTCTCTCAATTCTTGTGGCAGGAGCGCGGAAGAAGCTGATGCGCGTTGGATTTCTGCAGATATGATCCCCGAGGACCAGCCGCAGCTAGCGCTCCACGTCTTCGAGTCGGTCCTTGGTCTCACGTCTTTGTAAAATTGGTGCTTCCACTGTCTGTTGCCCTGGATCGCTTGGACGTTCGACGGCCGACCAGCTGATGGCAGATAGAAGAGCAAGCCTACAGAGCAGACGTGTTGAATAGTCAAGAGCAGCGCAGATTCCACTGCTCGTGTTATCCAATCGTCGCAGCAGTGTCGTAAATGAATTGATGCGCGAGGAAAGAATGTATGCTACGTATGTGCGACTCAACCTTGCTCTGCTCGACCAGTAGACGGTAAAGGTTGATAAACATCCGTGTGTGAGTGATAATGTAAACTACAAATGGCTAACGCCGGCAGTAAAATGCGTGAAGTAGAGGGAGTAGACCGAAATCTTTAAGTCCGTTCCGAGTCGACTATTCGACTTTCCACTCCTTGGTGATGGGGTCGTCCTCGGCGCTCACGAAGAGCTCGACGGACCAGATGACGAGGGTGAAGAAGATGTTCATCCAGCGCCACCAGATTTGGGAGGAGGGGTCCAGCACTGTCGATGGTTTAGCTCAATACCAGAGGTACGGGGCAGAGCGGAGACGTACGCAGAAGGTTAGAGTAAACAGTTACGAAGATCGCTTGCCGGTATGTTAGTAATAACATCGTGAGTTTTGAGGTCTGTCGCATATGATAAATACGACAGTCCAGAAGGAAAATATGTGATGTACTCACCGGTCGTCCTTCCCAGCCGTCGTCTACGCCGTATTCTGATTCCCAAGCGTCTGCGCCGATGGTCGGTAATATGCGCGACCCCAGGTGGAGGATCAAAAGTCGGTATATCAAGGCGGCGAGAACTGGCTTGGGCAGCGTGTTCGTGATGAAGTTGACCAGAGTCTGGAGATGCGGGAGAATGTTCTCTATGAGGGGCGCACTGCACAGCAGTGATCAGTTTGGATCAGACGAGCAAAGGGTACCACACACTTACTAAGAAGACGCGGGGTCCATAAATGACTGCTGGTCAAAGCCGCATAGCCAGACATTGTATGCCAGAAACAAGGCGAGTCCGGAGGACTCGATGATGTTCGTGCGACGAAGACCAAAACCGATGAAGGTGAGAAACAAGAAGGCTGTCAAGGCTACGCCGAGCAGGGTAGAGGAGAGAGGGGAAGATGCTGCAGATGGATAGGCCTAAGGAACAGTCTAGTTTACACGAACATAATAAAAGAGTATGGTTGTCATACCACAACTATCCACCAGGCAGAGGTGACATAGGCGGCAGCTGCCGCAATAAGCAGGCCAAACTGGTATCCTTCTCCTTTGCCAACCAACTCTCTGCCCTCTTGTCCCAGCTTCTGCACCACCAGCAAGCTACTCAAGCCTTCGAGAATGATGAATCCCGGGCTGGAGAACTTGAGGAAGCTCCCCCACCACGACGCAGCCGTCGTTAACCACACACTGGGTGACTGCGCAAACGCATTGAAACAAACGAGGAGCAGAAAGGGGTGCATAGGCACTTGGAGGATGGAAAGTGCGGGAGAGCCCCATAGGAGGAGGAGGGTGCCATGGATGAGAGCGTGCAGAAACAGTAGAAAAGAAAGCAAGAGGAAAGCGGACGTCGAGAGCGTCGAGAGCGTCAGAGGAAGGAATAGTAGAATTTGCGAGACCGTAGACAGCCTAGGCGAACGTCAGTTGAAAGGGAGTTTTCGACAGTCGATCGAGCATACCTCCCGATGTGAGCGAGGGCACTCCAAAACAGCCACCGTCGAGACATTGCGGGCAGCGCCTAGGTCGTCGGGCAGGGGTATCAGAGCTCGAAGCCAGCTAAATGTAGCCCTGCAACATCGTCGACCACAGCGTCGAGAGAGTAGCCTATATCAAGCGCACTCGATCCGCGAGGCAAAGTTGGTGGCGTCAATTGATCAATTACCTCCTCTCTTCTTCCACAGGCTATGCCCAGGGGTACAGCATCAGTACCACCGAGGCCACTATATGTAACTCAAGAACGTTCGCAATACATCCTGTCACTGGACTCCAGCGCCTGACTGTTCAAACCGGCCATGGGTGCATCTCAGTCTACCCCAAAGGTGACCGCGCAGGATCGCGCTATCCTCGAGTCCGTACGCTTCCGTTCATTATCTGTACCCAAGCCCATGCCAATTCAGCTCGGTTTTGCCTCCTTAGCCTTAAGCTGCAGCGAGACAAGCTGAAGCAGTATCAGAAGAAGGTCCGTGTCGTAGTCCAACTCAGACACACGAGCAAGTCTTAGCGTAGTTTCCTTCAGATTCAGCAAGTTCTGGACAGGGAAAAGGAGATTGCCAGACAACACCTTGCTGTCGGTGACAAGCAACGTGCCCTGATTGCCCTACGGAGACGGAAGTACCAAGAAAGCTTACTCGTGAAGACAGACGGGCAGCTCGAGAGCTTGGAGCAGCTTGTTTCCACTATCGAGTTCTCCTTGATCGAAGTCTCTGTTCTACATGGTCTGAAGCAAGGGAACGAGGTCCTGAAAGAGATACACAAGGAGATGAATGCTGAGAGCGTTGAGAAGTTGCTGGAGGAGACTGCGGAAGCCAGGGAGTACCAAAGGGTTCGTTGGTCCTGTCTATTGGCTAACCTTAGACACGGAATTGATGCTGTCTTGTTCAGGAAATTGACGAAATGTTATCCAATAATCTCACCGTCGAAGAAGAGGAGGCCGTGGAGGCTGAGCTGAAAGCACTTCAAGCCGAGAGTGTGAGTGAATCTCCTCCTGCAATCGCGCATATCATCAATGTCAGAGTGCAGGCAACAGAGCGCGAGGCCGAGCAGGCACCTGTCGAACTTCCCAGTGCCCCAGTCAATGTGCCTGTCGCGCCAGAAGGTACATATCCAGTGCTGCTATTGAAACTTCCGCTGACAGTCTATGCAGAGCCTATTCCAAATACACACGAAGAAGAGCCAGAGCAGAGGGAGCGTGTCCCAGTCATGGCCTGATTTATTTCCTCGCAGCAAGCCTATATTGACTAGAATATCCATATCCATGGACACTGTACTACTCTACCATAGCACTAATATTACGCAGATCGTACAACTACATCTATATACGCTTAGAGTGCTTTCACCACCCCTCGAAATCGCCGAACCCAAGCTTCCTCTTCTTCTTCGCCTCCCCGATCCCAGCCTCCGGTGCTGCCGCGGGAGCAGGAGATGCCGTGGTTAGGGGTCGCTTGTTGTTCGCATTCAGGTTGAGGTACTTCCCTACCCCGCCTCCTTCTCCTGCCACCGTGGGCTTGTTCTCCGTCCCAACCTTCACACCAAACCAGTTCATATGGTCGCCGGTCTTCTTCTCGTGAGGCTTCGTCGCAGCCGGGTTGGACTCTGCCTCAGCCCGTTTGGCCAGCTTCTTTGCTAGCCGCTCTTTGTACTCTTCAAAGGGATCTTGATAACTACGAGCGAAATGGTGAGCACGTAAACAGGGATGAGAGAGTGGACTACAAACATGATGACTTCGGTTATCTTCACTGGCTTGGCTGGTCGCTCCGTGCCAGGCTTCACGGGCAGCTTCTCAAGGGTATCAAGAAGATCCTCCCCGCCCACTACCTTCCCAAAAACGGTATGCTTCTTGTCCAGATGCGGCGTTTCCCTAAAGGTCACATACCACTGGGACCTAAGTGGCAGACATATCAGGATTACTGCGGTGAAGGACTATGTCAATGCTAACATACCCGTTTGTCGACGGTCCCTTGTTGGCCATTGCTACAACCCCACGAGCATCATGCTTTGCAGCGCCCTTCATATCGTATTCGTCCCGGAAAGGCGTGCCCCAGTACGATTCTCCACCAGCGCCAGTGCCGGTAGGATCACCAGTTTGAATCTGTGATCATAGACTGAGAACGGTATCCAACCTAAACCGCGACGCTTACCATAAAATTCGGTATCAGCCGGTGGAACAAATTATCATTGTACTTCCCATTCCGGGCTAGCATGAGGAAGTTATAACACGTTTTTGGCGCCTGAAGTATTGTATGAGCCTTCAAGCGCAAACAACATATGTGGATCTGAGATACCTTTTCGCAGAAGAGCTCGAGATTAAGCGAGCCTCCGAGACTCGTGACTACCCGAACGTAGGCCCTACGCTTGCCGACGTCCTTCTCCTTGCCCTTGCCTTTGGGTGGGTTCGAAATAGCTTCGAACATGATCTCTTCCTGAACAACAGTCAGACAGGTAAAATAACCACAAGCCGCAGGTACACACTTCATCCCAGACTAGCCTCGAAGTAGCAGTCTCCGGGTCGACGGAAGTCGATGTGAGCGATGCACCAGGAAGACCGGTGGAATACGGGGAGACATTCCCTATAGACTAAGCATAAGTCCAGCGAGGAGTAATTAACAGCGGCAGGACGCACAAGGCTGCTTCTCCTTCACCTTCGCCAATGCAGGATTCACCTTCGGAACTACTGCCTTGGCTTTCTCCGTCCCCGTACTCGCTCTCGACGTGCTTGGAGCTGCGATCGACGCTGGCGGCATACCATGAGGGTTCTGTAACGTGATGACGTCCGACCTGGTTCACATGCGTAAGTTCTTGCTGGATAAACTTCCACTAAGGGAACTCACTTCTTGAACGGAACGTCCTCCACCAGGTCCTTCCCTCCCTTTACACTGTCAGCAAGGAACACATTCCCTGTCGTTGCGATTGCAACTATGTGGGAGTGTTCACTGAAAGGCTTGTAAGAGATGGGGTCATGGATCTCGCCAGACGCTTTCCTGGAGTAGTGCAGGGGAATGAGGTCGGCTGGTGTTAAAGGCTCTTGTGTTATGGGATTGATGTTGTTATGTTGTCTGAAGTATAGCTTGTTCTTGCTTGACAGGAGAATAGGTTGTCAGGACTCACTTTAGCCATGGTATGATGTTGGTCAGCTCGAAGACGTTCCCCGTCCCATCCGCGTTCCTGGCGCACACGGGGTTCTGGAAAGGCTGCGACGTCAATGCACAGCAATCGAAGGGCGTGAGGTTCCCAGGATGAGGCGTCTGTGGCTTCCTACAATAATACAGTTTAGACGGTGCATTGGAAGCCGGAATACACTGACTGACGCCTTGAAACCTGACATTGAGGCCGTATGTTGGCCAAACATGCCAGAGTGCTCGGCATGGGTGATATAGAGCTTGTCAGAGTTGCCGTGTCCCATCTTGTGCAAGGCCTTGACAATACAGTGGGATGCGGAACTTTAGGCCTATAGGAACGAGCAAGTCTGGCGGTCTTCGAGAGCCTTGCAACTCATGTTCGGCATTTGCCGGACCCTGATGGTCCCTCAGGCGGGCGTGGCTTTGCAGTCTCGGGTTGACCAGATATTTATTACATTGATATCGACAAGCTTCTTTCTGAGCTCTAATAACCGGCTTTTCGTTTACTCTTCCTGGTGGTTGAGTTGTGGACCCGTTAGGCCCAAGCAATATTGAAACCAACACCTGCATTGTCCGCCTCCGCCTTGTGTCGATCCGCGGTCTGTTGTAATCATTCTTTTCAACATGTCTCACGGACGTGAGATAGACGTATCCCTCAACGGCTGCAGATTATGTACTACATATGTGGTTCGGTATCACTTTCGTATATCGAACATCTCGGTCCGTCGCGAGCGTCCGAATCGGAAACGGCCGGCCACGCTTTACCACCTTCCAAGTCCAGCTTGTTCTCATATATGCTCGTGCGCTATGCTGCTAACAGGGCTCCAGCTGTTCTCTTCGACTTCTTGGTGCCCGCTTTCCTAGGCTATCGCAATGCTAGCAGTGGCCCTCGTCGCAATACGGTCTTAACCAGCGATGGAGCCGCCCCAACCAAGAAGGTCCTAACCCGCGACGAACTTCTACCTCCGACCCCTTCGTCTTCCTTGAGCAACAGTACTCGAGCCAAGGACCGGATACGCGCTCAGATAAGTCTGCTAGCATCGTCATCGGCACGGGTTCCATCTGGCCACGAAGTACATCTTTTTCATACCGTGACATCTGAACTACGGAATGCACTCCAAGAGGGGCGTTTTGACACGGCATGGGCGGGTTGGTTGACCCTGCAAGAAAAGGATTTGCTGCAATTCCTCAGCCCTGCTCAGCTCGACGCGTATTCGAGACTGCTTGTTGCCTTCTGCCCTCGGTCAGAAAGAGAGGAATGGGAAGTCGGACGTAGAGAAGCCGTGGAGCACATGGCCGTTGTGACGGCATCTGGAGGTGCGGAGACCGCTTTGCGATATTGTATGATTCTCCATATCAAGTGCCATGAGCCCGAAGCTGTCCTCCGTCTCTATGAGAGATACGACGAGCTTTGGGACAGTGGTCGTGACTTGAAGGAGCCGCAGTTAGAGGACGATATGGAGGCAGAAGACTGGCAGGCCCTTGCAGAGCCTCCTCTTAGCCAGGCCAACACTACTGGCTATGGCAGAACCCAGTTATTTATAGCTGCGATCACGGCACACGCTATGCGAGACTCCTTCAACGACGCCCTTCACATGGCTTTGCGGTTTCGCCTGCGAGTCAGGCAACCATCGGTTACTCTCTTCTTGGAGGAACTGAATGGTGATGAGGCGTTAAAGCGGAAAGTGGCGGAATACATGCTTACTCTGGACAGGGCTAGGCTGGTTTCGCAGCCTGCTAGCCTGTCAAGATGGATCAAGGATATCACCAACGATCATCGTACGGGACTGCTCGAGAAACGTTATAACGAAATTGTTGCGGGCTTCTATCCGCCAAACCCTTGGCTGGCCCCTACTCCTGAGGCTGTCAGTAAAGAACGACCTGTCCTCATGCCGACAACTGCTTGGACCTCCTTCATCGGGGGGTTCCTCAAATGCCGGAGAGTGGACTTGGCAGAGAAATTGTGGAACGACGCCCGTGCGCAGGGTGTTAAACCTGGCATAGAGATGTGGACCGCCCTCTTGGACGGCTATGGAGCAATCAGAGCTCTCGATGAGACTTTAATAACATGGGATGCCATGAAGGAAGCGAGAATCAAACCGGATTGCATGGCATATCGCGCTCTCTTGTCCACCCTCTTTAACATGCGCAAAACCGACCTGGCAATGGCCCGCTTCAAGGAGTTCGAGATGCTCGCCTTCCCAAAGAGCGCCGAACAGTCTCAGGTGTTGCAGGTCTACAATACCGTCCTTCACGGGTTATTGTTGGCTCGTCTCGAGGAGCAGGCTCGCGATCTTTACCAGAGGATGAAGACTGGCGGCCCGACGCCGGACGTGGTGTCATATAATACGTTTATGCAGTATTATGCCCGGAAAGGAGACATGAAGTCCTTCGCGTCGTCGTTCCAGGCGCTTACGGACGCGGGTCTGGAGGGCGACGTTTTCACTTGGTCCACAGTACTCTCCGCCCTGTATAAGACTTCCCGGAAAGATGGGCCGCAACTGGTCACCAACATCATGCGGATGCAGAAGATCACACCGAACGTCGCAACCTACACTGCCATCCTCGATCACGCTGTAGGAGAGAAGGATGAATCAAAGTTAAAAGGGGCGTTTGACCTTCTCAGATGGATGGAGCAGCAACAGGACCCGGGTATCTGGCCTAATGAAGTTACTTACACGAGTTTCCTGAGTGGAATGTGCCGGAATGAGTGGCTGGATCCCAAGCTCCGCGATGAATGCAAGAGCCACATTCTCCAGAGCATGGAACGGCGCAATATCAAGCCCAATCGTGTCACATACCACATTCTCCTGAAGGCATGTTTACAGAATCCACGACCTGAGGGTCTGCGGCAAGCCCTCGCATACTATGCTGACATGGACCGGCACAAAGTGGAGAAAGACTACAATACGTGGTGGATCATCCTCTCGGGGCTCATTCGAAGGGGCGATTGGGGTGCCGCACAGGAAATAGTGAATCAGATGAGGCGGAAAGGATTCATCCCGACTGGCGGTCTGTTGAACCTGATACGTATAGTTTACAACGGCCCAAGACAGAGCGGGGATAGCAGACGCAGACCTGTTTGACTTGTAGCGCTTGCTATGCATAGACGGTCGATAGATGCTTCTCGCCAAAAAGGAACGCCTTTCCTAAGCCGAGTCTGAGATACCTTGCATATGCTGATGAAATATTCGATATCAGAAGAGATAAACAACAGACAGCGCCTGGATATTTACCCCAGTGACTCCACCGTCTGCCTAACCACTTCCCGAGGTAAGGGAGCAGAATGACCGACAGAATTAGCTGTAATTGTTGGAGGCTTTCTTGGAATTCCTGTTCTACTGCTAGGCGGTACTCCTCGTCGGAGTCGTAGGCATCATCTGACGCTGGAGAGATAGAGTCAAGAGACGCGACGGAGGCGGGCATGGGCGATAATAATGACGGTAGAGGTCCGAGGAAGACCGGCTCACGGCCCACGTGCAGACCGTTCCGTCGGCGAGCATCCGTAAACACGCCTTCATCTGATACAACATACCCGTTCACCTCTACGTCGCCGGTCATCAATGCAGAATGGTCGAGGCAGCGGCCCCAGGAAGTCGGCACAGGCTGGTAGGGCAGCCTCTGCTCTATGCCATCTCAGTATTCGCTAGCTTGGGTGTGTTCCTGGTGAGAGTCGAAACGCATAGTAATGACGTCTATCGCTCATGCCTGTATGTAAAGTTTGGATATGATCAAGGGTATGTCGTCGCCGTCCAGACTTACGAGTGTAGAAATCCATATGTTCCCGCCAGCGTTATGTCTGGTGTTATCACTGGACCCCACTTCCGCAAGTTCTTCAATTCCCCGGATGCTATATCATTAGGAACCATGGTTGCTGTTCTCGAAGTTGGCGCATTCAGTACGGCCATCGCTTTGCTATGTTTCTGAGCCTCTCTAACGCGTATCGCGACAAGTAACATCGCTCGCTGCGGGTAGAGTGGGCGATATGATTGGTCGCAGAGGCACGCTCTTCATCGGTGCCGTTATATTCACTGTTGGCGGAGCGGTGCAAACTTTCACGCTTGGCTTCAAAACGATGGTTCTCGGACGCGTTATAAGTGGTTTCGGTGTTGGCCTGCTATCGTGAGTTAGGGTCGCTGCACACCATCGCTCCGGTGGCTCAAAATGTATCCCAGAACCATCGTCCCTATTTATCAGAGTGAAATATCCCCTCCAAATCATGTGAGTAATCTACCGTCAGGCAACTCAGTGCTAAGGCTCATTATCGTGCGCAGCGTGGAGCCCTTGCTTGTATGGAATTCACAGGGAACATCTTCGGTTATGCGTCGTCGGTTGTGAGTAAACCACTCCTCAAACTGATTCTACCGGGCGCTAATGGGCTGGCAGTGGGTCGATTACTTCTGCTCCTTCATTGATTCCGACATGTCATGGCGTATCCCTCTGTTCATCCAATGCATCATAGGGGCCATCCTTGCTGCTGGCTCTCTCGTCATGCCTGAAAGTCCGCGGTACGTACGGACGCTGTACAGTGCGCCGATTACCTGACACACCTCTATCAAGTTGGTTAATTGATGTCGACCGGGATGCCGAGGGCATGCGTGTTCTGGTCGACTTGCACGGAGGAGATCCTGAGGACGTTATAGCGAAAGCCGAGTACCAGGAGATTAAAGACAGAGTCATTCAGGAGGTACAGTCCATAGTCTTATCACTGCTGCGAGTCCGCTCAATATTTGAAACAGCGCGAATCCGGCGAGGCTCGCTCGTATGCTGTAATGTGGAAGAAGTATAAACGCCGCGTGTTGCTAGCTATGTCATCCCAGGCATTTGCACAACTGGTAGGCTGCCCTTCACGGTGTTTTGTTCGACGCTGAAACATATCTGGACACAGAACGGGATCAACGGTATGTCGTGCGGTTTGGCGAACTACGTCTGGCTAACCTTTCTTCCTAAGTTATCTCGTATTATGCTCGTAAGTCTACTACTGCCTTTGTGTTGGTGCTGTGTCTAACAGGGCGGTGTCTGCTTTCTAGCGAGAGTATTCGAAGGTCTTTGATCCCTTTCTGTCTGCTGTCCCAACCCTGATATCCGCTCATGCATACAGAGGCCGGTTGGCTGGGACGCGATGCCATATTAATGACTGGAATAAACTCTATCTTCTATATTGCTAGCACCGTTCCTACGTGGGGCCACGTCACTTTCTTCATAATATGAAGTGGAACTCATGATCCTGACTAGTTGGTGGTTGGTTGACCGCTGGGGAAGGCGACCTATCCTGCTATCCGGTGCCGTGCTCGTAAGTACTTCATTTCCATGATGCGGCGGCTGGCACCGAATCCTGATCGACTTCGCATGTAGACTGGCATCTCATTGGCAGCCACTGGTTGGTGGATGTACATTGATGTCCCGGAGACACCGAGAGCTGTTGTTGTATGCGTCATCATCTATAATGCATCGTTCGGCTACAGGTCAGACTTCCCTTCACACAGTTGACTAAATATGTGCTGACTGGCGTGCAACAGTTGGGGTCCCCTGCCATGGCTGTACCCTCCGGAGGTACGATGACTGTTCCCGCTGCGTCACATGGAAGCCTCATATAGAGTCTCGTGTAGATCATGCCTTTGACAGTGCGAGCGAAGGGTGTCTCCCTGTCGACCGCAACGAACTGGGCTTTCAACTTCCTTGTTGGCGAGGCAACTCCTATCTTGCAGGAGCTTATTGAATGGCGACTGTACCCGATGCATGGCATGTTCTGCGCTTGCAGCTTCGTTGTTGGTAAGTCCACTATGTTAGGTTGCGAGCTCGCTTGAATCTCACATATTGTATCAGTTTACTTCCGTAAGTGCTGCTTTTGCCCGTTCGTCCATTTTAGGCTGATTTTTGTGAAGTGTATCCCGAGACAAGAGGCGTGCCGTTGGAAGAAATGGATGCTGTATTCGGCGAAGGTAAGGAGTCCATGCTGTCTTCGGGCGCGCCGTTGTCCTAAGCCCCATTACAGAGGAATTAGAAGAAGCATTGGACAACGAGTCTGAGCGCGCCTCCTTAGTCAACAGCATCTTGCCGACGAATCATCAATCCATCAGCCCTACTCGACCAAAACGATCGCCAGGGCCGAGGCGCGGATGGGTAAGCCGCCTTATTGGTCAGTCAGACAATAGGGCGTCCTACGAACCCATTCGAGATGGCGAAGAATAGGAACTCGCGAGGATGAATCGTCGCGGATCCGAGGAAGGTAACCGTGCCTTCGAGCAATGAACATACTGGATCGTAGGTGGGGTAGCGTGCTATTTGATATGGCATGGTAGAGGTGTCCTCGCCATACCCCGGACCTTGCCTGGCTCTGCCCTTTCATCCTCAGCTGCATTCTACCCTAGTCACCAGCTTAACTACTTACGACCACATTTCAAGGACATTGCTTCCTAGACACACTATACCCTCGGTATTATATATGCTGACCGCTCTGACGACATGATATGACTTTGCTTTCTTTTTTCCCTATCAAAATGTGTACTTCGAAATTTTTACTTGCCTCACGGCTGCCTTCCCGAACTTGAAGCTTCATCGAATGCCGTCACGTGGCATGCAACTCTTGTCGCGTACAGCATGCACAACTTTTGCAGCAGTCTCTCCAGGTCGCATTATACATGCTTATCGCTCGCAACGCTATAGTCCGGGACTGTCTATCAAGCTCTTGACAACTCGGTTGTACAGCAACGCTGCAGGCAGCAAGGATGCGATCAGTTTCGAAGACATCGGCGTTCATCCTGTCGTGGTCAAATCCTTGCATGCAGCATTCCCTAATGTCCGGAACCCAACTGAGACACAATGCGAGTTTATACCGCAGGTGCTCAGCGGTAATAATATACTATTGAAGGATGGTACCGGGACCGGAAAGTACGTCTGTTCGACCATTGTTTCCCGACCGGCTGTCTAATTACTCCATTGCAAGGTCGTTCGGACTAATATTGGCGCTGCTGAGCAAACCTCGTGTCGAACAGCCGAACAGTGCTCGAAGCTCCGGTAGATCGTCCAACAGAGCTGCAATCACCTCCCTTGTCCTCGTTCCGCACCGTGACCTGGCGTATCAGCTTTACCACTGGATCGAAGCTATCCTGGCAAAATCCTCCTCGTCAAATTCCAATCTGCATAATGTTGTCCAGATGCTTATTCGCGGTGCATCAGTATCTATCCAAGACCAAATCTCGAGACTGCACGAAATGCCGCCCCACGTTCTTGTAGGGACCCCTCAAGCTGTGCAAGAAGTATTCAATAAGGACAGGACGGCACTCCGATTGGATAGCCTCTCGACCGTGGTTGTCGATGAGGCGGACTATCTCATTGATGCTGTTCCCAGGTTTGCGAACAAGTACATGCAGGAGAAGGCTAGGATGAAAATCCAGAGGCACCCGGGCCCTACGAGACTACTGCTCGATTACATCTATAACAAGAAACAGACGTCGGCCAAGGATGGCGTGGAACACCGCGGACCGCAGCTGATCATGACGAGCGCGACTTTTAGGTGGGAATACCGGGAGGAAGTCCGCAAGTTTGGCTGGTTTCAAGGACCGACTGTGAAGGTCACCGGAACGTCGTCTATACCGTCGAGCAAGGATGCCATCTCCTCTTCACATGCACCAGCACTAGTCCATTGTTGTCTAGTCGTATCTCCGGACGGCAAAATCTCGAACATCGAGGGAGCTGTTGAACCCCAAGCGCCGCCGTCAGATGATGTCCGAGGTGGCACCGAGTTTCCTGACGAAGTCTTCCAAGTGAAGGACGAGGATGTTGATGAGACATTCCAGCCAAAATTAGATGACGATCTTAGGAAGAGTAAGTGTATCAATTAACAGGCTGTACTTGGATCGCCTAAGCTTAATACACTATAGAATTCGTCACTAATCCTTCTCCATTTAACCCAGCCGCATTGGAGGCGGTGGCAGCTGCGTTCGCTCTCGATGTCCCTCGACTTGCACTATTGGTGCTGCCGGCAAAGGCGGATGTCAAACGCGCTGTTTTCGAGCTCCAACAGCTGGGTGTCTCTGCTATTGCCTTGGACCTCCTCGGAGATCAGGGTAGAACGTATCTCCTAAATGGTGATGCGAGTACCCCGGTGGACAATCCGGCGCTCTTGGTTTCGAAGCCTGCTTCTACGAGAGGCCTGGATCTTCCGGAGTTGTCGCATGTCTTCATGCTGGGCCTGCCGGAGGACCGAGGAGTGGACAACTACCTCCACGTCGCGGGGCGAGCTGGACGCTTCGGGCGCGGCGGCAAGGTGGTGACGATACTAGATGAACGGTGGGAGGTTACAGGTCCAGACGGGAAGGTGGTCGTGCACGACGATCCCAGGCGGTTTGCTATCATATTGAGAAAGATAGGAACTGTTCCTACCAAAATGGAGCACTTTGCTTGAAAACCGCGTTGTTAGCCCTGTGGCGTCTTGAATCGAGCCTCCCAGAAAGAAGGCGTGTTGCGGGGGAGTAGTTTATCCAACAGGTCAAGTGGTACGGCAGCAACCTGTTGGCCGAGATAGTGAAGGGATGTTACTGAGAACAGAAATACATACGGCAGCTCCGCCGGCCTGCCAGTCCTGCGTGTGTAAGGCAATTGTTGGGATATACATAGGGTACCCACGGTGACAACCTGATTCAAATACTTGTGCGTGAGTAGCGGAGAACGACTTCTGCTGCACACTGTCTGAAACGTCGAAGAACGCTGTCGGGCACCGCAAGCGACAGTGAGAGTCGAAACGAGATAAGACGGTGGCTGGCAAGAAGCGGTTAATTCCAGCACTAAGGCAGCCGTCTTCCCACCTTCCATCACAAGAACACCGCTCCCGAGCACGACTCTCTCCCGGGGTCCATCCATGTCCTTCCCCTCCGACTCTGCCATATAACCCTCTCTTTCTCTAATTTTATTGCCTTTCTTCTTTCTACGTCGCTGCTCGCTTTCCCTCATGGCGGCGCGCACCACCCGACGCGTTCTGCTCGCGCTTGCTCTCGCCTGCTTCACGGCGATAGTCTCCGTGTCTGCACAGTCTTCCACCTCATCGTCATCCTCTCCTGCAGCGAGCACGACGCTCAGCTATGTCACGACCTCTGTAACAACCACCTTCGCATCGCACTCCGGTAACCAGAACATCCCCATCACCACCGTCATTCCTATCACGCTGGGTGTCAATGTCACCGTTACACCTACGACGACTGCATCTACCTCAGCCTCCGCAACTGCTACCTCCGACCCCTCCCAATTGGCAACTGTCATCGATCCAGCCTTCGGAGTTTTGGGAGGTATTCTCATCCTAACCGGTATTCCTACTGCGTTCTTGGGTCATCGGAACCGATGGTAAGTGCTGTGATAAGGTCAATGATCGCTGTACTGACCTCATCCTAGGACGTCGTTCTTCCTGATTGGTTTCTACACCCTGTCCCTAGTGTGCTTCGTCCTCATCGTCAAATTTGGCGTCCTCGCTGCCATACACCCTCCCACCAAGACCATTAGAGGCATGTTCCTCCTTGCGTCAATTGTCGCAGGTGTGGCTGGTGGTGCCGTCACGATCTTCTTCTGGAAAGCCACGAAATACTTTATTGGTGGATGGGGAGGCTTTGCGTTCGCTCTGTGGATTCAGTGTTTCCGAAACGGCGGCCTTATCAGCCCCATAGGTTACAGATGGATCATGTACATTGGTGCGTACATGCGTCGTTCTACCACGAATAAAGGTTGACTCGGAGCGATAGCGTGTGCCGTGGTTGGGTTTGTATTGTGTACTATTCCAAAGCTGCATTACCACCTGCTGCTAGTGTCGACCGCCTTTGTTGGCTCAACCGCATTCATGCTGGGAATTGATTGCTTTACGACCGGGAATCTCAAGGAGGTCAGTATTCTCGCTCGTTCGCAATTAGCCATATAGCTGACGGCTTTCTCTAGTTCTACATGTGGAACCTCGGTTTCGTGGATCTCTTCCCGAGATTTGTCGCTCAACACATCGCTTTCCCTGTCAACCAAGTCATGGAGATAGAACTCGGTCTGATGGCTGCTGTAGCTCTAATGGGTGTCGCAGTACAATTCCGCATGATTAAGCTTCTGCGTCGCAAGCTCGGGGAAATCCAAGCGGAGCAGAAGCGGCGAGATGAAGAGGAGGAAGCCAGAGCGGCGGAGCGTTTCGCTGACATCGACAAAGAACGAGGCGATTGGGAGGCTCAACATCCGGCGCTCACCAAACACGGCAGGCGCGACAGCAACTTCTCGGGTATGCCTCTCATGAAGGATGTGGATATGCCAGCCACTCCGAGCTCTGCGGAGCTGCGTGGTTCGACGTTCACTCTTGTCAATGGCGCTCGACAGAGGTACCAGTCCGGTGTCTCTGATTTCTATGCTGCCCCTCCTTCAGATGACGAACTGAGGAAGGCTGGGCGGCAGAGTCCCGGCGCTCTTCCGGTTCTGGATCTTGGGACCGATATTCAAGAAGACGTGCCGAAGAGTTTCATAGCTGATGACAGGCTCGGAGAGCGTCCTCCCATACCGACGTCGACTAGCTCCCCTCTTTTGAATGACATCAAGAAGAAGGAAGAACTGCTCAGCGAGATTCAGACCATCCGGAAGTCGCTTGATGCTCTGAAGAGCGGCACTCCTGCTCCCTCGTCCTCGTCGGAGTCTCGTTCCCGCCACGCATCGTTCTCTGCTGGATTGAACATCAACTCGTCCATTCTCGCTGATGCGACTCACCTGCGTCCGCCTCGTCAGCCCGATCCCCGGTCTCGCATACAATCTGTGGAATTGTCTAGCATGACGCGGACGTCCCCCGGTCCCGGCGGGTCCATCGGTCGTCCACTCAGTGCACCTCTTCAGAACGACGACTGGGATTCGTACGTACGGGACAGGAAACTTCTCCAGCCTCCATCCGGTATTACCCCTCCCATCGCCACTACGCCTATTAGTCCCACTCCCAGGATTGCGGTACCAGCTGCCGTCGCTGAAGCGCTGGCACGTCGCCAAAAGGTCGAGAGCATGATTGAGATGGGCGAGCTCGGTGGTGGCGTGGCAACGTCGTCCAGCGGTGGATCGGCTCCATCTGCTGGTCGTGCGTCTCCGGCGAGAATCGACTATTTCGCAGATGCCGCTCGTCAGCCTACGCCGCCGTTTACGTCCAAGTCGCACACCCGGAAGGTTAGCGGGACTGGCCCGGCACCCATCTCTCCGCCTGCGGCTGCCGTCACGATCTTACCTCCTAGAAAGTCTCCTACTGGCATTGCTGCGCCCCAACCGGAGCGACCGAGTGTTCCTCGTGTCATCACGTTTGAGGAACTTACGGAGAGACACAGGGAGAAGATGAGAGATTTGCAAGCGCCTCTCACGGAAGCCGCGAAGCAGGAAGCCAGCGTGGCCGAGGCGAAGGCGAAGTGGGAAAGAGCGAGGGCGATCGAGAAGGAGGCCGTCGCCAGGCGTCAGGCTGAGAAGGCGAAGGAGTACGCCGAGAAGAGTGAAAAGCGTCAACAACCCACTGAGAAGGCTCCTGAGGGCAAGCACGTCCGCTCTCGGACACTCAGCGGGGACAAGTTGGCGCAGCTGAGTGCTCCTCCCACCTCCTCCAAGAGACTCTCGACTTTGAAGGTCGAGGACTGGCAGCGGCATCAGCAAGAGGCACCCGCTCAAGGAAGCTCGCGGCGTGACTCGAGAGCGTTGAGGTCGGAAGGCGACGCAGTACCTTTCCCAGCGACGTCGCGCGAACCTGGCCGACCTGGACACGAGAAGAGGAGGTCGACCGCGCCGCGTGCGCCCCCGAACTGAAGTGGCTGTAATGCCTACTAAGAAGCACTTAATGTGTACCACCACAGTCTATCTACTGGCATTATTGGACGTTCGGCGCGTTGTGCATTATTTGTTTCACCCCTCGCATGATTGCACGTTATAGGATAGTTGATGATTTTTTTCTCCTCTTTTTTTGCATGGACTACATCTTGGACCACGGACTTGGTAGAGTAGCATCTTGTAATGATCATTCATGTGCATTTCTCAACTCCGTTAACCCCCCTTACCCTCCATTCATTTCATCCGCTGGCTTTCTCCGTATTGTTTCTCGTAGACATAAAGTAACGCGAGCGCCCCGCCTGTGATGCAGCATCACGGCGCTATGTATTGCTCTACGAACGGTTACATATTGGGATACGAGTTAATCAAAATCATATGCATTTCTCGTGATGCTTGATCATTGCTCTGCGACATGGCTCTTGTGCGTTCTGATATGTTTCGGTTCTCATGCTGACCTGTCATCATTAGTTCGCATCACTAGTGTCCTTCGCGAACATCAACATCAACCAGTCTTCGGAGGTGGCAGACAGCCTAGCGGAGGGTAATGCTCTCAATCATTGCAAGGAGAAATCGGGTGTCTGCGTCTCCGAGCTCTCGCGGTCAGATTAACCTCATGGATCACTCGCATAAGAACTCACCTCATTGTATGTATCGCTACCAGTGCGCAGGACAGATGCTTCCCCTGTCGCAAACACGAGATGCGGGGCTTGTGGCGTGTCCGTCCTCGGCTTTCGTCGATCATACGACGCTAACTTAGGACCTGTCTTCTTCAGGCTTGCTGCTCCCGCCTGCCAGGTACGCTCTGGAGTCGTCTCCGAATGTATTGACGACTGACGTTGGCGCAGAAACAAGGCTGGAAAGTGCCCCGCAAGCTCGTATACTGTGGTCTGAGTAACTTGGAATGATATATAGGTATTAAACTCGAAAGAAAACATAAGCGTCCGGTTTGTCCCGCTCGTGGGGCGCCCCGGATTGCAGTGCCATCGGGTCTCGATCAAAGAACGCGTCGAGACGCCACAGGCGCGTTTAATTCAAGGCAAGACGCGTCGCGGAGTTTGAAATGGAAAGAAGCTTTGGGGAAAGGGCCGTTTGGCTGGGGCGAGGCTGGGGAACTAGATTAGATCGCGACTGCAGGCCGCCACTCGAATCCAAGACTGCATTGGCCAACGCAACGTCACTAATCCACACGTCTGCTATAAGACACCCTCTCCGCCTCCCAACACACCACACAACCATGTCCATCCCGCGTTCAAAATCTGTCCCCGTTCTCGAGATCCCTTCTCGAACCATCAACGACATCACCGATGCCGGGACCCTCACACCTCCCGTCGAAAAGCATCAATGGAGAACGCCTCGTCGTATCCGGCAGCGACTAGCATTAGTTACTGCGACGAGTCCACTTCGCTCACCTATGGAGACGCCTCGGTCCGACAGAGAGGACCCGTTTAATATGGGCGGCTTCTTCCCTGCTCATGTGAGCACCCTGGCCGAGGAGGACGAGGAATGGAGCTGGCTCCATCAAAAGGAGGCGGACGACCAGGACCATCCCTTACACGGGAGAGAGCCGCTCTTCTCCCCGGTAGAGTCCGAGGAGGAATCAGAGTCCGTTCCTGCGACGCCAAAAATTGTAGACTTGGAGCTCGAAGAACAGGCGAAGAAGGTCCTGCAAGAAGAGGATAAGCTTGGGATTTTGCATTTCGGTGCGTGCTGACATATGTCCAGTTTAGCTAATATGCTGATGGGAGCATTCATCTTTAGCTGATATGTTTGTCGCGCCTGCCCAGTCCAGACCCGACGAACATCTGTTGTCCCCTTATACCGGTGACCAGCCTGAGAATGATGATGCCCTGTACAACGGCTTGCGTGCGCTCCGCTGTGCACATAGTGTGCCTACTGATGCGCAAAAACCCGAGGATTCCAAGCTCGGAGAGCTGTTCCTGCCCGAATCCGCGGACGAGCAGCAGGTCGATAGAAGGGGTCTGGTATCCTTGTTATCCCGATGGTTGCTGGATTGATTACACACTTTACGGTTTTATTATGGTACCCCGGGTTGGGGACACTTATTATATCCTAATTGCATTCAATCTTCAATTGAGAGGCTCTTCATAGAACTGGGTAGCATGCGGATATTGTAGCTGCTGTACGACATATGGATATGAATAGCATGTCGGAGTTGGTATGACAGGACGTCCTGTTCCGCCAGTGTCAGCGTGCCGTAAAGGTACGGAGACCCCGGAACCATAAGTCGCTCGGGGTCTGGGTGGTATAAAGGCCGGTGCTCTCACGGGTGTACACGTGGGACTTGTTTTCTTCCCACTCACACAGTCTCATTCCCACAGTTCGCTCTGCCCTACGCGGGAAATAATGAGGACAGTCCATCCTCTCCCTTCTGCTAATCCTTCTCTTTCTCCAATGGTCTCTGCTGCAACCGCTGACCACCGCGGCCAGCTCCCCTCGTCCCAGCACACCCACCAGTCGTCGCGCTCCGCGTCCCCCGCCCAGGCAAATCTGAACTTGCTTGTAAACGCTATCTCTTCTGCTCCGTCCTCCAATGTTTCAAACCATAATTCGACCCAGGTGACACAAAACACGCACCAATCTGCCCACCACCCGTCGAATTCCTCACAATCTCCTACCGGTCCACCGCCCATCAGCCCCTCTGCGTCCAGTTCAGACCCGAATGCGTCCTTGCAATCCATCCTAGTGTCTACCAAGAAGTCAAGTACTGCAAGCAGTATCCAGATGCCTCCTTGGAGCTCGTCCCCCATGGTTATGCCTCCTCAGCACAGTGGAGCACCAGCACCTTCTACTTCCGTAAGTCCTTCATCATGATCCGTCATTGCCACATGAATCCCGGATCGCGTTAACGCCTACGACAGCAGACCACGGGCAAGCGTAAGTTGGACGAGACGGATGCAGACGACCCTCACCAGAAGATCCGACGCGTCGTCCGATCCCATGTCTCGCAGGACCCTGGCCGCGTGATGCCGATGACTACCGTTGTCTGTCTTCACGCTGCCGTTGCGCAGAAGTCGTATGGTAGCGAGAAACGCTTCCTCTGTCCCCCTCCCGTCGTACATATCGACGGCCCCGTGTGGCAGATGCGGAATCAGCAGTTGTCGATGGCGGTCGTATCTGAGGACGGAGCACGCTCGTTCGAGCAGAAAGCACCCCTTGACAACCAAATGAATGCGAGCTTCAAGTTCTTGCACGTCACTGGCACGGCGAAGGCAAAAAGCTTCCAGCTGTCCCTTGACATCGCCGAGCCCCCTCCTCCTTCGCTTACTCCAGAAGGTGGTGAACCGCCCAGTGGACGCACGTGGGCTTCGTTTGACTCGGCACCTGTTACGATCATATCGAAACCGTCCAAGAAGACCGCCAAAACGCGGAATATCTCGTCGTGTATCTTGGCGGGTGGGCCCGTTTCGTTGTTCAACCGCATCAACTCGCAGACTGTACGCACCAAATACATGACCATTGACCACGGCTCGTTATGCGCGAGCAACATTTCCTGGTCCGCGTTCAATGTGAATGTAGTACGCCGCCCCCCGGACGCGCCTGCTATCGGTACGTGTGCACGTGACCCTGGAATCGATCGTTTTCCGTTACTCACGTTTATGAACTGGCGACTTTACAGGTGGGCCTCAGCCGGTGACTTATGGCTCGGAGATTATACTGTCGGACACGCAGTCGGGTATCGCTACGTCGCCGCTTTTGATCCGCAAAGTCGACAAGGGCAGGATCATTGCCGACGATGGCGGGCCTGTCAGTCAAATGCAGAAAATTGCTCTCCAGAGGGTCAATCCAGATGGTTCCCGGCATTATCTCTCTGCGGCTGGGCCCATGCCTGGTACGCCAGGGGTAGTTGCTCCGCCGGCTCCCGGGATGTCGCAGCAGGCGGGCACGCATCCCTTGGTTTTCTCTTCACCTCGCATTCGTGACGAGCTGAAGGACGGAGTGCGCGTTATCTCGGATGAGGTTGATGATTATCTGTGCTGGACTATCGTCGGAATCTGTAAGTTTATTGCGCTAGAGATCTTGTTGCCTGGGACACTGACGTTTGGATCTGCAGCCAAGTTCCAGTATACCTTTTTCGATGCGTTCGGACAAAATAGCAACATCCCAGAGATGCCGATAACTCCGTTTCCCACCCTGTTCACGGCGCCTACGTACCGTCCGCCAAACAACACGTTGGACCTGACGGTGTCGAACTTTTTCTATGAGCATCCGAAGACGAGAACGCAGACGCCGTTGGATGTCTATCTTGGAAATCTTGGCCCTCTGCGTCAGCGAGTGTATCAGGCTGCCCCTCCGGGCCCGCTGACGGCGATTTCTCCCTTTGTGCATACTTTAACTCCACCGATGTCTTCCATGGACGGTTCCGGATCTTCAGAGTCCATGATGATCCCACCTCCTCGCTATGTCCCATCGGGGCCTCTGCACACTATTGTTGTTGTAGAGATGCCGCCTTTGCAGGACATTATCAAGACGCTGGAGGAAGAGACTGCGCCTGCAAACAAGGATGACAGTACTCGCAGCGGCGATTCGTCCAGCGCCGCATCGCCAGATCGGCAGGGTTCGATATCTGCACAGATTTCGGGTCGCAGCTTGCCTTTGCTGTTCATCCGGTCGTACGATGGCGTTGGGTATCACTCTGGCAGGACTGTGACTGTCGAGAATATCTTCCACAGTATGGATATTGCGAACTTGGGTGGCGGGGCGAATGGGAATAACGGGTCGATGGATTCTAGTTGGCTGGCAGCCGCACAGGCGGCCGCGGCCGTTGATGGGTCGATGCACGGGTGGACGCTGCGGGTCCTCTGAGGGTTGATGTGGGTCGGGCAGAAGCGCGCGGCTCCGTTTGTCCTTGTCGCTGTCTACTTGTATTGGATGGTGCTATATTGCGGCTGTTAGTGCCCTGGGTTTCATGATTTTCTTCATCTTTGTAATAATGTGGGTATTACGTTCTGGTTCTTTCAATCCCTCGTCTTTCAGCTTGTTTGGGCGGTTGTTCACTGACATCTGAGAATATGTATTTTCCTGACTGTATTTACGAATGAAAGCGGCTTTTCCTGTCGTCTGGTCCGATCTAGTACCTATTCGCGCCGCTTTATAACCTGAGAGGATGATGACTAGGCCGCCCCCGACCTCCGCATGCAGCCCCGTCCGCGCTCCGAACCTCCGATAACATCAAGTATAAAAAGGCGCGACGTTGCTGACTGCCTGAGAGAGAGAGCTGATCCACACACGACCGTTGCTGTACACAGGCGACTTGGCAGAACGTTCGTTGCTCCCAGAGCCCATCGATAAGCTTGCACCGAAGCCCTTTTATTTGGGTACCTCTCTAGCGCCACCGCCGAAGCCTATAAAGTGTTGATTGGCCCGCACCCCCTTCTCATCGTCTCGCCGTCTACCTGTATCCCGCCTACTTTACAAAATGGTTCTCGGAAGCACTCGCGGAAATGTCACGTCCAGGATCGAGTGGTTGGGCGGCTTGAACACCACGAACATTCCTCTGCCGTCGGAGGACACCAAGTTCCACCGCAAAGTGCGTGTCTTCTTTTTTCGATGGCTAGGACAAACATTGATCCCGAGTGCTATAGACTGCTATTATTGCTACTATCGGTACGATTAACTAAATACGCGTGGTAGAAAACGCCGGGCTGATGGATCATGGATGGCAGGGCCGAAGACGAACAGCGTGGAGAGCCTGGCGCAACTTGTTAACGCAGGCGTCAACATCGGTGAGCACAGTCTTTTGGGCGGGCTTGGGAATAGGGGAACTGACGGGACCGGGTAGTGCGCATGAACTTTTCGCATGGCTCGTATGAGTATCACCAGAGCGTTATCGACAACACGCGCAAGATGGCCGCCGGTGAGTAGCTGAATCCGTTTGATGAGCCCTCTCTAATAAAGTGACCTGGATGTATCAGAGGCCAACCCTGGAGGTCGCCCTATCGCTATCGCTTTGGACACCGTTCGTACCAGTTCGTGTCCTATGGTGGCTGCATCTAAATTTCACGTTGCAGAAAGGTCCTGAGATCAGAACCGGGCTGATGAAGGACAATGCCGATGTCAGTCCTTGCCACCGAAGTTCTGCTGAGGATCGACCCTCTGACCCCATCGTTCTTGCAGGTCCCCATCAAGGCTGGCCACGAGTTCATCGTCTCCACCGAGGCAAAGTACGCTGAGGCCGGCGACGAGAAGGTCCTGTACGTTGACTACGTACGTCGTTATGTTATGATTGGCTGTCGATTGCGTCCGCTGAAGCGCCGAGGGATTTAGGCCAACCTTCCCAAGGTTACCGCTCCCGGAAAGCTCATCTACGTCGATGACGGTACCGCCGCTTTTCCTTCCCCGATGTGCAGTCCCTAATCAGTTCTCCGGATAGGTATCCTGTCCCTGTTGGTTCTCTCGATCGAGGGGCCCAACGTCCGCGTTCGTGCTGTGAACAACGGCACCCTGTCCTCCCGAAAGGGCGTCAACCTTCCCAAGACGGACGTCGATCTCCCGGCGCTGTCCACAAAGGACAAAAACGACCTGAGATTCGGTGTCAAGAACGGCGTCGACATGATCTTCGCATCGTTTATCCGTCGCGCTCAGGATGTCAAGGACATTCGTGAGGTCCTTGGGTCTGATGGTGCCAACATCAAGATCATCGTGAAGATCGAGAACGAGCAAGGTGTTGCCAATTTTGACGAGATTCTCGCCGAGACCGATGGTGTAATGGTCGCTCGTGGTGACCTTGGTATCGAGATCCCCGCAAGTCAGGTATTCCTGGCCCAAAAGATGATGATCGCCAAGTGTAACATGGCTGGCAAGCCTGTCATCGTTGCGACCCAGATGCTCGAGGTATGTGTAGCCATGGTTGGTGGTCGCGTGTCGTGCTCATGTCCCTCCTTGCATAGTCCATGACAGTAAGTTTGTTGATAAGTGTGATCCACTCACTCAGAATAACCTTTATGGGCAGTACAACCCCAGACCAACCCGTGCTGAAGTCAGCGACGTTGCAAACGCGGTCTTGGATGGTTCGGACTGCGTGATGTTGTCCGGTGAGACCGCCAAGGGATCATATCCCGTCCAGGCCGGTGAGTTGGTTGCTGTTGTAGGAGAAAGAGCCCGTGCTGACCGGCCTTGCAGTCCTCATGATGGCTGAGACCTGTCTGTTGGCCGAGTCCGCCATCTGCTACCCGCCGCTGTACGACGAGCTCAGGGATGCCACGCCCCGCCCGACTCCCACTCCAGAAACCGTCGCCCTCGCTGCGGTCGCTGCTGCCTCGGAGCAAGATGCCAGTGCGATCATTGTGCTCTCAACGAGTGGTTCCACCGCCCGTTATGTAGCCAAGTACCGCCCGACCGCACCGATTATCATGGGTGCGTAAATACGCTTGCACTTTCCCTCTACCGGAGATTTACGTACACGGAACCAGTTACCCGGAACGAGCAGACCGCCAGGCAGATGCATCTGTACCGTGGGGTGTATCCGTTCTGGTACCCTGAGCCTCGGGGCATCACGAGCGAGCAATGGCAGACTGACGTGAGCATGGTTGGGATTTCTCCGTGTCTTCAAAGCGCTGACTGTCCACCTAGGTCGACAACCGTATCCGCTACGGCCTCAAGAGCGCTCTCGCCTTGAAGATCATCAAGAAGGGTACGAACGTCGTGGCTGTCCAGGGCTGGAAGGGCGGTCTGGGGCACACCAACACTATCCGTATCCTCTCCGTGCCCACGGATGAGGCTGACCTGCAGATGCAGGCTCTGGGTGCTAACTAGAAGGGAAAAGGGATGTACGAACAGTACTTGGTTGTCGTTTCTGCTTGTCGGTCGCACTGTATACTTGCCCACCATAGAATAAGACCTGCTGCAGAGTTTGAGCGAGAGAGGGACAGAAATCGCGAAGGCGTTGCGGGGATTCTTATAACACTGCCCCGTCTCCGGCCGAAGGAGGAGAGGCGCCTGGGGATATTTTCCCACGATTAGACGTGGTGTTCTTGGTATTGCCATTGCTAGTAACTCGACTTTTCCATCACCGGGCCAGCTGCTACGGCAGACCGTCGTGCTCACATCCGCTGGCTGCCTTTTTGTAACGCCTCTGCCGCCGATGGCGTCCTCCTCCTTCTTTCCTTCCCCGCCTCGCGTCAACGGTTCAAGCAAGCCCCGCACGTCTAACGGGCTTCCTGTATACTCCTCTGTGGTCCAGGAGAAGCTGGGCCATCGGCACTCAGCTGGCGCTCTGTTCACGTCCATCACGCTACCTATACCCGGAGTGCCAGGGCGAAGGCTCAGAGTACCTGTCATTAATCCAGCGCGTCTACAACAATGCGGGATACGCCCAGGGAGGAAGAGAGGACCCGTGATACTGTGTCTGGCCATTTTGGCAATAATCTATGCAACGTTTGCATTCGCGAGGCGGTTAGGGTCCCAAGAAAAGCAATGGCCGACGCCGTTCCAAGGTCCTACCTCGACATTAATATTTAAGCGGGAGGACCTCCAGCGGATATGGGAGTGGGAGATATTGAGTGGACACTATCCAAGTAGTCGCAAGAGTGCGTATTGCTTTGCTGCTCTTTGGTCTATAGCTGATTTGCTATTGCTCAGTACCCGAAGAAATTGGATTTACGAAAACACCCGTGAACCCTGCCCTACCTCCTAAGAAAGCGCCCACAATTCCTCTGCGCTTTCGACCCCCATTTGTCACGAACACGCAAGGTATCGGACCCAAACGCGTGTACTTGGATATCCAGAGCCGTCCTCCGAATGTTGCATACCCACCGAGGCCGGTACCCGGAAGCGCTGCGGATTTGGACGTGGTCATGGAACACTGCGACTTTTCCAAAAAGAAGGTGCGTTCGTGAACAGCGGAACTGTTGCTTAACACGAGTTGACTCGCTACTCAGTTCGTCCGCGACTGCCTTGAGGTCCTCAGGCTCGGTGCTGGACTGGATAACCAGGGCAGGCTCAGACGAGGCAAGATGGACGAGTGGAAATACATCTATGCTGAGCAGGGAGAGGTGAACTGGGCTCTGAACGTGACGACGGAGACACCTCATATGGGGAAAGCCGCCGTTCTCTCAGCTGCAGAGCAGGACGCCAGCTCAGAGCTGACCAAGAAGCGAGGTGCAGAATGGGAATCCACTCCCGATCTCCGTGCGCCTTTGAAGTACGAGCCATTCAACACGCTGCCTGCGCCATGCGACGACGAGAATCCTCGGGTCTTCCACATGTTCTGGGCTGGCCCATTCACAGACAAGCCCTATCTTGCCCTGCTGTCGTTCCTCTTCACTCAGAATGTTGGGTTGCATCTGCCGGAAGATCAACCTGACACAAAGGTGTGCCGCCCTCAATTCTGGCTTTGGATCAATCCTGGCCCTGCGGCCTCGTTGCCCAACCCCAATGCGCGCAAGGACATGTATGACTCGTTACAGGCGAACCCCTGGGCTGCGCCATTTTTGCATCCGCGGTTCAAGGATGTCATCCACTTTAAGCTGTGGAACACCACGGAGCAACTGGACGGTATCCCTGAGCTCAAAGACGAGTGGCGAGAGATGCGTGATACGCTGTTCAACTCTGGCGGTGTGATTGTCAATGTCCCCGCTGACGAGGAGAAAGCTGCACGGGAGAAGCTGGAGACGACCTCGGAAGAAACGGTCGAGTCTGAGGAAGAGACCACGGCTGCTGCAAAGGCTTCTGCCACGGGCTCGGAGACGAACCCCGACGATCCGCTGCAGCGCCTCGGATCTCAGTCACCCGACACTTACGACAGGATGTCCGTCATCCTGTCCGATATGGCCCGATTCGTGCTGTGCCATCGTTTCGGAGGTATCTATCTGGACGCGGACACGATCTTCCTGCGCGACTGGGAAGAGCTATGGGGCTGGCACGGCGCGTTCGCGTACCGGTGGTCGCGGCTGGAGAAGTACAATACTGCGGTGCTGAAGATGAACCGGAACTCTGCGCTGGGGACGTTCCTGTTCCGGACGGCGCTGAAGAACGGGCTGGATTTCCACCCGATGACGGTGAGCCAGTACACGAAGGATGCGTACCTGGAGGAGCTGCTTCTGCGGTTGCCGGATGCGTTGTTTGATTCGGCGTGGTTGAATACGGAGTGGTTCCAGCGGGATCGGCCTCCGCAGCCGTACTTTACGGAGTAAGTGGTTTTGACGGTTTTGGGGAGGGGAGTTCTCACCACGGGTCGGTCGGCAGCTTTACGGACTTCTTTGATACGCCTGCGCAGAACAGCGCGTCGCCTGCTGCGCTCGGGTTCGACGGGTTCTTCAAGGGCGCGTACTCGTATCACTTTCATAATTTCTGGTGCGTGGCTCCTTGGGGCGTTCGTCGTCGTGTACTGATTTGCGGGCGCGCAGGTGGAAACCGTTTGACCCGTCGCGGAACTGGCCGGACCTGGGGCCGCGGTTCGTGGCGACGGAGCGGCTCGCGCGGGTGGGTGTGGAGGCGGAGGAGGGGAGGGAGGAGCAGGTGGCGGACGATAAGCGGGATCTGGACTGGGCGACGGTGCTGAAGCGGACGTTTGAGGGGTATGTGCGGGGGGAGCGGCCGAACATGTATGGCGAGTGGATCCAGTGGTAGGTGTGGGCTTTCGGATTGGGATTGGATGGATGGGACGGTGTACATAGACTCGCGCCGTGTCGGGACGGTGTTTTTAGTATTTATGTAGAGTTTCGAGTTCGTTATGAATAATAATTTCGGATGGGAGGTCCGAGTGGCTCTCGGGACTTTGTCGTATTGTGGACGCCGGTCCCTGTTGTAGCTTTAATTGGGATATATGCAGTCATTTCCAACACGAATCTATAGTGTCGTAGTTTACATTGTATACTACCCTCTGGCAGGTCAATTGAGCGAGGCCTGGGCGATCTTTGCCTGGGCGGCGTCGACGGTGGACTTGAGTGTGGCGATGACCTGCTCTGGGTTTTCGGCGCCAAAGATGGCGGTGCCGGCGACGATGACGTTGGAGCCCGCGTCGGCGCAGGGAGCGATGGTCTTTGGGCCGACGCCGCCGTCGACCTCGATGTCCTTTGTGGGGAAGCGTTTGCGGAGGTCAGAGACCTTTGGGACGCAGCGGTCGAGGAATTTTTGGCCGCCGCGGCCTGGGGGGCGGTTAGCTGTGAGGTGAGAGAATGAGGGAGGGGGGGCGGACCTGGGTAGACGGTCATGACGAGGAGCATGTCGGCGGCGTTGCCGAGTGGGTCGGAGATGGCGGTGGAGGGTGTGTCGGGGGAGATGGCGACGCCGGCTTTCATGTTGCGGGCGTGGATTTGGGCGATGAGGGCGAGGGGGTCGGCTGGGAGGGGGTGGGGTGAGGTGAGGATGTGGGAGGGAGGGAGGGAGGGGGAGGGGGACGTACAGGTTGCTTCGAGGTGGAAGCAGTAGAGGGATCCGCCGGCGTCTGCGATGTCGTTTACCCACTGCGTGGGGTGGTGAGGGGAGGGTGTTTGGAGGGAGGGGGGGGCGTACCTTTTCGGGTTGGGCGACCATCATGTGGCAGTCCATGAAGATCCCGGGGACGCCTTTGGACACGCAAGCCAGGACGGGTGCGCCTGCGCTGCGTCGGAAACATGTATCGCGGCGTGGAAGGGGCGGGACTTACCCATGGTGATGTTCGGCACAAAGTGGCTGGGAAGCTTGCGTCAGTAAGCGCTTCGGGGTGGATGTATTCGGTAGACGTTCACCCATCCATTACGTCTGCGAGACCAGCGGCTCAGTATGGAGATGTGGGCGAGGAGAGCGGCGGACGCACCCATGTGAAGCCACTCTGCGCCGCCTTTGATCATGCGCGTGCATTCTGCGGTGAGCTGGCCAAAGTCGGAGGCCAGCACCGAGGGCGAGATGATGGCGCGGGGCATAGTACTGGCGAGTCAGAGGTGGGTGTATGCGAGGGTGAGCAAGAGGAAAGACTGATCGCGATCGTGACTTCATGGCTATTTTTAGCATCTAGTCTTTACTATTGAACTCTGTCAGTCTCTCTCTGAGAAGCTTCACTTCAAGTCTTTCTCGGGTTCACTCTGCATTTCCATATTTCAGGATAATCCGTCTCGCATGTGGCCGCCGTGCAGCCGTCACCCTCGATATTCACTGCTCCAGCTCTTATCACATCTCCAGCCTTTGGAGTACCTGTCGCTGCAGTTTGCACGGATTTCCCGACGAAAACCCCCCGCTGACTAACCCCCAATGACGCCTCACTGCAGGTCCCGAGTCGTGCATGGAAGAAACCGCGGTCGCGAAATAACAGCGGACGGCGTTGAAGAGGCCATCAGCGCTTTCAGTGAGGCCAGTCTCAGCCGTGTCAAGAAGGTGCGATTCCAAAGGCAGCAAGGGGACTGCTGCGCCTGCCGGGAGGCTGCTGCGCTATTTCACTCGCTTTCGGGTTCACTGCTTTCGCTGTGTTCCGTGATCCACCTGTGATAGATGCATGTTCCTGCCCGACGTATATAAGGCGGACGGTACGCAGACCCTCAGAAGTCCCTGCTATTTCACGATGATGCTCTTTGCTCCATTGTTCCTTGTCGCCGGCGTTCGCGCTGCTGCGCTGGAAGAACGTCAATGTACGCATTCCCACAAGACTGCCCATCGAACGAACCTAACATGACACCAGTGCAAAGCAGTATCGACTCTGTAATATCCGTCGCCACGTCCGAAGGTACCTCCTCCTCCTAATCCACCCAAACCTCCACTAACTCTATGTGGTAGCCGCGAGCGCCGCCTCGTACGGCACCTCTCTCGCAGGAAGCTACTACTCCGAAGGCACCTCTCTCGCGGGCAGCGCCTACTCCGAAGGCACCTCCCTCGCCGGCAGCGCCTGGACAGACGGCGCCTCCTTCCAATCCTCCGTCCACTCCGACGCGACCTCCTTCGCCGCAAGCGTGCACTCCGACGCGACCTCCTTCGCCGCAAGCGTGCACTCCGACGCAACTTCCTTCGCCGCAAGCGTGCACTCTGACGCCACCAGCTTCGCGAACGGCGTGTACGAAACCATCACATGTACGTCCCGCTCTACTCCCTCAACCCCTCCTGACCCCCGCCGGAACGCAGCCGCCGAAGGACACCCCTACACCGTAGTCGTCTCCCGCGGCGGCGGGACCATCACTCTCGCGCCCAGCGGGCCCACGACCACCTTTGCCGGTGCGACGTACACTATCGCCAACGGCAACGTCGCTGCCGCCAGCTCGCAGTGCGTGCATCCCGCGTTATTTCTTACCGGGGCAGTCCTGACGTGTTCGCCGCAGATCGCAGAATGCTGCGCTGAGCATGCAGCCCTTTACGCTGTCCATGCCTCTGCTCACAGGCGTAGCTGCAGTTGTTGGCGGGATTATGACCGGGGCTTGGATCGTCTTCTAAGCGAAATGTGCACGACTCCTGCTACCTATGCCACAGGAATTAGATGACGCCAGCACTATGGACTCATGATAGAAGCGCAGATGCGATGCAATGTATCTATGTACTATTAGTGGTGTAATGCTCCTTCCTACATCTATATACATGATTAGTCCTAATTGTGAGCAGCGAGCGCTAAGCGTCCGTGGTATGCATGCATTGCTTAAATAGTCCATGGTTGTGCCCCCTCCCCCTCTCCTCGTTGCAGATTTCACCACTTCAACCACTCCCCATACATATTCGGCCGCTCCCCGCGGATGTACGCCTCAAACGTGCGCTTCAGCACCGTGCCCCAGTCGAGGTCGCGCCGGTCGTCCGCGACGTCGTCGTCCCTCCCCTCTTCGATTCGTTTGGCGGCTAGCGCGGAGGCGCGCGCGCCGTTCTCAAAAGCCGCGAAGCGCGGCCCGAGGTCTGGCCAGTCGCGCGCGGGGTCGAGCGGCCATGACCTAAGGAACGCGTTGAGCCACGCCTTGCATGTCATTTAGGCGGACGTACCAGTAATCGCTCCCATGATAGTGGTACGAATACGCGCCCTTGAAGAACCCGTCAAAGCCCAGCGCACCCGGCGCAGCATTATCCTTCTGCGGCGTCGAAAAGAAATCCCCAAAGCTACATCTCAAAAGTCAGCCGACGCGCTCACGCACGAACCTAACCTCTGACCTTTGAAAATACGGCTGCTGCGGCCGATCCGTCTGGTAGTTCTCCACCGCCAGCCACGCGGGGTCGAACAGCGCGTCCGGCAACCGCAGCAGCAGCTCCTCCAAATACGCGTCCTGCGTGTACTCCGACACCGTCATCGGGTGAAAATCGAACCCGTTCTTCACCGCCGTGCGCAGGAGGAACGCGCCGAGCGCGCTCTGCCGCCCCAGCTTCAGCACAGCCGTGTTGTACCGCTTCATCCGCGACCACCGGTACGCGAACGCGCCGCCCCAGTTCCACAGCTCCTCCCAGTCGCGCAGGAACACATTGTCCGTGTCCATGTAGATCCCGCCGTACCGGTGGCACAGCACGAACCGCACCATGTCCGACAGGATCGTCGACAGGTTGTCCTTCTCCTCGTCCTTGAGCACCCGCGTGCGCTCCTTTGTGTCCTTCGCCGTCGGCCCCGGCCCCGCAGCGTCCGTCTCGCTCGCCGCGGCGCTGAGCGGCTCCTGCTGCTCCTCCAGCGGCGCCTTGTACACGTACCCGCCAGAGTTGAACAGCCCGTCGCGCCGCGCGCGCCAATCGTCCCGCAGCTCAGGGAGCGCGTCCAGCTGCTCCGTCGTATTCCACAGCTTGAACTGGATCGCGTCCTTGAACCGCGGGTGCAGGAACGGCGCGCTCCACGCGTTCGTGCGCAGCTTCTCGAACATGTCCCGCCGCGCGTGCTCGTTCGGGACGGACGACGCCGGACCGGGGTTGATCCACATCCACAGCTGGGGCGGGCAGAACGTCGTCGGGCGCTGGTCGGGAGGCAGGTGCAGCCCGAGGTTCTGGGTGAAGAGGAAGGAGACGAGCGCGATGTAGGGCTTGTCGGTAAAGTCGCCCGCCCAGAACATGTGGAAGATGCGCGGGTTCTCGGGGTCGCAGGCGGAGGGGAGGGTGTTGGCGGGGCGGTACCGCGGCGGTGTGCGCAGCGACGGGGTGGGCTCCCACTCGACGCCCCATTTTTTGCCTAGTTCTGCTGATGGGGAGCGGGAGGATGAGATCACGGCGCCCTCGCCCCTGTGCGGAGGTTCCGTGACGTTCAGGTGCCAGTTCACGTCTCCGTCCTCTAGGTAAATGTACTTCCAGCTGTCCATCTTACCGCGGCGCAGCCTCGCTTGATTGTCCATGCCCGCGCCGACTCTGAGGACTTCTAGACAATCGCGAACGTACTGTCATGCGCTTTTCAGTGGGCTGGCTTTGTGAGAACCAGGAAAAGCACGGACCTTGTTTTCGGAGAAATCACAATGCTGCATGATGACATCCAGGTCTGCGACGCTGCCTGGTATGGGTCGTGGGGGCCAGGCTGTATCGGGAGGTTGCGCTCGGACATCGAGATACGTTCGATTCGAACCTATGCCTTTTGTGTTGGTAATTACGGGGGAACGCAGATGGTCAGGCTTAGCCCAGTCTGCCTTTTTAAAGTTCGGAGGGTACGCGGGGTTGATGGGAGTAGTGAGGAAGTTGAGCGGTTTTGGTACTTTCGAGATCCACAGCCATTAGGCATATTGTAACCTGAGAGCAACTTCACTCACATGCACGACCACTGGGGAAATGGCCACTCTGGATCTCCCATTGCCATATGCGGTTCAGGTCATCTCGTTTGAAGACCAGCGTGGTGGAGGCTTTCGGGAGGACCTGCTTCAACTGGCTCTGTGTCTCTTCCAGGTTCCAGCGTCTTCTCGAGCCACCGCTAGGAGATGGGAGCAATACGAACACGAATACGAACAGGGCTATGAGTAGGAGACATAGCCATGGACTGCGCCTGGTTCGCGGTACAGAGCAGTAATGTCGTAACCACAGCGGACTGACAATGGGTATTCTGAGCTTCCGAGATAGAGAAGGAACCGGGACGTGCAGAACTGTGATCAGAGGCGGTGGTCTGCCAAGGCGCCTGCGCTTTTCCTCTACGGCCGAGTTGGAGTATACAGGCAGAGTGTTGGCTCTTGACCGGTCACCGAGACGAATATTCATTCTGGGTGCGATTGAGATGGACGGCATAGTGGAGTCCTCATGCAGACTTTAACAAGACATGGATCCACACGTCGTCGAGGCTGTCCCCGGCGACACCTGGCCTCGTGCGACGGAAAACTGGACGGAGGATGGAAGAGAGCGCAGAAGTCAAATGGGACGTTCTGCTCGATAGGGTTGGCAGATAGTGGGAGAGCAGGCGTTACGCAAGTCGTAAGCAGGGATTCGTTGGACCACAGCCTCGAGAGTGCGGCTGTACAGGGGACGCTTGCCAGCATTTCATGGCTGCGGGGTTACATCTTTCGCTTCTCTGCCTCCTCCGCCACAACCCTCAAATGGCAGCCATCTCAGATTGGCCAATCATAGCACCACCGTGAATCTGGGAATACCTCTCTGTCCGACTGCGGATGCTCGCTCATACATGGCTTGCTGTGCAATATTTTCTAAAGCTGTGTTTCTCTGACAAATCCAGTCCAGGATAATATCTAGGTAATGGCACAGTAACTGGCAACTGCGTGTAAACGGCCTCAGGCTCTTGTGGGATAGAGGCACAAAGTAGGTAGAGAAGGCGGAACATCTCTTCTGGACATGCGCGGAGGAAACGAGCCCGCTGTGCAGCGGAAGGTAATATGCGCGCGTGACGTCACACACAGCCTGCACCGCCTCCGACTGGGTCGCCATGCCTCGATTAAATATATAAGATGCTCCCGACAATCCCGCCACCCCAGTTGTCTCCCCCATTCGATCCTCATCTCTTTCACCTTCTTCCAATTCACAATGGTCGCTGTCAAGTCCATCCTCTGCGCCGCTGTCGCCGTCGTCGGCGCCAGTGCTGCTGCAGTAGAGGAGAAGCGTCAAGGTGTGCATCCCATGTCCTGACTTTCACTCCATCTCCTGACTTGGGGTCGCCAGTGGGATCCGTGATTGACTCTGTAATTTCCGACGCTACCTCGCTTGGGGGCACCATTGCCTCAGGAGCGACATCCTTGGCCGGGGACTTTACCAGTCTAGGAAACGGCGTGTTTGAGACAGTGACATGTGAGCTTCCCTCTTCCATGTCTCTGCTGACCGGCTAACGCTTTTTGAAGCTGCTGGTGGACACGCATACACCATTGTCACCTCAGCTGGTGGCGCCGCAGTGACACTGGCTCCCAGTGAATACGGCAAGGTTACCTCCACCCTCGGCTCCGTATACACCGTCGCAACCGGAGACCTTGCATCTGTGTACGCAAGTGGAACGTGAGTAATAGTGATCCGCAGTCCTAGGTTGCACGTCCTGATTGCTGTGGATACAGCTCCGCGGCTGCGAATGCGGCGACGAATGTCCGGCCCTGGACAATGTCGACACAGTTGCTCTCCGGCTTGGCGGCGGTAGCAGGAGGAGTGGTTGCTGGCGCCTACATCATCTGGTGATCCTGAGAGTGTCATTGACATCAGTCTACCTTTCATGACATCGACGAAGTCAGCACGCATACTATCTTATGTGTATCTATCTGTAGGACATTCGATCTTCGCCCACATAATTGTTTCGATATGCGCATATCCTGAATAATACTAGCCTTGAATTGTATGCTTAGCTCTGATGAACTGTGACGGACATTGAACATTTGTCGCACAATGAAACGGGCCTGAATACAGCCCATGCATGTGTTGAGGCCGAGCGTCTCGCCCAAGAAGTTTGGACCTCACCAGGCGAGATGCAGAAATGCTGGAGCACGGGATACAGAAACGGAAACTGCATCTATGATAGATTCATGTTGAGTAGCAGGACAAGTCCCATACTAGAGCGATCCATGCATCTATTCCGCCTCCATGTTCTTGTTCTTCTGCAAAGCCGCAGAGAGAAACCCAATCAGAGAGACAGTTCGCAAAGTAGTGACGTGGGGAACGAACCTCAGGGTTGAAGAAAAGAGTGTTGTTTCCCCAAGGGAAGGGCTTGGACCGCTTATTCATGTACTCGTACGCAGGGGGCTCAGGGAGCTCGCCGCCATGCTCTTCCTTGAGGTGCGCCTCATGCTCAGCATGTTCGGCTTCGGTATTACGGACCCAGATAGCGGCAACGACGACTGTGGCAGGAAACGATTAACTCGTCCGCTCATAATTATGTACTTCAAAGCAACGCACTTGCAGGGCCGCAGATGTACCAGCTAGAGAATGTGGTTAAGAGCTGTCCCTTAAGCTGAGTCGCTTCATACTCACCTGACCCTTCTCCAGAGCTCAGTGGTCTCTACACTAATTCATGAACATCCCACACCGCGATGCATAAATACCTCATCTTACCAGCAGCGTGGTGCTTCACCGCGGCGCGCTTGGCAGCCCACTCCTCAGTCGGCTTGACCTCAACGGTCGCATACCCGCGGCGGGTAGCAGCGCGCAACAATGAGCGCGTAGCGTATCGTGAAAGCAGACCAGACATGGATCACAGCTACAGCGTATGGCGGAATTCAATGAGCTACGACACGGAACAGGCCGGCGTTGCGTGCGGAAGACGATCGTGCGACACGCATCCCAAAGAGGCAGCTCAGCCACAGAGGGAACGTGAGGGTGACGCGTCGAGTGCATTAGGCGTTATAAAGTCTCTGGTATTGCAAAGTCCGCGTCCTCTCGTGTATCTCTGGGCGAAATGGTGGCTAGACAACAATCCTCGGCGGCGGGCGTGCTTGCACTGCTTGCAGAGCCTGACCCAGTGTTCAAACAGCACGCGCTCAAGTCACTGAACACGCTCGTGACGGAGTTTTGGGCTGAGATCTCGGAGGACATTGCGCTCATGTACGTTAGACGTGTTTTCATCGTGTAGAACCTCTGCTGACGTGATCCGTACATGGCAGAGAATCTTTGTATGAAACTGAAGAGCTACCCAAGAACGCTCGCGACGCCGCAGCTCTGTTAGCGAGCAAAGTGTACTACTACCTGGGAGAATATGATGAGGCCTTGTCGTTCGCCCTTGGTGCGGGGAGCGCGTTTGAGGCTGAAACCCGGTCTGGGAAGTCAGCAGAGTACGTGGAGACCATTGTCTGTGAGTTATTCTGGTACTTTCGGTTTGTACGTGAGCTCATGAACGTCTGCCTTTAGCCAAGGCAATTGACCGGTACATCCAAGCACGGTCAGAATCCACAGACAAAATCGATCCCCGGCTAGGCACTATCATTGAAGGCATCTTTAAGCGGTGTATAGAGGAGGGCGAATACAAACAGGTACGTTGTGGTCTGGCATGACCATGCCATCCTCGCTAATGCTCCTACAGGCGATCGGAATTGCTTTGGAATCCCGTCGTCTCGACATTATCTCCAAAGTCTATGAACATGCACACGACACGTCCCTCCTCTCTTACGCCATGGACGCCGTTCTGGATACTGGTGTCTCCCTCTCGTACCGCGACCAGGTCCTGAATTTCCTTCTCCCCTTGTTTCCTCGACCGTCTACAGATTCCAAAACATCCGACATCCACCCCTTGACTCGGCTCCTTGTCACTCTGAGTGATTCCTCAAAGGCTCTGCCCCTCCTCACGTCCCTGGTGCCGAAGGAGACCGCCTTAGCCTACCAGTTTGCTTTTGACTTGGCGGAAGGTGGCTCGTTAGACTTCCTTGAGAACATACGGAGTGGCCTGCCTGAGTCTGCAGAGGTATGATGTATCTGCGCTGTATGTAGTGCCTAGTACTGAGGATAGTCTGCCAGGGATCCAAGGAGAAGGAGATCTTCGACAACTTACGTAAAATCCTTAGTGGACAGGAATCCGTGAAGCTGTACTTGGAATTCCTAAAGCGCAATAACAAAGTAGATCTGCTCATTCTGAAGAGTACGAAGGTACGCCGGACGTCCATTACTATGTGCCGAGATGTACAATCTGACTATGCCGGCAGGAAGCGTTGGAGGGACGATCTTCCATATTCCACAGTGCTCTCACCTTCTCCAACGCATTTATGCATGCTGGAACCACGTCAGACATTTTCTTGCGCGAGAACCTGGACTGGCTTGGCTTGGCTTCAAACTGGGCCAAGTTCTCAGCTACTGCCGCGCTCGGAGTTATCCACAAAGGTTACTACGAGCAAGGTATGACCATCCTTGGGCCCTACCTGCCTTCGCAAACTGGCGGGGAGAGCACGATACCTGGCGCAGCGTACTCGGAAGGAGGCGCACTGTACGCTCTGGGATTGATTAATGCTGGTTGTGGACGCCAAGTTGAGGGCTACCTACGAGATGCGCTCAGAGCCGCTCAGGGAGAAGTCGTGCAACACGGTGCTGCTCTTGGTCTCGGTATCGCGGGAATGGGCGGCAAGAACGCTGAGGCATACGACGACCTGAAGCAGACGCTGTTCACGGACTCTGCTGTCGCTGGCGAGGGTGCTGGCTATGCGATGGGTCTGGTCATGCTTGGGAGTGCGGATGAGCAGTCGGCGCAGGAGATGTTAACTTATGCGAGGGAGACGCAGCATGAGAAGATCATTCGTGGTCTTGCTATTGGCTTAGCGCTGAATTACTATGGGCGGCAAGAGGAGGCTGATGGGATGGTTAAGACTCTCCTTGAAGAGAAGGTACGTGCCAAGTTGTTGGTATATGCGCATTGTTTCATGCTTTATAGGATCCTATCCTGCGTTATGGTGGTGTCTACACCCTTGCGCTCGCCTACGCCGGCACCTCCAACAATGACTCTGTCAGAAGACTTTTGCATATTGCAGTCTCGGATACCTCGGACGACGTACGGAGAGCAGCTGTGACGTCGTTGGCATTCCTGCTGTTCAAGAATCCGTCGCAAGTCCCAAGAATTGTCCAGCTGCTGAGTGAGAGTTACAACCCTCACGTCCGGTGCGGTGCGACTCTTGCTCTGGGTATCGCTTGTGCGGGTACCGGTTTACAGGATGCTGTCGACATTTTGGAACCTATGACCAAGGATAGTGTAGACTTTGTCCGGCAAGGTGCCCTCATCTCGCTGGGTATGGTTCTTGTTGAGCAATCCGAGGCATCATCCCCTTCCATTGCTTCGACGCGGGCGATGTATGCGAAGATTGTCGGCGACAAGCACGAGGATCCCATGGCACGATTCGGTGCTGCCCTTGGGCAGGGCTTCATTGACGCCGGTGGCAGGAATACCACTATTAGCCTGCAGAGTCGAGCTGGCACGAGGAATACGAGCGCCATTGTTGGAATGGTCCTGTTCTGCCAGTTCTGGTACTGGTTCCCCCTCGCCCACGCAGCTTGCTTGGCCTTCGAGCCCACGGGCATCATTGGTCTCAATGGCGACCTAAAGGTATGACATACCCGTTGTTCATTTCCGATTGTCACTCACTTGTCTGCAGCCTCCCAAATTCACGTTTGTCTCCAATGCCAAACCCAGTCTCTTTGCCTATCCCCCTCCCACTAAGCCTCCCAAGAAGGAAGCACCCACTAAAGTCGCGGCGGCCGTGCTCTCGACCACGGCAAAGGTTAAGGCACGGGAGAAAAGAAAGGCTGGTCAAGAACGGGGCGAGTCGGAATTGGAGCCCAAGAAGGAGATGGATGTGGAGATGAAAGCCGACGAGCCCTCAACTTCGACCGCCGGCCAGGGGGACATCTCGCCAATAGCAGGGTCGCTATCAGATCTTGCGGATGGGCCAGATGGGAAAGGGAAGACGAAGAAACCTGAACAGACTTCCGAGGAGCTGTCTAACTTCTCGCGAGTAACGCCCGCGCAATTGGCCTATATTTCATTCTCTTCGGAAGGCCGGTATCAACCGGTGCGACCTGTCTCTACGAAAACTGCGGCCCCCAAGGGCGGAAAGGCGGCCTCGAAGTTAACAGCTGGGGCTAACGCAATGGCATCGGAACGGTATGCTGGTGGAGGTGGTATTCTGATCTTACTCGATCGGCAACCAGATCAGTCCGAGGAGTTCATCGAGCTGGAGACACAGCTGCCACCACAGCAGCCAGCACCTGTGGAGCCAGTACCAAACGGTAACGCCAATGCAGCGCCGGAACCTTCCGGACCTCATATAGCGCACGACGAGAGTGCACCAGAGGCGGAGCCTCCGGAGTCGTTCGAGGTAAGCACCACTTCCCCCTACCCCTCCTCGCTGTTTACTGACTGTTGGCGTGACAGTATCCTTTCGATAATGATGCATAATCGCTTTTGTATTCTGTCATAATTCCCGCAATGAACATTTATTTCGTTTCCGTGAGAACCGATTGCGTCGTCGATGACTATCGTCATGAGAGTCCGCACATAATCTACTGCAAATCCGCGTTCACCTCGCTCATCACTCGCAACATCAGGCAGACCAAGTATAACTAACAGAGCAGCTGCGCCCTACATTATTCATCTTCGTATATCTACAGGTCCTACAATGTAAGACGTGTTCTGTCGTTGCTTCGATTCCACTTTATTTACAACTAGAAGCAAGGTCATCAACGGAGAAGCTTCGCGTCGCAATCCTCGACGACTATCAGGATGTAGGTCTATCAAGCGCCGATTGGAGCCCCGTACAAGACCGCGTCTCAGTGGACGTCTATACGGATACGGCGACCAGTGAAGATGACGTCGTGGCACGTCTCCAGCCCTATCCGATTGTATGCGCCATGCGGGAAAGAACAAAGTTCCCTGCGGAAGTTATCGACAGACTACCGAACTTGAAGTTCATCGCAACCACTGGTCCGCGGAATGCTGCTATTGATGTGGCCTACGCGAATGCGAAGGGTATAGTGGTATCCGGGACATCTGGCAAGGGGAACTCGACTCTGGAGCATATCTGGGCGTTGATCCTCGCCACCGCCAGATATCTAGTACATGAAGATGCAAACGTCAAGAGGAATGCGCAAAAGTGGCAAACTTACATTCCACTAGGATTGGCTGGAAGAACGCTCGGGCTAGTGGGCGTGGGGAAGCTTGGATCAATGACTGCGAAGGTAAGTAGGTCACTACCAACACCGCGTACGACAGCGATAATCCAGAGCTCTTAGATTGCGAAAGCTTTTGATATGAGAGTTGTAGGGTGGTCTCCGAATCTTACCCGAGAACGTGCGGCAGAGGCTGGGGTCGAATTCGCCCAATCCAAGGAAGTACTTTTCCGACAAAGCGACATCGTCTCCGTCCACATGGTACTGTCTGACAGGACACACCACCTGATCAAGGAGTCAGATCTTCTCCTGATGAAACCGACAGCGTTCTTCATCAATACATCGCGAGGACCTTTGGTCGATGAGAGAGCGTTGGTGAAGATTCTGCAGCAGCACAAGATTTCCGGAGCAGGGTTGGACGTATACGAGATAGAACCTCTGCCTTCTGACCACCCATTGAGAAGCCTCGACAATGTTACGTTGACCCCGCATACGGGTTACGTGAGTGACTCGATGTATGAGGTGAGTATCTTCCCAGCTGGGCTCGTTCAGATAGCTACATTGAAGCTACTGGTAGGCTTTCTGGGGGGACACTGTGGATAATATAGTCGGCTTCCTTGAGGGTAAACCAAAGAGGGTCTTAACTGCTTGAGTGTATGTGCCTCTTGACATGTCGGTCCTGACCGGTTAAGTAGTATGTATAATATATCATGTATCAAAGGATATCCCAGTCACTGGCATCGAGAGAGGTGGAGTCCCAGGCTTGAAGTTCGCGGATGGATGCGTTATTCTGTGTGGCATCAATTCGTCGCGTTATCGATGACTCTGAGCGCCGAGATTGTGGCCCGTGACCGGAGCTTAGCGTGACTTGTGATCTGTGACTGCTTCCTTTCTACTCTGCCCGCGTCAATTCTTTCCTGAACGCGTCTCACCCACTCGACTCCACTCTAAAGACCACTTTCACGATGGAAGCCGTTGAACGTCGCAGGAGAGGTAAGTGCTCTGCTTGACGGAAGACGCGTGCATATGCTAACGGCGCCCGCGAAAACCAGAATTTAAGAGCAAGGGCAACTTGAAGCCCGATGAGCTCAGGCGCCGTCGCGAGGAGCAGCAGGTCGAGATCAGAAGGCAGAAGAGGGAGGAAAATATCTCAAAGAGAAGGAACTTTCTTCCCGAGTCTATGGCTGACTCCGATGAGGAGGTGCAGGCAGGCTCTTGGGACCCTCCTGTACGCGTCCTTTGTTACTGCTCGACAGGGTGGCACTGAAGGTTACACTTCTGCACAGTTGGCGGAAGAGATGGTCAACGGTGTATTCTCTGATGACCCTGATCGCCAGCTGGACGCGACGACCAAGTTTCGCAAACTCCTCTCGAAGGAGAAAAATCCGCCTATCGAAAAGGTCATCGGCTGCGGCGTCGTGCCCAGATTTGTAGAGTTCCTTCGGGGCAACCACTCCTTGCTTCAGGTGAATAGCCTTTATTACACAGTCGATTGTGTCCGTGGCTGACAGATAGCATCGTAGTTCGAGGCTGCATGGGCTCTCACTAACATCGCTTCGGGTACGGCTGAGCATACCCAGGTTATCATCAACGCGAACGCTGTACCTGAGTTCATCAATCTGTTGTCCTCGCCCGTTCTCGATGTACGGGAGCAGGCTGTGTGGGCTCTCGGTAATATCGCTGGTGACAGCCCGCAGTGCAGAGACTATGTCCTGCAGCAGGGAGCACTTCGGCCCTTGCTGACTCTTCTCAGCGAAAATCACAAGCTCAGTATGCTCAGAAATGCTACTTGGACCTTGAGCAACTTCTGCCGAGGCAAGTCGCCTCAGCCTGATTGGGAACTGGTACGATCTTCCTGCACGTGTGAAAGTACCGGGTACTGAAACTGTATCATTCCGCAGATCTCCCCTGCCCTGACAGTTCTCACCAAGCTTATCTACTCCTTGGACGACGAGATCCTGATCGACGCTTGCTGGGCAATCTCATATCTTTCTGACGGTTCGAATGACAAGATTCAGGCTGTCATTGAATCTGGTGTTTGCAGGCGCCTTGTAGATCTCCTTATGCACCCCTCAACGTCGGTTCAGACCCCAGCTCTGCGTTCTATCGGAAACATCGTCACCGGTGATGACCTCCAGACTCAGGTCGTCATTGCCTCGGGCGCTCTGCCTGCACTGCTGTCGCTTTTGTCGTCGCCCAAGGAGGGTATCAGGAAAGAAGCATGCTGGACCATCTCCAACATCACCGCCGGTTCGCCGCCCCAGATCCAGGCAGTGATCGATGCCAACATCATTCCTCCTTTGATCAACATCCTGCAGCACGCTGACTTCAAGACCAGAAAGGAGGCATGCTGGGCAATCTCCAACGCTACCTCTGGGGGATTGCAAGAGCCTGCTCAGATCCGGTATCTCGTCTCGCAAGGGTGCATTAAGCCTCTCTGCGACCTTCTCACCATGATGGACAATAAAATCATCCAGGTTGCTTTGGACGGTCTCGACAACATCCTGAAGGTCGGAGAGATGGACAAGGAGAGTGCTGGCCCCGGCGCCGTCAACCAGTATGCCCTGTACGTTGAGGAGGCTGGTGGCATGGTCACCATCCACAACCTCCAGCAGCATGACAACCTGGAGATTTACAAGAAGGCGTTCAACATCATGGACAAGTATTTCCCCGACGAGGAGGAGGATGCTGGAATCAGCAGCACCAACGTCGACTCATCGGGTGCATTTGCTGTGAGTTATCCTCAAGTCGTTGCCGTGTGTTTTAACTTAGCTTGTCGCGATAGTTCCACTCGGACGTCAACGCTCCCCAAGGCGGATTTAACTTCGGTAACTAGTGGCCGATCCGCTTCGAGTGTACATTTTCTGCCCAGTCTTTTGTCCTGTCGTTGTCTTGTGTTCGTTGTATTGTGTTTCTCCTCTGAGTATCGAGCTTTTTATCCCTCGCAATATTCCTGTGACTGTCAGCATCCATCTCACGTCCTGATTTCGCTCTTGTTCGATGCACGACAACCCACCATATGTATCTTTGGCGCTCAAGGCGCATCAACCGTACGTTCACGTTTTACAGTAGGTACCAGACAATGTTGAATCTATGTGCATGTATTTCCAGTCCCGCTGTTCGGAGAGCAATAGATATAGTGTTTCACGGCCGTCCGTATCGTTGTCCTTCAAGCTTCATCTCTGTGTTTCAATCGCACCGGCCATAGAGCACTCTAACGTCAAAGGGCAAGCAGTATATCTGCCGCCTTCAGAAATTCAGGACGATAGTGGTCGATGGTCATTACAGATACGCACTGCAAGAAAATCACGGCGCTTTCCTACGGCGGAATGATCGTACACGAGAGTCAACCACGAAAGTGCGGAATATGCGGATTGGCCTCATTCGACACAGTGGGAGCCATCTGTAGGTAGTTCACCGCAACCTGAGACATGCGGGCATAGTCGGGCAGCCGCTCTGTTTTAGTCCTCAGGTCCATTGCTTCCCGGAACAAGCTGAGCGTTGAGATGAGACAAAGAGTACGAATGAAGAGTATAACATAAAACTCACCATGCAGATGTTATTCCCGTTCAATAGTGTCTGGTTTAGTGTCGTCCTTTTCGTGCCCTCAGCCGTGATTTCGCTGGACAGTTAGGTCAGTCAACTACGAACATAAACCACGGGCTCCAGGACCCACAATTCTGTTACATCCTCTAGAACCATGTCTAACGATGTTTGGTTCCTGTTAGAAGGTATATGGATAAAACCACGTTTAAGACTTACTGACGAAGTCATCGAAACCCAGAAGAGTACCGGAGAACTCGCGGTCATTCTTCATAATGACCCATATTCGCGACCCAATGCATCGGTCAATCAGTTCTGCAAATGGCGCTCAGTCCGTCGGACGAGGTATCGGAAAGAACACGCGACAGACCGAGAGGCAATATCTGAGAAGCCATGGCGGCAGTGGAAGTAGGGACTCGGAACGTTGCCACAATCGCGTGAAGCTCTCGATCACCTCCTTCCGCCGCCTCTGCTTTCGAGCGTCCACCATGGGTGTCCGTCTGCGCTTCTCAATGCACGGCAAGCGGCACCAAAAGACTTTCCGTCTCAACGCCATTGACTCTCGCAAACGACGCGACGCGAAACCTATCGAGGTCCTGGGTGTCTACAACCCGAAGCCGGAGGCCGGCGAGCACTATAAAACTGTTCAATGGAGTGTTGACAGAATCAAGTACTGGCTGGGAGTCGGTGCTTTGCCGTCGCCGTCAGTTGTTCGGTTATTGACACTGGTGAGTGTATCCATGTCCATGGTGGATCTATGCTTGTCTATTGACGCGAGGCTACTTAGGGTGGAATTATACCTCCGGACTCGAAGTATCACAAAAGTGCGACGAAACCACCGGCGCCAGCTGAACCACCTATCCTGGATAAATGATGCTCGGGGATGATGTATTTGAGATGCTCGCCGCGCGTCTATGACAGAAGGGAAGGACGAGGTGTCGGAACACGGTTCATCAACTGGATGGGGACAGCATTGCATCCACAGCACGGGGCAAGGGGTCTCGCGGGACCAGAGAGGTGACCGAGAAGACGACAGGTCTTTGGTTCGTCTATCGAATCTCACTTCGGGGAAAGGACGAATATGCTTCATACTGTAATCCAGATGCATAATATATGCCATGGCTCTCACGTTCGCTTCTCTAAAAATTCCACAATGTCATCATGACCAGCAATCCTCGCTAATTCTATGGCGAGCATTTCGTCTGGATCCTATGGTATTCTCTGCTTCAGAGACAGTGCATTTGTTGTCATGAGAGGGAGAACAGCACCTTCAAATCTGGATTTGCGCCACGTCCAAGCAAGAACTTCACAGTAGAAAGACTTCCGCGGTCGCATGCCAACTGCAAAGCCGTGTATCCCTAAAGAGCGTCCTGTGTTACTGGAGTGAGATCGAGGAAGACCGAGAGACTGACGAATTCATCTGGATCATCGACTGGGATATCAGGATGTTTGTCCAGAAACTCCTCGAGTCTTCGGGTATCACCAGACAGTGCAATGGCGTGCAGGGTATCAGGATCTTCCTCTGATACGGGAGCAGATGCCGTGCTGACGACTGGGCCCATTCCCGATCCCCCTCCTGCCTTCGCACCCGCATTGCTGTCGTCGCTGGCGTCCCAGTCCATCTCATCCACCTCAACTTCTTTACCTTTCGTATCCGGTGCCGCGGCCTCTTCACTCCATCCGAAACTGCGCGCGATCTCGATATATCGCTGCTCAGCGTCCTCTTTATGATCGGCGTACTTCTTCGCCGTCTGGCTCCATGCGTCCCATTTCGCGCGGCCGGTGAAGTCAAAGAGAGATGGGCGGGATGCGTCTGGTCCTTGCGATGTTGTCACGTACTTGAATAGACCGTAGAGCTACTAGTCGGACTGGTCAGGGTGGGCAAGACAGGACTCGACTGGGCAGGCGTCAACCTCTAGTTTAATGTCGTTGGACGCTTTGCTAGCTGCCGGTGAGCTCGAAAGGAAGGAGGCCGCAGCCTGGAAGCTCGCGGACATGTCTGAGAAGGATCCAAGTGTGGGTATCAGCAGACGGCGGCGGCCCCAGCATTTAACGTTTAGCAGTACTTGGTAATCCCACAAGAACAAATGTTCCTTATCGCACAGATGCTGGAGGAACATACTTTCATTAGAGACCTCCATGGCCAGTATATACCTGAACGGAATAACTTCGAACAAGTTCGATCCACCTACGCTGGTGGTATTTCTGCCACAAGAACACTCTGCATGGTGCAGCCAGGTATGGACTCGCTCTACCGAACTCTAGATTGATCTAATATTCAATCACACAGTTCGCCGAGGAGGGCTACAACGTGATACAGCTGCACTACTCCGCGTCCTCCCTGTCAGCGTCGCTGGATGGCCTGTTGCAACGTGTTGCGAGATACCTGGCCTCCGTTGACTGGGCACTGCTCACTTATGGGATCAATGACAGTGATTGTAAGACTCTATACCATGGCTTTGCAAGCTCGGAGTATATCGAGATATCCCGGTTCAAGTGCGCTATACACTTCAGCCCCCTCGCCGAAGACGGACATGACCTCCTGTATATAAACCAGGAAGGTCGCCATATACCGTGAGCACATTCCTTTCGCCCAAGATATTCCACTTAATATATGCTTAGGACGACTGTTCATCTGGCGGCATCTCAGGAAAAGTTACAGGCATCCTTTACTCTTCTACGCACTCCGGACGGTCTAGGTTACACTTTACCGACCTCTGCGTATCATCCCGTCGAGGTCTACACTTACCCACTCGTGTCGGCGTCACCTCCCTGGCCTCTATTGACCAAGCCTCCCGTGTCGCTGAAGTCGGGGCAAAGTCCATCTCAGGATCCTTATATTCAAGCCGCAACGGGCCTGTCGTATACAAGGACGCTACAATTGTTGCGAAGAGAGCTTGGACCCCATTTCGACCTTGAGCAGCTTTGGGAGCAACATACTTATTATGTCGGTTATATCGACTAACCTGAAGTTGCGTGATCTGATATATCGGTAGGAATTCGTCGAGCGTGATGCACCTAGTGAGTTCCTCTCGACGATAGTGATTTCCGAGGAAAAAACAGTCTGACCGTCACGGATCTCAGAGACGATGAAAACCATGGTAACTCGCCCTCGGTATCATCATCTATCTAAGTGCTCAACCCAGTCGGACAGGTCGCATCGCCTTATGTGAACCACATCCCTACCATGACCGGGGGCGTAGGCTATGATGACCTAGCTCGATTCTACAAGGTAAAGAGTGCCGTATACAACGCTCTTCACGCCTTATAACTCCTGTCTCCAGTACCACTTCACAAGAGTCGACGTACGTGACGCCGACACTGCTCCTATCTGATTTTGAAATGTGGACGGGCTTCACGGTGCTTCAGGTCACTCCTCCTGATACGGAGATGATCACGGTATCTCGCACGGGTGGGTGTCACGGAAAATTCGGGATCTGATAGCACGCTTACCCACAGGCTAGTGGGAGCCGACAGAATTATCGATGAAATGATTTTCAAGTGCACTCACACGACGGTAAGATTTTGCCTTGGGCCCGTACTGCCTCTCATACCATTGCCAAATCCCTCTGTAGGAGATTGATTGGCTCGTTCCAGGAATAAAGCCAACTGGTGAGTCTCAAGCCTTGCACAAGAGAGTAACTCAGTGGCTCTGTTCTTCAGGGAAGCCGCTGGAGATCGCTCTAGTAGGCGTGGTAGCGTTCCGAGGCGACAAACTGACGTTTGAGTGAGTGTTTAAGAGCCAGATCCAGCGTTCATTCTTACTTATGACGACGCTTCCCAAGGCATATGTGAGCGAATCAGGCTTCTCGGGCCTTTGCATCTTATTCATACGGTCCCTACTGCAGATACTGGGACCAAGCCTCAGTCCTCGTGCAGGTGTGGCTGCTAAATTACCTATATTATCTTTGCTGATCATAAATAGCTGGGGATACTTGACGATTCGAAGTTGCCTGTTGCTGGGGCTGAAGTGGCGAGAAAGGCTATTAATCCATTCGGATTGCCAAGCAACCGCCTCATGGCTAGATGGAGTTCCAGCAAAGGTCTCAGTATTGACTAGTGAGCTTGCTCTACTATAGTCCCCGAATAACTATGATTTTATCCTCCCACTTGTTTGGAGTCTCGCTATGAATGTAGTCGCCGCTTGTCGTATGCAAATGGCTCTACAGACGATTTCCTACCGAGAGTACCTGAGTGCGTCATGGCTGTTTGAGAAGCGAGTGGTGGCTGTGCAGAGGCCGTGTCCATACTCTCGGCGACTGCGGCGGAGTTCGAGTTGTGACTTGCATAGCTTGCAAGTGCGTGCTGTCCGGTCGTGGCAGATTATAAACTCTTCTCTTTCACCTTTTCTTCTCATCTCACGAATCGCTGCTTGAGATGGCTGGCCCCGAGCGAGGAAGCACTTATGAAGCCTATAACATGAACAAGCTCAGTCCAGGTAGCCTCCGGCCTCAAGGCAGTATTTCCCGAGACAGCACGCTCCTGGATGAGTATCACGACGATGCTGAGTCCTCTGCCGGGTTGAAGAAGGGTGCTGGTTTCAACGACACGCGGACAACGCTTCACGATCCCTACTCGCCCATCGGTGATGATGCGAGCAGCCGTTACAGTCGGCCAGACAGTCAGTATGAAGATTTACAGTCGCCCAAGGGACTTCCCTACACGCAACAAGACGCAGGGGGGTTTGCAGGTGATAGCCCAAAGTCTCGCAGTTATACTCAGGATGCATCCCTGATCGGGAATGCAGCAGACATGGGTCGGAGGCCTCATTTCAGAGACCCCGACGATCCTGGTATGTTCCATCAGTAATGATAAGGACGGCCAGGAGATACTAACTGACCATCAGAGTATACTGGGATGCCGACGGCGCCATTGGATAGACAGACGGACGAGAAGCGGCCATGGGCCAAGTTTGCGGCTTCGGGGAAATACCCAATAGAACAACGCATCGAGAACAAGAAGCGTGGAATCGGTCGGCAGAGATACCCGTTCGTAGGTAAGTAGTCCCGGCCAGGTCTTTGGTTTCGTTACTTACGTGTATATTCTAGTCTGGACGTTGACGGCGATCATGGTTGCTGTTTTCATCTATGAGTTGGTCGTGAACGCCAGAGCACAGGGTACGCCTATATCCTTCAAGGTGCGTATGCCATGTTGATACCCATCGGTGCTCCTTACAAGTTGATCCAGCCCGTCGTCAATCCCATGCTTGGTCCGTCCGAGTATGCTCTCATCAACCTGGGAGCACGCTTCCCGCCATGTATGAAGTCTGTCCAAGGCTTGTCGACAACAACTCAAATACCTTGTAAGTCAGGCGACGAATGTTATGTGCGTAGCGGAGTGCTAATGTGTGTGCAGGTTTGAACGACACCGCCAATCCCCCCGATCGGCTTTGCTCCGTTGAAGATGTCTGCGGCTTCGGCGGGTTCCATGACCAGACCCCGAATCAATGGTTCAGGTCAGTTGCCACTAGAGATCGCTATTCGTCTTACTGACATCGTTCCAGGTTTATTACGCCCATATTCTTGCATGCCGGTATCATCCATATCTTATTGAACATGCTAGCGCAGATGACCGCCTCAGCTCAGGTGTGTGCGCCACCCTCTAAGCCACTGGTTGTACTCAACGAATTATGCTAGATTGAAAGAGAAATGGGCTCTGGTAGTTTTCTGATACTTTACATGGCTGCTGGTATCTTCGGGTAAATGGTCAATGTGGTCGTGACAGCAGACCACGTACTAAAACCATTTACAGGAACGTTCTCGGAGCTAACTTCGCACTTGTGGGCGCTCCCTCTACCGGGGCCAGCGGTGCAATTATGGGGACAATCGCGGTTAGTCACCCGTATGCTTTCCGTTCAATCTTTCGGTTCTCACGGCTGAATAGGTGTCCTTCATTGATCTCTTCGCCCATTGGAAGTACCACTACAGACCTGTACGTCGGGTAAGCGGATTTTAGCTAGTGTCGGCTTCTCGCAGGTATACTGAGGTGAATCCAGCTTGTAGCTATGCTAGTTGAGCTGGTCATCACGGTGGCAATCGGTTATATCCCATGTAAGTTACATTGCCCTTCCTCAGTATCCACTCTCACTCACTATCCTGTACAGACGTGGACAATTTTGGTGAGAGACGAAGTTCTGATATATGCAGACACAATTCTGAACAAGCACTGCAGCGCACCTGGGCGGTCTATTGATAGGCTTCTTACTTGGGATGACTTTCTACCCCATTATCAGCACAACCACAAAGCATCGTTCCATTGCATGGGCTTTGCGAATAGCTGCTATACCTCTGGTCGTGGTCCTCTTCGTTGTCCTGATTCGTAATTTCTATACCTCTGACCCATATGCCGGTGAGTGCATGTGCAATTCATTGATGTCTGCATCTAATCCTTCGCGTGGAAAGCATGCCCAGGGTGTCGATACCTCTCATGTATTCCAACCTCCTCGAACAATCATTGCCAAGGGTAAGTGTTCTCTGTCTTCTGGGATACGACTACTAATGCATGCAAAATATATGTAGAACCGGCTTCTCCTACGCAAACAGCACCACGGCTGTCTAATTATCTGCCTTCGGAGTTGTATAACCTTCAGTCGCTACTGCTGTCGCATCCTGCTTGCATTTCACGGACTCATACGAGACATGGACTGACATAATACCTGCATGTATATATTAGCTTGTTCTCATCCAGCAGAATTAATTGTCAATCTGTATTTCATATATCTAGTGTGGCAAGCGCGTCCGACTTTCCCATGTGGCGCTAACAGCAAGACCTCCGTCGTACGCGCTCCGAAGTCTCAAACTACCGGTCGCCCCGTCGACGCGTATCCGCTCCCGTCTGGCTTGGATACATCAATTTCCAGAGTACTCTCCCATGTCTAGCTTGTAATGTCTCTTAACTGAGTTCCATACTTCGCGTTGCTCTCTCAACCCGCTGCCATGCCTCCGAGACGGCTCTCGTTCTCTTTGAATCCGCTATGGATGTACTATGCGTCAAGGCTAGCTCTGGCTATAGCATTGATATGCGGTCTTCTGCGATATGTTCTCTTGGGTGAGTTCTCCTTCTGCGAATGATACATTCAAGTGCCGACCTAGGCTTCAGACTATTTCGATCCCATGCGCTGTGGTGCGCTCTTGAGCAAGGGGCGATTCCTGGACGAGACGCATCGGAACTGGCAGCCAGATGGTATGTGTGGTGCACAGTCTCGGTGTGAAAGACTTATGATATCTCTTACAGGCTGCATGATGCATTCGTATGGCCCCAAGGATGCTTCATCTTGTCTCTCCGGTCGGGACGTCCTGTTCATTGGCGATTCCGTCACTCGGAAACTGTTCTTCCAGACTGCTCATCTCGTCGATGGCGCATTGCCTACTTCTCCCCCTGACGACGAGCAGAAACACGCAGACCACACTCTAGTCGCAAAGTCAGGCACACGACTATCATTCTATTGGGACCCTTTCCTGAACTCTACCCGAGTGACGGATATCCTGGTGTCTGGGCTCGGGTCAGGTGCTTCCAATAGGCTGTCCCCTCATTCCAAACCTGCGCTCCTGGTCCTGGGTTCTGGGCTGTGGTACTTGCGCTACTCTGAGAGCTCCGGTGGTCTTCCCGCCTGGGAATCGAACATGGAGAAGGTGCTGAACAGCATTTCCTTTGCTCCATCGCTAGTAGCAGACGAGATAGTCATGCTGCCAGTGGAGGAGGTTGTGCCCGCCAAACTCACCCGGGAGCGGGCAGCCACGATGCGCATGGCAGACATTGATGCCATGAATTCTGATTTATACCATCGCATAAATCCTCCATCTAGTGATACCGTTCGTTTGTTCTATCCTAATCGACCACCGATGCCCGTTTCGTACCCAGCTGTGTTTAATCTGATGCTGGATCCGTCACGCACTGATGACGGCTTGCACTTCTCGGATGATGTTGTGAAAATCCAGGCCAACATACTGCTGAACTCTCGCTGCAACGATGCACTACCCAAGAAGTTCCCCTTCGATAAGACGTGCTGTCGAAGATACCCTTGGCCGTCATTCGTATACCTGGCCTTCCTTGCCTTTATATTCTTCTTGGGTCCATGCATGTTCGCCCGGGCATGGTATGAGAAAGGTAGGAGCTTGCTGTGCAACTTATCTGCACCGATACTTATTGACTAATACTTTGTAGGATATACAATGTCCGCCGTTACCACCGTTTTGGAGGAGAACAAGTCGTTGCTCATGTACAGCGGCTCACTGTGCCTTATATACATGGCTGACAGGACAGGTTTCTGGCTGAAAGAGCAGAAGCAGTTCAACTCTCTGAGCTTCGTGGCCTTCAGCTTATTAGCGTTAGCCGCTGGTCTGGGCACGCTGAAGCGGTCTGACAAGGACCTCGGGTTTCTGAATCGAGAACAGACAGATGAGTGGAAAGGCTGGATGCAAGGTATGCTGTATTGCCCCTCGTAGCGCTCATTTACTGACATCTCCGCCGAAAGTGGCTATCCTCATATATCATTACCTGGGGGCTTCCAAGATTTCCGGTATATACAATCCCATACGCGTGCTAGTAGCAGCATACCTATTTATGACCGGCTATGGCCATACAACATTCTACGCGAAGAAAGCCGACTTCGGCTTCAAGCGCATTGCTCAAGTAAGAGCACAGATTCTGTTCTACGTGCGGACGGCTAATCAGAGCTCTGCTACAGGTTATGATTCGCCTTAACTTATATACTCTCCTACTGTCATATATCATGAACACGGACTACCTGTCATACTACTTCGCTCCCCTGGTATCCATGTGGTTCCTCATCATCTACGCGACCATGGCTATTGGATCTCGGTACAACGACAACATGGCTTTCCTGCTTGGCAAGATTTTCGCGTCTGCCGGACTGATCTCTCTGTTCATGCGCGAGAAGTGGCTTCTGCGGTCCTTGTTCGACATCCTCCGAAGGACGTGCGCGATACATTGGTCCGCGGATGAATGGGCGTTCCGGGTTAACTTAGATCTATGGGTTGTCTACTTCGGGATGCTCACTGCGCTGGCTACAATCAAGATTCGTGAGCATCATTTCACGGAACACCCCCAATGGCCACTAGCCTTCAAGACTAGCTTGGGCCTTTCGGCATTCGTGCTCCTTTGGTACATGATATTCGAGCTCACTCAGCCCTCGAAATTTGTCTACAACACCTGGCATCCCTACATCTCCTTCCTGCCTATCGGGGCGTTCGTCGTCTTGCGAAATGCCAGTGTCATCTTGCGCTCGGCTTCTTCTCGGTTCTTCGCGTTCATAGGTCGATGCTCACTGGAGACCTTCGTCATCCAGTTCCACCTTTGGCTCGCCGCTGACACTAAGGGAATCTTGATCGTCATTCCGGCTACAAGGTGGAGATTGACGAACATGGTGATCACGACGATTGTGTTCGTCTACGTCAGCCACCTTGTGGCAGAAGCTACGGGAGAGATCACTGCATGGATATGCGGTAATGAGCCGAAATCACTGCCAACGACGAGCTCGACTACGGCGGAATCATCTGCGACACGACCAGAGCAGATCCCGTTGGTCTCAGACTCATTGCACGAGCCAGGCAAGGCGCAGGAAGCTTCTGAATCCGACGGTACGATGAGACGCATACCGAGTTGGGCGGATCGACTGGCGGACGGGAGTTCGGCTACCACTTCATCGCCTACGCGATCTAAGCTGTTTGCGGACGGGTGGAAACCTGGACTGAAGACAAGGGTGCTTGGTGGACTTGGACTGATGTGGTTGTTGAACGTGTTGTGGCCGACAGCATGACTGGTTGACTCTCTTACGCCATTCCTTCGACAGGTATAGTGATATAGACGTTGTAATATTCGGATTGATTTAGCATACAGCACATACAATGGAACTTCTTGCAATACTCTGTAGAATAATGCACATGAATAGGACGACTAGATACCTCTTTTACTGTTTTGGCGCGCGTTACGGCCAGGCTGATCTACAGTCTAAAGATGATGTGTTCAGTCACAATGTCAATTGCGATACGCTCTCATAGATCATTAGGTTGAAGACAAGAAATCCTCTTAACGACAAACAATCCTGAGACTGCGTCGTTCGGAAATCTCGAGTAGAAGAGAATAATCATTCGATCTAACGAGGAGTGTTCGACATACCTATGGCCTACGAACAGGGTACGGAATATGTCCTGTGAATCGACGTTAGCTTTTCGAAAGGACATCGATGGACGTATAGGATCAGTATTAGCATGGTATACTCATCAACACCCGTCCTTGAGACGGATCAGGGCTTGACTTCTATTTTGTTCATCACCAACATAAGAAGAAACCTGAACTCACCACTGATATCAAGTTCGACCGTCGGTCCTTTGGAACAGGAAGTCAGTGGATGAGACTTGAGCCGGCAGGAAAGACTCAGAAATTTGGGTATAAAGTGAAATTCATGAGCACAGTGGCTTCGAAGTAGCGATTCATATTTTTCTCGTCACCGTAGAAAAGAAAGGCATGGAACGTACGAGGTAGAGCCCGGCGGACGAGGGTGCAAAGAGCAGAACGCGGTCAAAGGAACAAATTTCTCCAGCAGTTCATAAGGCAGGACACCACGTGACCAATTTAGGGCAAGCTTGGTGAAGGCACTAATGAGGCCGCCTTTGCGCGACTCGAGGCTGACCACAACCATCACCATCAGCTATGGCCTATGTCATGCCACCCCACCCCCACCTCGACTTTCATGCAGGCCCTGTCAAGCAGGCGCCTTCGCCTTTTGGCTTTGGCTTTGGCCTCTTGTCGTCGTCGTCGGCCGGGGGCCTGAATCGACCTTCCAATGGACAATTATCGGCCTTTCAGCCTGCAGCGGCCGTCGTGCAGCCTTCTCCTCAACGAGGATCCAAACGGAGACACGAGCCTGAGGAGGACGAGAACAGGCAGCCCAGGGATGAGAGTATGGACAGGAGTCCTACCCCGGAGCGACCGAGGCGAGCCGTACCCAAGAGAGCCCGGATGGGCATGTCAGTAGAAGGAGGTGGCAAGGCCGAGAAACCAGGCAAAGATGGAAAGGGCGCAGCACCCTCCGATGGAAATGATATTGATGTTGGGGTCTTGCTGGGTGAGTCGCCTCTGCATTAGAGTATGGCAGTCTGCTAATGTCAACCATGGTAGCGAGCTTGCCATCGGAATCTCTTCTGCCGTTAATCACCTCCCTCCTGAATACCCAACCGTCATTGAAACCTGTCATTCTTTCTCTCATCCCCCGTCCTACTCTCGACACCGCTCTCCACGCACTGGCGCAAGCCGCCAAGAAGCTCCACGATGCATATCCCTTCTCCAACACGTCGTCCTTCTCGCATTCCCCCTCATTCACTACCTTCTCCGGCGGAATCGGTCATACCAGACACAGCGCAGGTCCGAGCCAGAGCAGCTTGGGATTCGGTTTCTCTCAACAGCCCTCTCAGTTTTCCAATCATACTCAATCCGAGAGCTCAAATGGCGGGATGCGAGATTCCTATGTTCTATCCCGTCTGCGACCACACATTGAGTCCTTCGTTTCTACCGCTTCGACATACTTGCCCTATTTCTCCTACGTGGCATCCGGGAGCCACCCGATAATGCAAGCCACGTCCCCACCTGTTCAACAGAAGGAGAAGTTACACCCGTCGGAGGTGTTCACACTTCTCTCTGCTCTGACCACACACGTCCTTGATCAGCCAACCCTCACGCAATCGGCGCTCGTTCCTTTGCTCCTTATACGGTTGACCGAGGAGTGGAAAACATGGGTAACCCATATAGACGAGTCCGTCAATAGGCAGGGCGGCATGTACCGGGAGGAGACAGTGCGTACATGGGAGCGGGACTTGGATGCGTTCGCCCAAGCCAAAGGCAATGGTTTGGAAGTTATGCGGCAGGTTCGTGACCGGTGGGTTCAGAAAGTCGGGTGGCTTGTCGGCCGCATGGGGCAGCCTATGGAGGAGTCTTAGGTAGTTTGCATATCTCTTGCTTTCAGTGATGATTTCAATCAACGACGTTGTCTCCATATGGTATGTGTTCGTCCGTGCTCATTCTAATGATTTCCATGGCATCTTCGCATCTTTTTATCTACGCATTTGTGCAATTCACACACTCCTTCTCATCATGTCACTGTTATTTTCTACAATCTGTGTGCATAGTGTATACTCGATGGAGATCGTTGCTGCGGGACTCAAGCTCGTCGGTGCGGACGTGTTATTTCAAGTCTTTTCAAGTTTGCAAGGCTTGCCGCCGGCGCGTCGCGGAGGAATTGTGGCCAAATTTCTTGCGACCGCAAAGTCGACCAGCTCTCGTACTCAGTACTCAGCGCTCGGCGCTCGGATCCTCTAGTAGTTCGTAGAGCTGGATTCCGACCTTGGTCAACGTCCCTGCGCTGCTCATCCATGTCCATGTATGCTCAAACATGCTATCCCGAAGCATAGGAGCGTAGCGGGTACCCTCGGCAACATCTTCCAAGTGGCTGCTGGTCGTGCATGGACTCGACATGTACAAGCTCAGAGCCGTCCTACCTCCAGGGTAATTGGGTGTCGCCGAGTAGGCACAGTTGCTCCTGTTATTAAGTTGGCAGTGGCCGGTGGAACGGATTCATATGGAGACACCGGGGAAAATTCACCGCTGTATGTCTTGTCCTACTTGAATTGGATGCTCAGGATCCCCGTAATGACCGTCTTCATGTTTTAAGAGTACCATCCTCGTCGCGTCATCCAGATATACCCGAGCCGAGGCGAGCAAGTCCTCCCGAACCTCAGTCTTGTTCCTCAGCGCCAGTCCCTGCAAACGGAACTGCAGGGAACGCGGTCCACGGGCAACTACCCTCGCCCTCCACATCCAGAGGCACGCGCCACTCATCATCTCCAGCGAGTTCCACTCATGCGATTGCTGGCTGTCCCCATGAGCATCTGTCACAGATGAAGGCCCGTTTATCACTGGTTCAGGCTCCCGGGGACGGGTCTTGCATCGTGGATACTGACTTCACATCAATGCCTGACGGCCGTCATGTTCCAGAGGGCGATCGCTACGTCGGAACTGGTGAGAGTATGCATCTTCCTAATGCCGACGCTGGACCTGTAGCGACTCTTCCATCGCCTTCCCCTCCTTTCCCGGAGACTACTGCTCACCTCCAGCAACGTCTTCTGTTCCTCATGCATTACACGAGACCACCAAGTGTACTACGCCTAATCGACTACCATAATTCATATTATGAACTGCAGTCCGCACGATCATTTAATCTGTTGCTCCAGCACTCTATCGAGCATGCTTCCTACGGAACTGTGCCAAAGCTCATGTACCAGATGGGCATGAAAAGACTGGAGCCTAATCTGGAGACCTGGAAATTATGGGCTCGCTGGATGGTGAAAATCGGGAGGTGGCAGGACGCTTGGGACCAGGTTACTGCGAAAACTGCTTCGATACCTCTACCGGTTTGGCTTGAATTCCTTGGGCCGACGCACGCCCGGGCATTCAGGAAAAAGGACAATGAAACTGGGAGATTAGTTCCGGCAATGTCGGAACTGCAACCTTCCGTAGAGGTTGAAGCTGCAAGATACGATTTGCTCGTGCAGCATTGGTCCAAGGTCGATGTAACGTCGCACGAGCATCTACTGATGCAGCCGTATGCTATCCGAATGATGGTCTCTAGTCAATTGCGCTCGGGGATGTCGTCGTTGGCGATGCAAGTAACACGTTCATTTCTGGAGAGCCTCCCCTCGAGCTTAACCGACAAAGACCGAAGTGGATGTCTGGACATCATCCACCAGCACATCGTACATCACCCTGTCAAATCGGTGGACATGTCAGCATACACTGCTCTCCGCGAGGCGATAGAAGAACTCTTCACTTTACGGCCAGAGCTGGGCCTTCAACCCACTTCCACAACTCTATCTCTTCTGCTGCGGGTTGTGAAGCGGTATCGCCGTTGCGGAAGCATCGCCGACCACATCACGCAGAGATATAAGTCACGCTGGACTCCGTCAGTGGTGGACGAGCGCGTCCGCCGACGCGTCGCGTCATTTGCCAGAAAAGAAGGTCGAATGGACATCGTGGACAGGATGTTGTCAGAACAAGATCCGGGTGATGCACAGCGGCAGGCGCTGCGGCTGCAGGAGAGCATGCTCGGAGGTGGAAAGGGAGATTGGACTCGGTACCGGCGACTGCTAAGATCGAAATGGTCAAAGACGCTAGTTAGACGTCGTAAGGGCGTACGTAGATGGATCTCTTTGCGGAGGAGGCTGCGGGCATATCGTCAGTAGATATACTGGAATGACTGCCTCGTCTTAATCATACTTCGCTCGCATACATGGGCCACTATCTGCGCGAGCGCGTTATTGGGTAGCTAGTCCGAAAGTTTGTGGCTGGTTCGCGCCACACGTGCCTACGGTTGAGAAATTGACGCGTCTCCAGATTCGTGACCTCGGCGCGTGCTGTGCCACTACCGCGTTCCACCTCGCCGCGTTCCACCTGGAACACTCTGCTCAGAGCCTGCCAACTTTCTGCATCGCGCTCGCAGTTGAACTTCTGCTATGTCTCAAGGCGCAGGTACTTCATCTAATGCTCAGCAAATTTCACCTGGGGCGAGGTCTGGCGGCGCGCTAGACTTGCCCGCTTTGCAAAGTGCGAGTAGAGTCTTGCAGGAGCAGCATTCCAAAGATGCTCAGCTGTTCTCGGACCTGGGGGACATGTTAACGATACGTACGTGGTTACGGCCTCGTTATTCAGCGGACAATATCTGAAACCCTGCCTTCCAGCTGGAGTGCAGTCCTCCGCATCGTACAGCATCTTCCCAGATGATTACCGGGTTCCATACCAGAAGCGGAGGTTGCTTAGCATTCCAGATGCGATATTTCAGTATTATGAGAGTATGTCCGGTTCTGTCATGTCATATCAACAGTGACTTATGTCTGGTTCTGGCTAAAGGTGCTAGTCCCATCTCACATATGGGTATCATGCCCGAGCTCGATCGCGTTTGGATAACAATTGACAACAAGTTGTTTCTTTGGGACTATGTCGAAGGGTGAGTCAACTCAGCTACTGACAGTCCTCCGCTAACCCAGAAAACGAAGTCAAGAGCTGAGCTCCTTCGTAGACCAGCCAGATGTGATATCCCATGTTGCCCTCGTGAAACCCAAAGCAAATGTCTTCATTGACGAGATCTCGCACTTGCTAGTAATCTGCACGCCAGTGTCCGTCCTTCTGCTGGGAGTATCTGTATCTGCACCTCCTTCTGGGAGCCGAAGTCTCAAGGAGATCAAACTTTACGCTACCGACATGTCTGTGCCGACAGAGGTCGAATTGACGGCAGTCATTGGGTCAAAGGACGGCAGAATATTTATGTGCGGTGTGCAGGACGGTAATCTGTATGAACTGCACTACCAGGAGAAAGAGGGCTGGTTTGGCAAGAGGGTGCAGCTCATAAACCACTCAGTCGGCGGGATGCACAGTCTGTTCCCTCGGCTTACTGCTCCTAAATCGGAAGGTCCGTCCATTTGCTTCCGGAGACTGCGCTGTATTAAGCTGTTTCACAGACCATATCACCTCAATAGTCACGGACCATTCAAGAGATTGTTTTTATACGCTTTCGTCGAAAAACACTATAAGCGTCTACAGACCGAGCGGAGTTAAGGCAGTGCAACAACTGCAGGTGGTCTCTGGTCTGTATAGATCTGCTCAAGAAAAGGCCCCGGCATCACCTGCGCTCATACCCAACACGTTCCAGATCATTGGATTGCACGTTATCGAACAGAGCGAGTCCCCTCGTTCTGGCATTCAGCTCATGGCCATCACCGCCAATGGCGTGCGCTTGTACTTTTCCACTTCGTCGGTTTCGTATGGATATTCGTATGGCACCACGTCATACAGCTCGGCGCCGGGATTCCGACCATTACAACTGGTGCATGTCCGATTGCCTCCCACGAATCTATTGCATCCAGATGAACAACAGCTTGCCCATGAGACGGGATATCGCCCGTCCCAACACTTGGCTCGGACCTATACCGTCGATGCCTTACAAAGCTCCTGTTATACTGGTGGCTTGACTGTTGCTGCACAGCGAGGAGAAAATCGTGGAGGAGACTATCTCTTTTGTTTGGCACCAGACCTTACAAAAATCGGTTCGCGTGGGTCAACGAGCCAGTCACAGCCTCACAGCCAGCCCCAGCAGATGCAGCCCCAACCGACATCCCAAGCACTCTACGGCGTCCCTACTTCTACTGATCCTTCACGTCCGGTTCTGACGGAGTATGCTACTCTGCTGTCGATCCCCGGGATGACCTGGGCCATTGCTCCAGTCCCACAGGCTCCCTATCATAGCTCCACTCCCTCCACTTCCCCAGTTCCGGTGGCATTCAACGAGCTTGCGATTCAATTCTGCGAGCCGCCTAAACAGTTTATCGTACTGACGAACGCCGGTATAACTTACTTGGCGAAAAGGCGATCGCTTGACTACTTGAAAGATGTCATCGAAGAGTTCCATGCAGAGGGTAACCCTCAGCCGATTATCGAATTCCGCGACAGGTACGCATCACTTATTTGGTTTGATTCTGAGTTGGTTAATGAAAGTAGCGCAGTTTTGGACGGGATCAGGCGTGTGCCATGCTACTCGCTATAGCAAGCGGCAACACCTTCTTGGACATGGCCGATTTCTCGACACCGACTTTCAGTACAGGAAAGATCGGCACTGTCAGCTCGGAAGTGGCCAATGTGGCAAAGCAGGCTTTCTATGACTTTGGCGAACGCCCAGTGTGGACAGAGCGACCCACATACGGAACGAGCACGGGTTGGTTTCTGCGGTTGAAGGTCTACAGGTGTACTGATATCATCTTAGGCGAGAATGCTGGTTCAGCACGGTTCAGCGGCCGCCGGGAAGGCCTGGCATTCTACTTCGCTAGGCTTATAAGGCCTATCTGGAGAGTCAAACTGACGCAACCTGGGTATGAACCGTTTTCGATCACCAGATTCTCTTGAAATAACTTCGTTCGGTAAACTCACGCAGGCTGGTCGGCTTGCTAGAATGCGCTATACCGGAAGAAACTCTTGTGACGACACAAAAGAATCTGCATGCCTTGAAGGAGTTCCTGGACAAAAATCCCCATTTGTTCCACTCAGCTCCTGGAGACAATCCGGGGGCTAGGGGAGCCGCGGCGAATGAGCAGGAAGCATGGAAGGTAAAACGTCAGCTAGTCTGCAATTTGAATAAGTCGCTGAGAGGATTTCTCTAGGCTGAACAAAACTCCGTGTCGCAAATACAGGCATTACTCGCTAGGACAATTGAAGCGATATCATTCTTGCTGCTTTTGATCGACTATAGGCTGGGCGAGCTGATATCCCAGTAAGTACATCTTTCGACGAAAACCCTGGGCCACTAAGGTGCTGATTCTTCCAAGATCCGACGCTGACACTCAGAGACTAATGACTTCTCTCACGTTCGAGGGTCTTGTTACTACCGAGGACGGAGTCACTGCATCAAGGGCCCTTGTCAATATTGTCATTGATCAGCAAATCGGCCAGCAGATTAGCGTAAGCTTCCTACTCATCAGTTCTGAGCGATAGTAGGCTGAACGCAATCCAGGTCGACACCATAAGTGAAGTACTGCAGGAGCGTTGCGGTTCATTTTGCAGTACCGATGACGTCCTACTGTACAAGGTATATATAGACGTTTAGAAGGGCGGAACTTTCAGACTGAAAAGTGATATCTAGGCCAAGGAAAATGTCCGCAAGGCTGCAGAAAGTCCCAATCCAGTTGAAAGGCAGAAGTGGCTGAATGAATCACTTCGGTGGGTGTTATCCTAGTGTCATCGATTGGCTGACGCGAGCGCCCGTGCAGGCTCTTTACCAAGGGTGCTCGCATCGTAGATCTAGAAAAGTTGAGAGAAATCTGCGGTGACTATCAGCAACTGAACTACGCAAAGGGTTTGTGTGTCCAGGACTTGAATTAGTCTCCATCTGACCGATAATGACGTAGGGGCCGTGGAGTTACCTCTTTACGGCGCTGTCCTTGCTGACGCCGACAGACTCGGTGAAGAGTATTGGTACGCTGGGTGTCCCGAAAACGACCGCCGCGTCGAGTTTTGGGAGCGGAGAAAGCAATGCTATGATCTGGTCCTGGATTCGCTTTCTGTTTTAGAAGAGAGCGTATCTACAGCTGCCGGACAAGAACCTCGCAATCAAGAAGCCGTTCGTAACCATGCATTCGAGCTGGCACTGTCTAGTTCCGATGAGATGTTCCACTCAACATTGTACGACTGGTTAATTGAAAGGGGTTTGGCAGATGAACTTCTAGAGGTTCGTCGTTTTGGAATGCTTGCTAACGCTTTACCTGATGTCAACCCCTGCAGATGCGTCCGCATTATCTTGAAGCTCATCTAAGACGAGAACCTGTCACTGTTCAGAAATATCAGCTACTGTGGCAGTTCTACGTCAAAGATGGCCAGCCCCTGAGGGCGGCGGAGGTACTTGCCGCTCTAGCGGACTCTGCAGAGTATGGCGGTCTCATTTAATCGGTGACAACGTTGAGCTTATGGACATCACAGGTTCAAGGTCTCGTTGGACGCTCGTTTAGAGTATTTGACTTTGGCTGTGGGTAACGCGAAAGCATATCCTGTATCGGCCGGGCGCAGGCAAGAGACGGCGATCGCATTCCTGGCTGAACTGGAGGACAAGCTCGAAGTCGCGCAGGCGCAGCTGGAGATATACAACAACCTACTGCCGCATATGAACGATGCCGACGAGGTGGGGGAAAGAGTCCGTTTGCTGTCAGAACGTCTCTTCGATGTCACAGAGGTTAGTGGTCACGGCTCCACATGAGACACCTCGGTAACATCTGTTTGCACACAGTTGTTCCAGCTATATGCTGAGCCTTTCGATTTATGGGAGATGCAGCTGCTCATCCTCCATGTCGCAAACCATAGGGATGATACGATAGTCCGGCCCATCTGGAATCAGATTTTCGAGGAAGGTATGTTCTCCAAACTCCGGTAAGAACGTCATCGTGACTGAGAGCTGCCAAGCTGTGAACAGTGTAGAACCTAGTATTGGCGCTGATCAGGCCATGTCGAAAGTTGTCTCCCTCGGTCGGCGGTTTTATCCCTCTGAGAGCGCTTTTCCTCTACGTGAGTGTCGAAGCTGTGGCCTTAAATACGCGCCCGTCAACAGTTACTCTTTCAATGCAGGATACATCGCCTCCTTGCTGGTTCGCTTTGGTTTGGCAAATAAGGGTGTTCTTCCCTATGGTTGGGCCCCGCGAGTGCTGGCACAATGCGGAGTTGCTTTCGGGGAGATATGGGATATCTTCCACGAGATGTACGAATCCCAGGTGAGATCATATGGAAGTTTCGGAAGCGCTGTAGTCTTGATGACAATGTGCCGCGCAGGTCCCGCCGTTCAACGACCAATCAAATGTACAGGCTATCTCCTCGGACATTGCGGTGCTTCTCTCCGACTGGATGCAGGAAGCGCAGCGGCCACAGTCTTCGGCTGCCCGGGAGTTCCCTGCAGATCGGGTCGATGCAGCCGTGTCTCAATACCTCGCCGAGCTCGATCCAAACAGGGCAGAGACCAAAGCGGCCTACGAAAATCTCAGACGCTGGATACGACAGGTGTTTTAATCCTAGCCATTTACATATCCGATCTTGATTGCACATGCATGTACATACGTCCGACTCTCATTCGACGCTTCCATCATACACGGGTAAGGGTCTCATTCAGTCAGTCCCGTGTAAGCCACGATCTAGCCGACTTCCAGTATTGCATCCTCCGCTCGTAGGAGCAAGCGCTGAGCAAACCTTTGCGTCCAGCTGTATACTTTGAGAAGGGTCCTACGTACAGCTTATGAATTACGAGTGTCAATAATACTCATTCGTATACACTTACCTCGCAGCTCCTACAATGATGAGGACCACGATGACGATTGTTGCGAAGTCTCCGCCGCCTCTTCTGCTTCGGGACGCCCTGTACCGGGCAATCCACCCAATAGGAAGAGGCATCGAGAATAGCATGTGTATAAGGGATCCCGCGCCAACCACGGGAAGACCAAGTAGGAAACGTTGCAGGAAACGCTTCACTATCCCAGGAGGCGACGCCGGGACAGTTGGGGGACGAGGTCGCCTCATTCGCCCAGGAAGCAGAGTGTCGTCCATAATTGCATCTGAATCCTGCAGTATGCGGATGGCTGCACGAACGATATCCTTAACAGCATCATATGGCCAATACGAGATGTAGTAGTAGCTGCCTCCCGAATCTTCCTCGAGCGAGCTCAACAGGAACGTCGTCACGAACGAGGAGCACAGGACCAGAACAGTGAATAGCACAGCTGATACTGCTCCGACCACAACTGTACATCATAGAAGTTTTGTGAATCTATGAGGAGGGTATCCCTGAACAAGCAGCTCACCAGGGTTTGTGGCAAGGCCTACGACCTTGGTGCGTCCGAAGTGGTATTGGTATTTGCATTGCGGGCATGCAAAGAACGCCGTCTCGGAGGAGTTACGCCAGCGTTGCAGGCACTTCACGTGCACGTACTACAGCTGCACAGTGAACATTGACTTCAGCGCGATGGATGTCGAGACCGGAGACTTACACTGATGGATCCTCGGCACTGACATGGACGGATAAGTCGTCCTAGAGTAGGATCAGGACCGTCGAGGCAGATACGGCATTGTTTCTCGTCTGAGGCCTCGTCTGGCATGGCTCATATACGGAGGAGAATGCGCGGAATGGATGCCACATGCAGGACTTACACGTAGTGTCGGCGTCTAAACGCGGCGTCTATTAATCCACGTGATGACACCGCGTCCCGCGTCTTCCAATCAGGAGCAGTTTTCTCATCATAGCTCTGAAGTGGTATTTTACGTCTGCGAACTATCTGCCACTCACTGCCTGGGAACTACGTTCTCCGTAGGGTTAGCGCAGACTTCTGTCGTCAAGCGCAAGCGAAGCCAGTGCCAGCGCTGTCGGTGAACGCTGAGTGCCGCAATCCAGGCACGAAGTCACTCCAAAATGTGCGGCGAATGCGTCGTTCATGAGTGCACTACGCAAATGTGGAGCGGCCCCCCTGCTAGTACTGGAAGACATAAGGGTATTGCAGTGGAGGCTAGGTAAAAGTGCTCCAAACAGTGACGCCAAATTTATCAGCGGTGTCCCTCCTGGAAATTTTCGCCTAGTACCCCTGGAGTTTTCATAAGCATGTACGTCCTTTGGCTCGCGTTTGGGACGACTGTCCTTCTCGGAGACGCAGGAACTAGATTAGCTTGATGTACTGGGCAAATTCTAGACGACAGTCGGGTGTGTCGGGGGTGAAGCTGGACCATGACGCGACAGGTTAGTTCTTCCTCTCCAATCTCCAGTCCCGAGTCTGATCAAATACAGGCATTCCTGCGTTTTGTAGACCCTGAGTGTCTAAGATAACTTTGCTAGACAGCGCTTCGAAGTCTGCCTTTTTATTTCCGTAAAAATCAGCTTGAGGTACGCTTCCAAGAGCTTTCGATAAATGCCTGCTGATTGTATCTCACCGTACCATCTGGACCCAGATTCCTATGTTTACGCAGCGCCGCTAGAGCAAAGAACTTGACGTCCCTGCGTAATCACTAACGTACCTGAATATTCAGCGGCGACCTTGGCTAACGTGAATAAACCACGAATCTGTCCAAGTAACCGGTCCAGAACGGTTGTTCTTGAACGAGACCCCAAGGCTGTCCTGCCTTCTCTATGGAGGCTGATCGCGGGTTAATTTATTCAGATACGATCTGAACTTTCATATTCCTGTCCGGCATGTGCCACGTCCATCTTTCCAAGTTGAATGGACGCTATCCATATCTGTGGACGGCATAAATCGAACGCATCCCCTATAGCGTAAGGTCATGCGCTCCTGCCGTGTCCCGAGGCTCACTAAACGCGCAACAGACTGCTTAAACCGGATCGCCGCTCAGGCTGCGGAGGAAGATGGAGAGAGATAACGATTAATAGAATGTGCGATCGAACGGCTTCGTGTTCGTCGCAATCATTCACATGGCAGCAGATTCGGCTCTTGCGTACGGCGGAGGCCCCGTCTTTTGCGCTTCCTCCCTGAGAGGCCATAGCAGCGAAATGCCATGTCAATGTGGATATTACGGTGCGTGTAGACGGCGTATCACCTTTGCATTATTTGATTGCGCGTTCTAATGCTGGAGATCGAGTTCGTGATGTCATAAACCGAGATCCAATAGTGGCAGACGGCGCTCGCCAGCACAGGCCAGACACCCTTACTCCATCTGTATTGGCTATAAATACATGTTCAGCCTTGCTGAACCCCCGGAGCCGCCATAACCACGCGGACGTCTCGAATAACCGATCTACCCACCGTCTGCCTATGGCTTGGCTTTCGGTCTTTGAGCCTCTCCAGTCACCGCCGGTGCAAGATTTGGAACAAGCGGACCTGTGGTGCAGTCAACTTGCCTCTGCCCTCGCCGAATACGGTTCTTACGTCCTTTGCCCTCCCGACGACCGCTCGAGGTAGGGGTGTACAATGTCTACGCCGATGCTGCTTAGGAAGAAATCCAGGTCGACTGTTCCGAGGGATTCCATGGATGGTCTCAGTACCGCCCCCTGGAGGCCGCGCTGGTCCTTACCGTCGTCTGGCTTCCGGCCATTGCTCTTTTGGCGCCGGCCACATTGTCCTAAGGAATTTCATGTATGGTCCCGGTACTGACCCCTGGAGGCCGCGATTGTTTACCGTCGCCTGGCTTCCGGCGATTCGTCTTTGGCACCCAGTCACAACGTAATAGTTGAACACTCGGGATGGCCTTCGGGCTCCTCTGAATGTCGGCCTCGCGCCGCCGAAGCTCATCCCTACCCATCCATGGAAGAGGGAACCTAGCGCATGCAGTGAAATTCGACGGTTAGCCGCATCCTTACAGAGTCGACGTGCTGACCTTCCGATACGGGGAACCATCGAGGTCGGGCGAACATCCCACGTGTCGCTCGTATAATCGTCTGCGTCGCTTTCCGGGCCTTCAGACTGTATTCATCGTCTTCCAACAGGTAATGAAGCCGTATCATGGCCGTTCACAACACAATCCTCACTCAATCTGCCTGTTACGCTTCAGGTTACGCGACGCAAGGATTGGAGCAACGCACTTCGGGCTCGGTCATGCAAGGACTCATAGACGAGTCCCCGTCCTCATCTCACGTACGTTCTGGTTCGGGCGGGCCGGTCCTCGCAATATCATTTGGAATTAAATTTGTCTACTGGTATACTGAATTGGGCGTGATCAGTGAGTGGGTATACGTACCTACGGAGGGGAAAACAGCATGCTTGCCGATGGACTTTGCAAAAAGGATGGAATGTGGACGAGTTTATCAAAGTCCTGGATCAACTCGCGCCGGCAATCTCATGCACGCGGTGTAATTGGGCGGTAAGTTCACTATTCCCTGTATGAACTTCGTCGTCTGACTGGTTGCTGCCCGGAATGCGTCTGTGCAGCAGGACCCGGCGAATGGACTTTTCACCGTATCTTCGAAGATTAAAGGGTTGACACGCAAGGTGGTCGCTAGTCGACGACTCTGAACGCATATCAGACAATCTACAGTCGTGCGATAGGGGACGGCGTGGAGAAGGCCGACGGTGCGCGTGTTAAGGTTGCCCGGACAAGCCATGGCAGCTCATTTCCTTCGTAAAGCTGGCCGACCGACGGGAATCAGGAAGCGTACGGTCTTCGGACTAATATTGAGCAGCGTATCCTGGCTTCCAGCATGGACATTTAAACCGCAAAAATTCCGGCTTACGCTTCGACAATCCCCGGGGACGTAAGGATAGCGAGAACTTTAAGTAAAGGTGGACGGGTACTATTGGATCTGATGCAGTGGTGTTCTGTAATATTTTTACACCACGCACGACGACTTCCTGGGGCCTGTCGATCTGCCATGTTTGCAACTGCTCGCATACTTTGGTGCGTATATGGCCATGGTCCCGGTCATATATGTCCTGGCCTCATACCCGGTGCTGGTGTCAGCGCAATTTTGCCGCTACTTGTCCATCCCTTATTATTACATGCCCGAGGTCTTCGTTGGCGTGATTGTACCGACTGTGACGGGCCAGCGTGGTCACACTTTGGATGTTACACCAGCACTTATGTCAACCAAAGGATCGCTGCAGTACTGTACTGTGTTACTGGCGCACTGCAGGGATTGTCAGACGGTGTTATGGAACACTATTCATATTAAAGTCGCCGCCGACAACGGACATGTTCGCGGGCATGCCGCGGACTTTGTGTTGCACGCCCTCCTCCCGGGCCCAGATCCCCTCGTTTACAAGTTCGGTCTAGCGCGGCATTCTGTGTCGATTAATGAGCGACCATGCGCATTGTGGATATCGAGGACCCTACGCAGTTGATTACGGTCTAGAATGCCTGCCAGACGATCCAATACCAACTCTCTCCCGACTGGATGCCGGCGACCACTGGAGATGGTAGAACGACTACACTGCGAGTTGGCGGGCAAAAGCGCTCGCTCGCTCGGAGATCTGGCTGTAATCGCAAGGTTAAATTGCATCTGCGACGGCGGGATCTCCGGTTCGGACCGCCAGTTCTCGTTTTGCAAGCTCTTTTTTCGAATGCGGGCGAGGCTTCTGTCCGTGGTAATCGTGATTCCTAGCCACGTCCCAGCGCCATCGACCCCCACGCGGTGAACACTCCCTGCCACGATCTGCTGCTGGGACCTCGAATTAATTCAATTCTTATACAGTCGCGCGAAACATCATAGAACATGATTTGACAACATCACCTTAACTCGTCCTTATGGATGCCGGCGGGCTCTTCGTACGTGTCAAGCCAATTCCTTACCTCTCCTCTTCCTCACGTCAGCTTTTGTCAGTGCACCCTGCGCCGTCATTTAACGTTGTCTCAATCAAACTTGAGAGATCTTATTCAAACCATGCTCCATAAAAGACCCCAGCTGATTTTACTGCCCAAGTCGTTCGTACTATCGCTAGTCTCTTAGCATGTCCAAAATCACTGACGCCGACAACCAAGTAGTCGCTATTGCCACGTGCAATGTTGGAGTCGGTCCAGGCGGAAGCACGTCCATGCTTGCGTACGTTGCCTTGCGTCGACTTCGCATAAAATGCTAACCGTACCACGCTTCTGCAGCCGTGTAGCGATAGTGGATTACAGAGGACAAGTGGTGCTCGATACGTTCGTCGCACCAAGTCCTGCCACGCCTGTGGCAGATTACCGGTCTGCCTCTACGGGCATAAAACAGGATGATCTCCGTCAGTAACTGCACCCTTTTCGAATAATCACGCCATAACCGCAATGCATCGCAGAGCACGCGCCGTCCTTTACAGTCGTGCAGGCCCGAGTCGCTCAAATAATCCAGAACAGGATCCTCGTCGGCCATTCGCTATGGAATGATCTCTCCGTACTAGGCATCCCCCACCCGGCAGTCAACACACGCGATGTCGCCCTGTATCAGCCCTACCGAAACGCGCTCCGCGTGCAGGGGGCAGGTCCGAACCAGATCATTGGCCTCAAGACCCTCATGTGGCATTTTATGAGAAGACGATGCGGCGACCAATACATCGATCCGGTACGTCGTTCTGGACTCGGTATCTGAACCCCTAATCACGCTGTAGGCCTGCTGCCCAGCTCGAGAATGCCCGAGCCGCTATGGATCTCTACCGCTCGGGCTCGCAAGAATGGGAAGTAGCCGTAAACGGCGGCCATTGGCCCTGTGCGCTGCCCCCGTCGACTTTTTCTCGCTGTTACACGTAAATCCCTCTCGGCAGTAGATGCGTCGTGGACTGGACACTTCTAGATAGCTGACGATCGTGCAACTGACATTTTGCGTCATTCACTGCCTCCTGTCCCATACTGCTGATCCCGTCTTCCAAAATGTAGCATAGATACGACCGGCTTAGTCTCGCCATCCTGGTTACTCTCTTTCTAGATTTATCCTGTGTCTCCGTAGAGTATACCGCTTTCCCTTAATAAAATAGAAATCCGCTGGCCGTCCCCGTATGCAAATATCGCAGTTTTGTATATAACGTCACAGATCAAATCCATGGCACCCTGTACTACACCAAGTACGTTATTCGGCACAAGGCCGATCACTGATTGCCAGTCGAGAGGCTTTCGATCGCCAAGTACTTTGCGGTACCAGTCCGGCAACCCAAACCCATGACTTGAAGTAATTCCAGTACTACACTATTCCTCACAGACCGAGGAAGATCCTTTTTCTCGGGAGCGAAAAGTCTCTGAGATGATGCACCCCGCTGCGACAAGGCATCTGTATGTCGATGTGGAGCGTTCAGGAGGACGGAGCAAGCTCATAAGACCACGAATGACCGCCCCGAGGACTTTGAACGCGTCAAGCAGTCCAGGAGAGAGCCCTGCAGCGGACGACAACCGTCCATTTCCGCGTCTGAATGGCGCCTTTGCACCCTATTCAGGACCGTGGCTCACGGTCCAGAAGTCCGCCCCGTCAATGCTGCTCACCCTGAGCGCGGGGAGGTGCAAGAGAGGCCGTCATTCGTCTTTAGTGCGAATGCATGCTGGAGAGCGGACGCTGCTTTCCTGAGCGGGAAGACGAATACGAAGAGCAAACGTAACTTGTATCGCAAAGTTCGATGGGATACGGCATTCAAGACCGATTGAGCAGCTATTGGTTCGCCGGCCAGCTGTGGACACCCCATGAAGCGAGAAGCGTGATGGAGACCCAGACCGCACGACTGCTGGAGATACACGGGGCTCGGCTCCAACCCCCAGCCGTCACTTGTCCATAGATATAGATCCGTTAGGCGCAAGCTCGAATCCAATCGCCCGAAGGCAGCTTTCATTAACGCCAATCGGTCGGGGCACCGGAGAAGCAGGAGTAACGTACGCGCTTCTGGGCACGGGGAGGAGCCAATCGTTTCGAGCGGTTGGGTGAGGCCAGCTCTCGGGCTTCTCCGCGGCGCGTGACGTGTGCATATGTGAGTGACTGCTGTTTTTCCCTGGAGGGGCGCGGCATCGGGCGAGTGCGCTGATGATAGTCACAACGCACAGGTCTTGCAAATGGACAGGCGAGACCTGTGCGTTGTGGATATTATGTACTGCTGCGATAGGGAACCGGAGTTAGAGGCCGCGTTAGTTTCGCGCAAGAGACTTACCCAGCGGGGACGATGCATCAACACCGATGCCACACTATTCAACGGGCTATGCAGCGTTAAGAGCCTAGGAGATAAGGAAGGCTGTGTATGGATTTGTCGCTGACAGAACGCGGCACCGCAATAGCACCCGCTGAATGGTGTACCTCATCACGGGCGTGGACGAGACGATCTTTCTAAACCAGGGCGCTCCCGACATTTAACAATTCATAATTGGTATGTACGAAACACATACCGGTGCCGGGGAGCGGTCATTGTCTGTCGCAAGGGTTTGAAGTCCTGTGGCCCCAGTGCTGGTGGGTAATTCATCTTCCTAGGCAGGGACGTACGACAAAATTTGGTGGTCCGGAAAGCCCGCGGGGAGAGCTCTGCACCCGAACACCAAGTTGTAGGGCGGTTTCTTTGGGCGTGCGTCGAATGACTTTGAATCGTCCAGGAAGCGGGATAAGTGCTTGTGCCAGAGTTCGCCAGGTCAATATGTCCGACGGGCATACACTGCGCTACAGGAAAGGCCCAAGAGATTCGTGTATGGCTCTCGGGATTCATGGTAATGCCCGACCAGCGATTGCAAGCGCATTGCCAGGCCCCTGGCGCGGGGTTACTGCCACAGTGGAATCAACCGTCAATGACAGCTTGACGAAACGCCGCATCCCAGAAAAGATATTCGGAATGGAATGCCAGCGGCGTCGTCGTGAACAGCAGGTCGGCGATGGAATCAAGACTATTAGCACCTAATCGCAGGGAAGGAGACTGCTTTCGAAGTGAATTCGGTACCCATGGAGATGCAGGAATCACGTACACATATCAGTTGACATTATTAGCTCTGCCAGTCAGTCTGACAAAGTGGACAATGGACACTGTGAAATCTGATCCACTGACCTGAATAATCAGTTACGGCACTAGGACTTCTCAGGCGGGCCGGGGTGCATACAGACGAACTCGTTGTATAGAGCAGGGGCAGGGATTCTATGGCGTGCTGACCTACCCGACTGCGGCGAAGAGAGACGTGGTCGGTCTGGGCATCGTGGTATGAACTGGAAATGAAGAACGTGTATATTGATTCAAAGGATCACGTGATTGACGCGTTTCATTGTGGCGGCGCGCCGCGTCTGTTCCTTTCAACACGAACCGCCAATACTCGCCTCATCCAGGACGCCCGTCTCTCAAAACCATGCCGACGAAGCAAGCTCCCACTAGACAGGCCATTACCCTCAAAGGTTCGACGAATCTTGTAACAGAGTTCTTCAAATATGCCGTTAACTCGTGCGTCGGAGCCTCTTGCCTTGGTGCCACCCAGATGTACTCTGACACATTTCTTGATGTTACAATCAAACTAGGGTCCTCTTTCAGCGTGGAGTCTACCCTTCAGATGACTTTCACATGGTCAAGAAGTATGGCCAGACTGTGCTTGTTACACAGGATCTGGCATTGGAAAATTACCTTGAAAAGTGAGTAATCAGATACTGTCTGCAATGCCATGCCAATGCCCTGCCATCAAGGATCTTGAATCAAGTGAACAGTGCGTATAATGCATGCCCCCGTATTGGCAGGCTAACTTTGTCAATCTGATTAGAGTGGCTCTTGACCGGCTCCGTCACCCAGCTCGTGTTAGCTGTCATCTCCAAGGATACGCGTACAACTTTAGAACGCTGGGCATTCGACATTAAACTGGTGAACCAGGAAGATAGTGGCGCGGAATCGACGTGAGTATCGTGTGTTGTCTGGCCTCGTCCGGACTACTGACCGTTCTCAGGAGAGCGCCTAAGCCCGAGGCTGAGATCCAGGCTGAAATCCGCAACATTCTCAAGCAAATAGTAACAACGGTGACATTCTTGCCCGTCATTGACGAGCCTACCGTGTTCAACATTCTGGCATACACATCGCAATCGGCGGAGGTCCCGGCCGATGAATGGGTGGACACTGATCCGCTGGCAATTGAAGCGAGCAAGAGCCAACAGGTGAAGCTGAGAAGTTTCAGCACGGATGTACATCGGATCGAGGCCATGGTCGCTTACCGGTACGAGGGATGATGATATTATTTTTGGAATTCGGTTGTTTCTGTACCTATATGTTATGGCTGTACTACTGTTTAGATCGTGGGGCCTGTGCGCCTTGACTGATACTCATCAGATGAATCTGTGGAAACGTCTTCTATGGCCTCTGCCGTTCGCTGCTGTCAGCGTGCCTAAAGATATCTATAGACCAGTCGTAATGGACAGCTCGGAGAGTGCATCGCCATGGGCACGAGCGGTCACGACGGTCACACAAGCCGCGGCAGATGCATCAGCAAACTGCTGCAAACTGTCGACTCCTTTATGAGTTAGATATCATCCGCGCCTTTCTCACTACAGTATCGTCTGGCACGTCTCTTTCCCCCCTTCTTCCTCTTTACTTCCCTTCGTCTGGCCGGTCCCGGACGCCGCTCTTTGATCCTAGCATAGGCAACTGTATCATTAATCAACAGCCACGACGATGGGTGAAAGCTGGTTTCAAAGAGAGTTCCTGACGCCCAGGAGGCTCGCCTTCAACGTCATTTTCTATGGCATTCACTTCTTCCTCTTCGCATACGGGTGGTACAGTCAGGCGACGAACACGAAGCTGAGTGCTCTCAACGGGCTCAAATGGTCTGTATGGACTTCCCGTGGTGCTGGTCTCGTCCTCGCGTTCGATGGCGGTATGATCCTGGTCCCTATGTTACGAAACGTCATCCGTGTCGTCCGCCCCAAACTGCAGTGGTTGTTCCCTGCAGATGAGAACATCTGGTTCCATCGGCAGGTGGCGTACTCGATGGCGTTCTGGGCAATGGTCCACACCACCGCTCACTATGTCAACTTCTTCAACGTTGAGCGTACTCGTGCGTGTCTCACATCCATTCCTTCTGTTGCATATGATGTTTATATCCTTCCTCAGAGGTTCGACCGGAAATTGCCTTGGACATCCACTACACCCAGGCTGGCGGTATCACGGGCCATTTCCTCCTCCTTATCATGTTCCTCATGTACAGCACTGCCCACTACAAGATGCGCCAGCAGTGTTTCGAGGCATTCTGGTACACTCACCACTTGGCGTTCTTCTTCATGATTGGATTGTACTCGCACGCCACCGGTTGCTTCGTCCGTGATTCTGCCGACCCTGACTACATCCCCACTTTCCCTTTCTACTCGACCGAGCATTGCCTGGGATACGAAAGTTGGAGATTCACCATCTGGCCTGGTATCATCTACTTTGGTGAGCGTGTCTGGAGAGAGATCCGCGCTAGGAAAGCTACAAGATTGTCGAAGGTCCTCGTTCACCCCAGTGGTACGTACTCAGCATTCGGACCGTTTAGACCGGAGTCTGACTTTGTAACAGGTGCTATGGAGCTACGTATCATCAAGCCGAGCTTCAAGTACGTTGCTGGCCAGTGGCTCTTCATCCAGGTTCCGGAGATTTCTGGGTTCCAGTGGCATCCTGTGAGAAAACTGCCCTGGTGCACCTGTCATGCATTACTGATATTTACGTGTTTCGTAGTTCACTATTACCTCCGCGCCTGAAGACCCATACGTCTCAGTGCACATTCGTCAAGTGGGCGACTGGACCCATGCTCTCGGAGAGCGCTTGGGCGCGGGTCCCCAAGTCGTCTCCGCCATGACAAAGGCTGCTATGGCTGGTGCTGAGAAGGATGAGAAACTCACCATAATGGGTGCCACCCGTGGTGACTTTGTGGAGATTGACGGCGGAGGCGCAAGGCCTCTGCCCGCGGTCCGCATTGATGGTCCCTATGGTGCCCCTGCTGAGGATGTCTTCAACGTGGAAGTGGCGGTCCTCATTGGTGCCGGTATCGGTGTCACTCCTTTCGCTTCTATTCTCAAGCATATCTGGTACCGACAAAAGCGTGGCAACCTGGGTTCTCTCCGTCGCGTCGAGTTTTTCTGGGTGTGCCGTGATGCTCCCTCCTTTGGTTGGTTCCAGAGTCTCCTCCAGGAAGTCGAGGCTGCCCAGGCCGATCGTGAGTCGCCAGAATTACAAACTCTTTCAGTTACTGACGCAGCTGCTATCTTCAGCTAACTTCCTGCGTATCAACATCTACCTCACCCAGAAGATCAGCGAAGACATGTTGTGGAACATCGCTGTCAACGATGCGGGTGCTGAATATGACCCTCTGACCCTGCTCCGCACTAGGACCATGTTCGGTCGACCTGACTGGAAGAGCATCTACGGCCAGATGAAGCAGGCTATCGAGGCTGGCCAATATCTCCCGGGGACGAACTCGCAGTTGAGGACGAAGGTCGGGGTGAGTATTGCGTTGTCAAGTGTATAAGGGTCGACATAGACTAATGCCTTCTCCATAGACGTACTTCTGCGGCCCTGGTGTTCTTGCCAAGGCCATCAAGGAGGCCACCGTCGCATCTACGTCGTCCGCCGTCGAGTTCTCCTTCGCCAAGGTGGGTCTCCTTCGTTACTCTGGTATCGGGTCTCACTCACTGTTCCCCTGCTCCAGGAACATTTCTGATTGATCTATCGACACTCGCTTTCTGCTGCTCGCGATCCCCATCTTGTCGTATTTAATGTACAGTTAGCTTTCTTGGATTCAGCTTCTGCTTGCTGTTAAGTGCTTGTAAGCCTACCTTCTGGAAGCAGGCTATTGGGCCAATGATAGAGATGCGTGCATCTGGGACGGCGGGAAGACTTGGTATCTAAGATCTGAACACCTGCTGGCAAGCTGGTTCATCTTAGAGGAGCACGACTGTGACACATGTCACATGACCTGATTACATACTCCGTCACAAGTGATATCTTTGCGCGTCCACGCGTCTGACGAGCCAGATCCCTTACAACGGCGAGGAACTGCTAGAATCAACGACCTTAGGGTTCGAGAACCCAATACGTCTCATACCTTGCACAGTCTGGCTGGGAATGGAGAAGGCTCACGAAGTGTTGCGGGAAACTTTTGGCTTTCCTTCGTTCCGACTGTCTCAAGAAGAAGTGCGCTCTCCGGGCAAGCTATGTCTAGAGATTCTGACTTGAGTGGCAGGTAATAAAGCGATTAATTGTGGACAATGAAAACGCGCTTGTTTTGTTTCCAACCGGAGGTACGTCCAATGGTCTGCCATTGTGCGTGCACTGGGGGTGGGTCTTGACAAGAGTCTGCTATTCGCTGCAGGTGGAAAGAGTTTAACGTATCAAGTGCCGGCCTTATGCTTGGACGTAAGCTTCCTTTTACACGTTCACAGCAACCAGACGTCTGAATAGAAGTCTCTGTCTAGGGTCTCACCCTCGTCATCTCGCCTCTCATTGCCCTTATGAGAGACCAAGTGGAAGCTCTTCGCAGTCGCGGGGTAAAAGCAGCAAACTTGGATAGCACACTGAATGCGGAGACTACTGCATGGGTGAAAAATGAAGTACTCTCTGGAGCGTTGAAGATTCTCTATGTAGCGCCTGAAAGGTGAGCTCCTTGGCAGACGTGCAGCAGACTGGACAACTCAGCTCACGGGTGTATGTCGCAGGTTAAACAATGAGTCTTTTATTGACATGATGACCAGAGTCAAAATCTCGTTGCTTGCAGTAGATGAATCGCACTGTATTTCGCAAGTGCGTCGTCACTTGATTCAGCAGTTGTCCAGTGTGCTTAGCGTATCTTCAGTGGGGCGCCAGCTTCCGGCCAGAGTACCTAAAGATTGCCCGGTTTGCGGAGGAACAAGACGTTGAACGAGTTCTATGCTTGACGGCAACGGCGACCAAGGGCGTCGCGGACGACATCTGCAAGTCCTTCCTGATCGACCCCATAGCTGGAGTATTCCGAACCCCCGTCTACCGACCAAAGTCGTGTTCTTCTCCTTTGACTCTTGTCACCCTGTCTGACTTCCGTCTTGCAGTCTGTCTTTCCGAGTAGCTGTTGCCGATAGTATGGACGCCAAAATCAAGCAGCTGCTTCCTCTCGTGAAGGAGCGCACTGGTCCGGCGATCATCTACGTGACCCTCCAACGCCATGCTGAAGAAGCCGCGGAGAAGCTCCGACGGCATGGCACAGAAACGTTGGTCTATCACGCGGGTCTGCCTACCCAGCAGCGAGAACAAGTTCAGAACGACTTCATGCAGAAGCCCGATGCTGTCGTCTGTTGCACCATCGCATTTGGTATGGGCATTGACAAAGCCAACGTCCGGCTCGTGCGTACCTCCAAAACGTCGTAATTGCGACAGTGATCGCTGAGCAACTCGATCCTTCTAGGTTGCACACTTATTCATGCCCAAAACGCTCGAGAACTACAGCCAGGAAGTGGGTCGCGCGGGCCGTGATGGTCTTCCCTCGACCTGCTTGATGCTCCTATCGGCTCCGGATATACCGGTGCTGGAGGGGTTTGCCAGGGGTGATACTTGTGGTGAAAAGGATCTGCAGCTGTGGGTGCACGAGGTTGCCACGAAGACGCCTTCGGCCGACGGGACGTTGGATTTCAATCTGTATCAACAGTCGAAGCAGTAAGCGTTATTTACACTATGGGTTGGAGTTTCTTGTGCTGACACCGGGGCAATCACAGGTATGATATGCGGGTCCGTATTTTCTCCTTTCCCTGGAGTCAGTGTCACTCACAAAGCACGTTTTAGTCGAATGTTTTGAATCTGTGCTATGCTGAGCTTGAGTTGGATCATGGCTACATCAGGGCCGTGACGCCATTCTATGCGGTTTATAGCTTGTCGCAACGTAGCTCAACGGGTTGGCAAAAAGTGCTGTCAGATACGTCTGATGCTGCCATGGCCATCAGAGGCTCTTGGATACCCAAGAGCGGAGGTCATGAAGTAAGTGGACGGATTATTCGGAGTAATTGATTAGGCCGGATCCTTACCATTGGTAGGTTGATGTTGTCAACGCTGCAAGTAAACATGGATTGGAACGTGCTGCCCTTGCGAAGAAGATCAGCGATTGGGAGTTCGATGGTGTGTCTTTCTTTTACAGCGGTTCTCTCAGAAAATGAAGTGGACCACGGTCAGGCTCGGTAACTAGCAAAGCATCTCAAGTTAGAAGCGTAAGTCAGACATCAATCTCGCGTTCCCTTATTGATGATATTGGAAGCGCTATACGGTCCTGAACCCACTTCCTCGAACAAGCGCGGCAATAGAGGAGCTAGCGAAGAAGATGTACAACCGCATGGTCGCACGAGAGGAAGAATCTGTCCAGAAGCTTCGCCAAGTAATCAAGTTCGCGACAGATGATGATTGTAAGCTCTCTATTCATTATGATATGGCCGGTTTCTCATGTCTCCTCAGGCCTTGCGTACACACTGTCAACCTACTTCGGAGACGCGGAGAGTGTTCCGAATGCGATGTGCGGAACTTGCACATTCTGCATGACAGCGGAGGCGGTCGAGTTTACGCCGACTGTCTTGACGATTCCCGACCCTCGAAAAATCCGAGCTATTCTGGATGCGTGTCCTGACCGAGACGATCCGCGGTTACTGGCTCGGATGGCATTTGGGATCACGTCGCCCAGGCTGACGGTGGGCAAATGGTCGACGAGCCATGATCTGTTTGGGAGCATGGGGGATGTGGATTTCGATGCGCTCGTGAAGGCCTTCGATGTGGAGTGCAAAAAGGCAGGATACCAGCGGGCCACTGTGGCAGTAGCTCCTCCGACGAAGAAGCGGTCCTACACGCAAAGCTCGAGCTATAACTCTCGAGGCGGATCATATGGTAGAGGAGGTTCGAGCAAACGAGCTCGGGGTTGGCGGGGTAAATATACATGAATGTTCTCTTGCTGTCTTCAGTCTTTATCGTACCGTACATATGCTGCCAGTGTAAGAGTTATTGTAAGTAGATATACAGGATCGATCGAACCGGTAACCAATTGCATCTCGCATGCCTGCGAAGCTTGCGGCAACCCGAACGCCACCGGCCACTTCCGCGCACTCATTCCATCCACTGAGTATCCGGTCATCCCAACTTCGCCCCGATGAATACCGCGTCGATGAACTACCCTCCGGCGGCGCTCGTTCCAGCGGGCACCGTTCCGTATGACCCCAAGCCCTCACTCCAGTATGCCGCCAAGGTCGGCCTCCAGGCAACATTCGTCGGCGCTTTCGTAGCCACTGTACAGAACGCCCTGAGCACACATAACCGGGGCCCTGCTGGTATCCTCACAAAATATGGCGGGACGATCGGGATGTTTGGTGCGTCTAGAACCACGCTTTGGATGAGGGCTTGACGGTTTACGTGTGCTGTAAAGGCGCTATGGGTGCGGCGTTCGCCTTCACCGAAGCCGTGGTAGGAAACCAACGCCAGAGGGACGATCCTATAAACGGCGTTGCGGGCGGATGTGCGGCTGGGTTCTTAGCAGGGATCCGACGTGAGTCCCAAAGTTCTGCCTCCTGCGTCTGCGAAGCTCATCAGGTGCCGTGGATGCCCAGGCGGGTCCCTACCACTGGCCGTCGCATCTTGTGCACTCCTCGGCGGGGCGGTCGGTGTGTTCGACTACTCTGGACAAAATCTCGCAGGGCGCAACCCGAACGAGTCGCCAGAGGAGAAGCGGAAACGATTCTTCAAGCAGAAGCCGCAACCACCACCATCGGAAGAGTCTGACGAATGAGCTCGGGGGCACATCGGACGATCACGCTGCTTTCTGTAAAACCACATTGCCTTGCATAGACTAACACCTAATACCATCTTAGTCTGAGGTTGCCCCTGGTTATTGGAGCGGAGCCTGCCATGCGCACGTTAATGCGCATCCCAACGTCGATGCTGAAGCAAAGTCCGCCGTACTCCCGGCTGGTATCAAAATGATTACCGTGGCCTACTGTTCCAGAACCCAGTGCACAGTGCATATCTCAACAAGGTCGCATGAGGAGTGAGATTAACTATAGATACAGTACACATTGTCGTTGCCCCTCTAGACCCAACAATTTGCGAGCCCATCAAACCAGATACTACCGCCTGAAGAATTCCTCCACACTCGTCACCCGCGACGCCGTCGCAAGCGGCGCGGGCGTGGGCGGTCTATCAATCTCCTCGTGAGCAGGTCCCTCAGGGAAGGGCCGCGGTGCTTGCTTCTCGCTCGGCGGATGGTCGTCCAGCCACTTGTCCATGTCGTCTCCCCGGCCTTTAAAGGGCCGCTTGCCCAGCAGGTTGATCATGTCCTCACTATGTGCAATTAACCAGTTTAGTCTTATGCATTCGGAGGTGAGAGAAGACTTGGTACCGTGTAATGACCTCCTTCTCCAAGAGCAACTTCGCGACCTTCTCAACGTCCGTCTTGTGCTCCGTTAAGAGCTCAGTCGTCCGTTTATGACAGTCCCTATTAACATCCCCAAATCAGTCACTCATGCCCCACCCCGCTCTCGAACCTGGTACTCACGTAATCATCTTCCGAACCTCACTATCCAACATCTCCCCCGTCTTCTCACTGAACGGCTTCTGCCAACTCTCCCTCTGCCCCTCCCTCCCGCCATAACTCACCGGCCCAATAACATCATTCATCCCATAGTTCGCACACGCCTCGAATGCCATCCGCGTGATCTTCTGCAGATCGTCCTGCGCGCCCGTCGTGATGTTCCCGTACCCGAAGAATATTTCCTCAGACACACGCCCGCCTAGCGTCATGCAGATCCGATCGCGCATCTGTGGCGTCGAGAGGAGGTACCGTTCAGGTGGAAGGTACTGTGGAATAATTAGCATACAGTCGCGCTTGCACATATCAGAGCAGACATACCTGAGCGTAGCCCAGAGCCCCGACACCCCTCGGTATAATGCTCACCTTGAGCAACGGATCCGCATGCTCAAGGAACCACCCGCAAATCGCATGCCCCGCCTCATGATACGCAACCGTCTTCTTCTCCTCCTTGCTCAACACCCGACTCTTCCTCTCCAGCCCCGCAATCACCCGCTCAATTGCCGTCTCAAAATTCCGCTCCTCGACATACTCCGAGCTGCTCCGTGCAGCGTGCAGCGCCGCCTCGTTGCACACGTTCGCAATGTCCGCGCCCGAGAACCCGGGCGTGAGCACGGCTAGCTTCTGCGCGAGCGCGTCCAGGTCGGGCAGGGAGGGCGACAGGCGGAGAGGCTTGAGGTGGACTTCGAAGATGCCCTTGCGTCCGGAGACGTCGGGCCTGTCGATAGCGATGTGCCGGTCGAACCGTCCCGGACGCATAAGCGCAGGATCCAGCACGTCCGGTCTGTTCGTACCAGCCAAGACAACAATATGCTCGCTCGTCGAGAACCCGTCCATCTCCACCAAGAGTTGGTTGAGCGTGGACTCGCGCTCATCGTTCCCGCCAATTCCTCCGCCCTTGCCACGCGCCTTGCCGATAGCGTCGATCTCGTCAATGAAGATGATGCATGGTGCATTCTTCTTGGCAGAGGCGAACAGATCCCGCACACGCGAGGAACCAACACCAACAAACATCTCGACGAACTCGGAGCCAGAGACCGAGAGGAAAGGTACAGAGGCTTCGCCTGCTGTCGCCTTGGCAAGCAGGGTCTTACCGGTACCTGGTGGACCAGAAAGGATAGCACCGCGCGGGATCTTGGCTCCGAGCTTCTCATAGCGCGCAGGCTCCTTGAGGAACTTGACAAACTCCATAATCTCCTCCTTCGCCTCGTCCATCCCCGCGACGTCCTTGAAGCGGACCTTCACGTCGGTGTCCTTGTTGAACATCTTTGCCTTGCTCTTGCCGATGTTGAAGATCCCGCCCGCGCCCCCGCTCGACTGTCCTGCGCGACGGCTCATCCAGAAGAGCAAACCGGCGAAGAGGATGGTAGGCGCGAACTGCATGAGCGTGCCGACGGTGGAGATCTCGTCGTGGTAGGCGACAGGTATCCGCTCGTGACTAGGTATTCCAAGCTCAGTCTGCGCCTCGTCGAGCTTCCGCTCGAAAGCATCCACGCTGCCTATCGAGAAGTAGAAGTCTCCGCCGCCGAGGGGGGCAGCGGGGTAGATAGCTGACGTAGCATTAGCATTCAGCTTTATGCGCACTTTGTGTCCGTTGACAACGACGAGCCTCTCCACAAGGCCCTTGTCGAGGAACGCGGTCCGGAACTCCTGCCAGGTGATCTCGCGCGAGCTCGTGCTGCCCGAGTTTGACAGGAGGTAGATGACCACTGCGGTCGCCCCGAGCGCCCCAAGCTGATTAGGATTGAGGTTGTTGCTGCCGCCTGGCGGCGGGGGCGGGGGCGGGGGCCTCTGGTGTTCCTGCCTGGACGAGTCCTCCTCTGACGACTTGTTCCCTCGCAGAGAATCCTGCTCCTGCTTGTACTGCTGGAAGAACCCCTCTAGGCCTTTCGGCAGCTGCACCCGGCCCTGTTCATCTTTACCCTTCTCTACCTCCTCCTTCGCCTTGCCCTTGTCGTCCTTCTTCTCGACCTCCTTGTTAGGTTCGTGGTCGCTGGTAGGCGTAGCATACGTCCTTGCCCATCCAACCCTGCTGGACGCAGCGACCCTGCGGCCTGTGAGCCTTGATGAGCGGATGGTCCTGGACAGCATACAATACACGGTCGTCGAGTTGAGAGGAATGTGAGGAAGAGCTCTGCGTAGAGTATAGGCTCGGATGACTGACGCTATTGCGCCGGCGGGAGCAGAGGAACTTGCCGGATTAGTCATGTGCTGAGGCGGCCTCTCCCGTCCACGTGATTGCAGTCACGTCACCGGTCGTCCAACGCCACTCGGACAATTATACCTGTCCTTTCCAAGCTAGCTGCCGAAATACTTCAGTTCTTTCCAAACTTACCGCTGACTAGCTTTCACAAGGCTCTCCCAATACGTGAAAAAAGTCGCTTATCTTGACTTGATGTTCGTGACGCCATGTGCTTCTACGCGAGGATCTCCCACCCGACGTATATAAGGCGCGCTCGCTGACCAACCTCCTGTCAAGTCCTGTTCAGAGAGCCATCTCAAGCATGTCCGTCACCGTACCAGTGAAGCCCAGCGCAACATACGTCTTCAAGACGTTCGGAGAGGACGCTATCCCCATCGAACTAGACGTCTACGTGCCCTCCACCGTCGACGCGCACGACAAACCCCTGCCCGTGCTCGTCTGGTTCCACGGTACGCATCCATCCTTGCCTAGTCGTGCAGCTCCTTTCATCCTCTTCGTCCAGGCGGAGGCCTCCTCCAGGGCTACCGTGGCCGCGTCGCCCCGCACTTCCTCCACGGCGTGACAAAATACAACCACGTCCTCGTCTCGCCGGACTACCGCCTCGCCCCGCAAGCCCGCATGCCTGAGATCGTCTCCGACGTCGCTGATGCGCTCGCCTTCGTGCGCGATGCCCTCCCCGCCAAGCTCGCCTCGGACGCGAACGTCAAGATCGACACCGCCAGGATCGCGACGTGCGGCAGCTCCGCCGGTGGCTGGCTGAGTCTCCTGGCAGCTTATTATATCAAAGCAGACATGTCCGTTCCACAGATTCCTCTAGATGAGAGATAAGTGGAGCTGAATCGCATTTAGCAAAGTCTGTACGGCTATATACCCCATCACCGACTCGCGCACGTCCTTCTGGACAACCCCGCAGTGGCCGAAGGACGTACCCAAAATCCCGCACGAGAAGGTCGCGCCGTACTTAAACCCGGGCGCCCCTGTCATGACCAACAACATGCCCGACATGAATCGCCAGTCCAGTGCGTCCCTCCCGAACTCATGCCGTAGCATCATTCTCACTTGACTCACCAACACAGTGTACAACCACATGCTCCAAAACGCCAGCCTCAACTCCCTCCTCTTCCCCTCCTCCGATCCATCCAACTCTCCGCCACCAGAAGCAGACACCTACGCCATCTCCGCCCTCATCCTCGCCTCCCCCTCCCAGTCGCTCCCGCCAACATACATAGTCCACGGCTCGATCGACGACAAAGTCGAGCCCGCCCAGTCCCGCGACGTCATCGCCGCTCTTAAGGCCCGCGATCCCGAAGGCGAAGGGGACAGATGGGTGTACGAGGAAGTCGAGGGTAAGAATCACACGTATGATTTCGACGAGCGGGAGGAGATGAAGGGGCTGTATGCGTTCTTGCAGAAGTGGCTGTGAAGCACGAGTGGTTCCTGCGTGTCTTGGTGCTTGCGGCGAGGTAACCCGCTTCCAGAGATAATGGGAACGTTGAGATGCCCGCATTCTCGGTCCGTGGGTACGCAGCAGCAGGAGCGCCCTCTCGCGTCAGGACCACAGCTTGGGGATCGCGACAGCAAGTGGCTGTGTTTCGGACAGGATCTGCACCTTGGGATAAGGTCCGACCCAAAGTTGCCGAGGCAGTTACAACAGTACCAATATATTCAGTAAAGATCAAAGCAAGATATATTGTATGCCTATACACTGGATAAGATGGTACCCATCTCCACTAGTTCCCAGTCCGTCATGGGTAAGCTATAGTCGGCTCGTCCCATCTGCATTCCCGTCCTCGTTCCCCTTCATCCTCATCTTCGCCTCATACCCCACCCACTCCTCCAGCAGCTCGTGCAGCTTCTCCGCATGACTGCGCATCATCCTGCATCATCCAGTTGTCCGCATCAAACAACTCCTTCGCCCGCGCACTCCGGATCCTCCGTCGCAGCGCTAGCTTGGCGGCATATGAGGGGCTTAAGTGGGATCATAAGGAACGTTACCCATTAGAACGAGCGCCGCAAGCTTAGCAGGCATGCGAATGAACTGGGTTAGATCGATCAAGCATAAGTAGCAACATATTATAATACATTACACTGGCAGCGCAGCGACTCTAAATCACTGAAGACAGCAAGAGAACATTCAGGAATATTGACCACGCCAACTCCGAGCTCGTTTGCTCGAACCTCCTCTAGCATATGATCCACCTCGAGAGTTATAGCTTGAGCGTTGCATGCAGAACCGCTTCTTCGTCCGAGAAGCTACCGCCAGAGGCACGCTAATCTTCGAGCCTTTGGCACTCCGCATCGAATGCCTGCACAAGGGAATCGAAATGCACGTCCCCCATGCTCCCAAACAGTTCATGCCTCCTCGACCACTTACCCGCCGTCAGCCTGGGCGACGTAATCCCAAATGCCATCCGGGCCAGCAACCGCGGGTCATCCCGCTCAGGACAAGCATCCAGAATTGCTCGGATTTTGGAAGGATCGGGTTCTGTTGCGAAATTCGGCGTAAACTCGACCGCCTTCCCTGTCGTGCAGAACGTGCACGTCCCGCACGCCGCATTCGGAACACTGTCCTCGTCTCCGAAATAGGTTGACAGTGAGTGGGCAAGGCCTGAAGAGACATCAGAAGCCGACCCTGCGGTACTAAAAACATTGCCTTACAATCTTCATCAGTCGCGAACTTGATGACCTCGTGGAGCTTTCGCACAGCTTCTTCCTCTCGCGCGAGCATGCGCTCGTACATCTTCTTCGCTAACTCCTCTATTCCCTCGCTCGTTTGAGGAAGTGGATTCAGGATCGCATAGCGCTGCGAATACCATCAACAAGAGTACAAAACACTATCATCTGACTTACACTTCTAACTCGAGATGCTTTCCCAATTACCAAGCCTGTCCATGGTCCACTTTATTTTCTGGGAGAACCACTGTAAAAGAATGGACACACCTTCGAACTCCCAATCGCCGATCTTCTTCGCAAGGGCAGCACGTTCCAATCCATGTGCACTTGCAGCATCGACAACATCAACCTACGAACGCTAAGGATCCGGCCTAAGCAGTTACACTGAGCAATCCGTCCACTCACTTCATGGCCTGCGCTCTTGGCTACCCAAGATTCTCTGATGGCTATGGCAGCATCAGACGTATCTGATAGCACTTTCTCCCAACCTTCTGATGTGTTTTCCGACAAAGTATAAACCGAATAGAATGGCGTTACCGCCCTGACGTAGCCATGGTCCAACTCAAGCTCAGCATAGAAGTAATTCAAAACGTTCATCTAAATTGTGGTGAGTGAGTGACGCTGACCGCAAGTGTTGGAGAAATACGGACCCTTATATCATAACTAGGATCGTCACGGCATCAGCACTTGAAACTCATACTGTAAATGCATGTAACTCTTACTCTTTCGACTGCTGATACAAATTGAAATCCAACGTCCCATCAGCCGCGGGAATCTTCGTCGCGACCTCGTGCAGCCACAGCTGCAGATCTTTTTGAGCGCACGTGTCACCCCTGGCGAACCCCTCCAGCACCGGTATATCCGGCGCCGACAGGAACATCAAGCACGCTGAGGGGAGACCATCACGACCCGCGCGACCAACCTCCTGGCTGTAGTTCTCGAGTGTTTTAGGCATAAACAAGTGTGCAACCTACAAGGATCGAGTCACTCAGCGATTCACCGTCACGATCACCATGTTTCGGAAGTACCCACAAGCCGGACATCGGCCTTGTCAATGCCCATACCAAATGCCATGGTGCAGCAGACGACAGCGTTGGGTTTCTGCATGAAGTCGTCCTGAACCTGTTCTCGTTCCTCCGTAGATAGCCCCGCATGATAGACCAACGCTTCTACGCCATGCTCTCTGAGCTTCTCCGCAGCTTCTTCAGCATGGCGGTGGAGCGTTACATAGATGATCGCCGGACCAGTGCGCTTCTTCACGAGAGGAAGCAGTTGCTTGATTTTGTCGTCCAAATTGTCGGCGACAGCTACTCGGAGCGACAGGCTGTACAGGTAACGAAGGTTAGAAAGGGTGACGAGGTCAAAGCAGAAGAGCACGACTTTGGTCGGTAGACAGGGGTTCGGAATAACCCAGCATTAGGGTCGATCTGGAAGGACTTGCAGATGTCGTCTGCAACGGCCTTAGTTGCTGTCGCCGTCAAGCATAGAACTCGTTCCACGTTTTGTTCCTCTGCAAAACGGGCAATCTTGAGGTACTCTGGCCGGAAGCTGGGACCCCACTAGCGATACGCAAAGCATCCTCAACTGGACAATAGCTGGTTCAACTGACGACGTACCTGTGAAATACAGTGCGACTCATCCACTGCAAGTAAGGAGATTTTAACTCTCTTTATCATGTCCATGAATGATTCATTGTTTAACCTGCAATATACGCGCCTGACCTGAGATGTCCGGTCTGCTGCACGTCTGCCAAGGAGCTCACCTTTCAGGCGATACATAGAGAATCTTCAACTGTCCAGAGCGTACTTCACTGTTCACTCGATTGTACTCCTCGATACCCAATGTGCTATCCAAGTTTGCTGCTTTAATCCCAAGACTGCGAAGAGTTTCCACCTGCTCTCTCATAAGGGCAAGGAGAGGCGAGATGACGAGGGTAAGACCCTAACAGAGACTTTTTCAAGACATCTGGGTGTTGTGGACATATAAAGGAAGCTTACATCTAAGCATAAGGCCGGTATTTGATATGTTAAACTCTTTCCACCTGCAGCAAATATCGGAGTCTTTGTCAAAGACCCACCACCTGTGAACGCACCATCGTAGGTCAATGGACATACCTCCGGTTGGAAACAACACAAGCGCGTTCTCATTGTCCACAAGCAACCGCTTTATCACCTGCCATTCAAGTCAGCATCTCTAGATATATGTAGCTTGCCCGCATATCTTACTTCTTCTTGAGATAGTCGGAACGAAGGAAGGCCAAAGGTTTCTCGCAACACTTCGTGTGCCTTCTTCATCCCATCGTGCTGCTGGAAGGAACCCCCCAGGCCCTGTTCATCTCTGCGCTGCTGTCCCCCCTTGTTCCAGTGGTCGCTGGTGGGCGTAGCATATGTCCTTGCCCATCCCACTCTGCTGGACGCGGTGACCCTGGTAGACGCGGCAGCTCTGCGGATTGCGAGCCTCGACGCGCGAACGGCCCTAGACAGCATAATTGTGGTCAGCGAGACAGAGGCTGAGGACATCTGGGTGAAAAATGCGCCTTAACTTTCTGGTCACGTGCTGAGGCTGCCTTCTGTGCACGTGATCGCGGTCGCGTCACTGGCAATTATAATATTATGCCCGTCTTCCCATTGCACATATATTATAGCTGCCCGACCAGGCCAACCTACACTGCCAATATGTGAACAGAGTCGCCTTTCCTGACTTGGTAGCCTGCGCTTCTATGTGAGACCCCATCCGACGTATGTATGGCGCCAATCTGCCACCAGGTTCAGAAACGGACACTTACGCCCCCTCCGCCCTCATCCTCGCCTGCCCCTCGCGAACGTTCTCGTCGACGTCCACACGAGTGGTTCCTGCGTGTCTTGGTGCTCCGGCGAGGTAACCCAAGATAAAGGGGACGTTGAATACCCGCATTCTCGGTCTGTGGGTACGCCGCCGCAGGAGCGCCCCTGGGGATCGGGACAGCTAACTCTAATTACACTAGACAAGGTGATATCCGATGTTCTCCAGTCTGCCATAGGAAATCTATAGATGGTTCGCCCCATCTGCATGTCCGTCTGCCTCCCTGTCCTCCTCCTCCCCCTTCTTCATCTTCGCCGCCTCGCGCCCCCACTTCTGGGGGATATACGGCGCTGCGCGGCACGCCAAACCCGATTCCCCCTACTATAATATGATTTACCGTGTGCCCCCACGCTCAATATTATTTTGAAACTCATTTCCCATTACAACTGTGCTACCGGAGGTTACCGGTTATCTCTCAGAGCACTTACGTACGGCGGTGGCACGTGAAGACCGGATGTTCAATGTGATGGACAGCTATTATTTCTCTGAGTCATTGTTGTGTTAGAATATCGATCAGGAATGACAGAGGCGAATTCATGATGAAGTCAGAAGTGCTTTGCAACAAAGACGGGAGCGCTTATATTGTACCGCAGGAGATCACTCAAATAAAGTGCGCCTTCCCGGATTCTGGTAGTGTGCCCCATACCTGGTATTGCAGCCCGCGTAAATACTCGACCGCTGCACATGATAGAGTGTAGACTATCCACGTGTTTATGCATATGACTGAAAATATCGCACCCAGCGGGCCCTGCTCGAGTGCTCGACCGTCTACACGGACGCCGATGAACATAGACACGAAAAACCAAATAACGCCCGCAATTGGAGTAGCGGTAGATATCGTAAGTGATAAAGCGGACTAATGAACGTGCACATGAGCGTCTAAACATGTGCATGAAAGCGCAAGGGTCGTGGGTAATGTGGCGACTTGCAAAGAGACCAGCTAGGGCTCTGTCAGAACGGCGACAGCAAGCGGTACAGCAAATACCGAGCGTCGACATATGACATCAAGCTCAAGACCGGATAGAGCGAAGGCGATTCTTAAATGGATATAACCCCTGTAGACGAGGTCCGTTTATGGATATTGCTCCTGAGATCCTCAGACGAAAAGAGCACAGAAACGGCCATAGATGGAAATAACCCCTGTTGCTCAGGAACGAGAGAGTCCAAACTACTGTTATGTTAACCGATTCTTGGGGAATCGGAACTTCTCCAGCTTCTCCGCATGGCGGAGCATCACCCAGCCGTGCGCATTTCTAAACACCTTCGTCCGTGCGAGCCCGCGCCTTGGCGACATGCAGCTGTGAGTGAGGGCTTGAGGTCAATACGGATTAATGATGCCAGCTGGAACGAGCGCCGAAACTTCTTCGCAGGCATGCAAGATGTAATAGGCTAAATCGATCATGCAGCAACTTATTACCTGGCAGCGTATATGCGACTCTAATCACTGAAGACAGCAAGAGAGAATATATACACCCCGCCAACTCCGAGCTCGTTTGCTCGAACCTCGACTACCATATGATTCACGTGCACCTCGAGAGTGGAAGCTGGAGCTTCGCGTGCAGGGCCGCTTCTTCGCCGGCGGAACTACTACCACAGTAGCTACCTGCTAGTGTTCTAACTTTTGGCACTCCGCATCGAATGCGTCCACAAGTGAATTGAAATCCACGTTCCTCATGCTCCCAAACAGTTTATGTCTCCTCGACCCCTGGCCCTCCGGCAGCCTGGGCGACATGATTCCAAATGCCATCCGAGCCAGCAACCGCGGGTCATCCCGCTCAGGACAAACATCCAGAATTGCTCGGATTTTCGAAGGGTCGGGTTCTGTCACGAAAGTCGGCGTAAACTCGACCGCCTTCCCTGTCCTGCAGAACGTGCACGTCCCACACGCCGCATTCGGAACATTGTCCTCGTCTCCGAAATAGGTTGACAGTGAGTGGGCAAGGCCTGCAGAGACATCAGAAGGCGACCCTGTCATACTGTACACGTTGCCTTACAATCGTCAGCAGTCGCGAAGTTGATGACTTCGTGGAGCTTCCGCACAGATTCTTCCTCTCGCGCGAGCATGCGCTCGTAGATCTTCTTCGCTAGCTCCTCTATTCCCTCGCTCGTTGGAGGAAGTGGATTCAGGATCGCATAGCGCTGCGAATACCATCAACGACAGGACGCGACGTTGCCGTCTGACTTACACTTCTGCCTCTTGATGCTTTCGCGATTATCGAGCCTGTCCATGGTCCGCTTCATTTTCCGGGAGAAATGTTGTAACAGAGTGGACACACCATGGAACTCCCAATCGCCAATTTTCTTCGCAAGGGCAGCACGTTCCAATCCATGTGCACTTGCAGCAGCGACAACATCAACCTACGAATGATAAGACCCTGCCTAAGCAATTACTCCGAGCAATCCGTCCACTCACTTCATGACCTCCGTCCGTAGGTATCCACGATTCTCTGATGGCTATGGCAGCATCAGACGTATCTGATAGCACTTTCTCCCAACCTTCTGACGTAGTTTCCGACAAAGTATAAACTGAAAAGAATGGCGTCACCGCCCTGATGTAGCCATGGTCCAACTCGAGCTCAGCATAGAAGTAGTTCAAAACGTTGGGCTAACGTTCCTTTGTGAGTAACGCTGACCGCAGGCGTTGGAGATATACGGACCTTTATGTCATACCTAGAATCATCACTGCATCAGCACAAGAAATCCAAATGTAAGTGTGTGTAACTCTTACTGCTTCGACTGCTGATACAAATTGAAATCCAACGTCCCATCCGCCGCTGGCGTCTTCGTCGCGACCTCGTGCAGCCAGCGCTGCAGATCCTTTTCGCTGCACGTATCAGCCCTAGCGGACCCTTCAAGCACCGATATATCCGGCGCCGACAGGAACATCAAGCACGTTGAGGGGAGACCATCACGACCCGCGCGACCAACCTCCTGACTATAATTCTCGAGTGTTTTAGGCATGAATAGGTGAGCGACCTACAAGGATCGAGTCACTCAGCGATTCACCATCACCATCACGATGTATTGGAAGAACCCACCAGCCGGATATCGGCCTTGTCAATGCCCATACCAGATGCCATGGTGCAGCAGACGACAGTGTCGGGCTTCTGCATGAAGTCGTTCTGGACCTGTTCTCGTTCCTCGGTAGACAGACGCGAGTGATAGGCTAACGCTTCTACGCCATGCTCTCTGAGCTTCTCCGCAGCTTCTTCAACATGGCGGTGGAACATCGCATAGATGATCGCCGGACCAGTTCGCTCCTTCACGAGAGGAAGCAGTTGTTCGATTTTGTCGCCCATCCCGTCGGCGACAGCTACTCGGAACGACAGGCTGTACGGGTCAAAACGGAGGTTAGAAAAGGTAACGGGGTCAAAGGATAAGAGCACGACTTTGGTCGGTAGACAGGGGTTCGGAATGCTCCAGCTGCAGGGTCGATCCGGAAGGACTTGCAGATGTCGTCTGCAACGTCCTTACTTGCTGTTGCCGTCAAGCATAGAACTCGTTCCACGTTTTGTTCCTCTGCAAACCGGGCAATCTTAAGGTACTCTGGCCGGAAGGTGGAACCCCTCTAATGATACACAAAGCATCCTCAACTGAACAACGGCTGGTTCAACTGACGACGTACCTGTGAAATACAGTGCGACTCATCCACTACAAGTAAGGAGATCTTGACTCTCTTTATCATGTTCATGAATGATTCATTGTTTAACCTGCGATGTACGCGCCCGAACTGAGATGTCCGGTCTGCTGCACGTCTGCCAAGAAGCTCACCTTTCAGGCGATACATAAAGAATCTTCAACTCTCCAGAGCGTACTTCACTGTTCACTCGATTGTAAGCCTCGATGTTCAATGTGCTATCCAAGTTTGCTGCTTTAATCCCGAGACTGCGAAGAGTTTCCACCTGCTCTCTCATAAGGGGAAGGAGAGGCGAGATGACGAGGGTGAGACCCTAAGGAGAAACTTCTATCGGAGACCTGGCTCCTGTGGGCATATGAAGGAAGCTTACATCCAAGCATAAGGCGGGTACTTGATATGTCAAATTCTTTCCACCTGCAGCGGATAGCAGAGTCTGTGTCAAACACCCACCACCGCTGCACGCACAATCGCAAATCGTTGGACATACCTCCGGTTGGAAACCGCACAAGCGCATTTTCATTGTCCACAATCAACCGCTTTATCACCTGCCATTGAAGTCAGAATCTCGAGATATACTTAGCTTGCCCGCAGAACTCACCTCTTCTTGAGACGGCCGGAACGAAGGGAGGCGAAAGGTTTCCCGCAGCACTTCGTGTGCCTTCTCCATCCCATTCTGCTGCTGGAAGGAACCCCCCAGGCCCTGTTCATCTCTATGCTTCTGTCCCCCCTTGTTCCAGTGGTCGCTGGTGGGCGTAGCATATGTCCTTGCCCATCCAACTCTGCTGGATGCGGTGACCGTGGTTGTAGACGCGGCAGCCCTGCGGATTGCGAGCCTCGACGCGCGAACAGCCCTAGACAGCATAAGATACACAGCTGTCTTCAGCGAGAGGAGAGAGTAGCTGAGGGTACGGTCCGGTTCAGTCCGGCACGGCTTAGCTCACACCGTGTCAGCGCGCCGTGATGAGATAAAGTGCGCGTTCTTGGAGAAGTGGCTGTAAAGCACGAGGGTCTTGGTGCTCGCGGCGAGATCAGTCTACGTCCATAGAAAATGGGAACGTTGATGCCCGCATTTTCGGATAGGCCGAAGCAGGAGCGCCCCCTTGCGCCACAGTCTGGGGATCAGGACAGCTAGTGGCTGTGTTTCGGACATGATCTGCACCTTCGGATAAGGTTTCGACAGGGTATCGACACAAAGTAGCCCAGACAGTTATTACAGTACAGATAGCCCGTATATACTGGAAACTATTCAATACAGATCAAAGCAGGATATATCGTATGCCTACACACTAGATAAGGTGATATCCAATGTCCACCTCCAGTTCCCAGTCAGCCATAGGAATCTATAATCGGCTCGCACCATCTGCATGTCCATCTGCCTCCCCGTCCTCCTCCTTCCCCTTCATCTTCATCTTCGCCGCATCCCCAATCCACTCCTCCAGCAGCTTGTTCAGCTTCTCCGCATGGCTGAGCATCACCCAGTGGTCCGCATCAAACACCTCCGTCCGCGCCATCCCCTCCCCCGCGCACTTCTCCGTCGCGGCCTTGTGCGAGCCTGCGAGGCAGATATAGTCCTTCTCGCATCCGACAAACAGCACGGGCGCGTCCGCGGGCAGGGCGTAGCGGTACGGCGCGACGGAGCGGTCGTCCTGCGCGTTGATGCCGGAGGTCATGACCTTGTACCAGTTGAGCGCCGCGGCAGGCGGGCGGACGAGTGCGGTGATGGTCGCCTTGTCTTCGGCAGTGAGGTACGAGGGTAGCGGCGCGGTCTTGTCGGCGAGGAGCCACGCCTTGAAGCAACCCACGGGCGCCATGTCGCTCCGCCAGAGTGTGGGGTCGTGCGGGTAGAGCAGAGAGAAGAACGAGTCCCACTGCGAGCGCTACGGTGAGGACGGGTTTTAGATGGGGGGCTGGGAACGTACGTGGTTGTCGATGATCCTGTCTGCGCCCTCTGTGGCGAAGAACATCCAGTACCCGTACAGCTCGTACCCGAGCCGCTGCTTCGTCATTTGCAGCGCCTGGTGGACGTCGAACGTCGGCATGGGCGGCTGGTAGCCGACCGCGAGGAACGCGTACGCAGTGAAGCGCTCGGGGTAGTAGCTCGCGAGCCGGGACACGATCTTTGAGCCCCTATGCCCCGGGCGCGTCAGAACAGACGCGCAGAGTGTCACGAGACCACGCACCAGTCATGCCCGATCACGATGACCTTGTCCACGCCTTCATTGTCAAGGATGCTTGTCATGTCCTGGCAGATGAGACTAGGCTTATAGTGTTCCGGCTCGAGCGGCTTGTCCGTCCCTCCGTAGCCTAACATGTCCGGCACGATCAGCCCGTAACCCTTTTTCTTAAAGTAGGCGACCTGGTGCCGCCAGTCCCACGATGTCGAGGGGAAGCCGTGTACAAACATGAGGGTTGGTTTGCTCCCGACAGGAGGCGACGAGAAGTAGTGGTAGTTCATACCCCGGTACGTCCGGACATCCTTGTAGCTGGTGTGGTCCATTCCCCAAAGCGCAAAGGACAATTGGGTATCGACAGTGGTGCCGGCAGCGCTGTATATAGTGTCTGATAGGGACTGGAGCTCGTCCTTGACGGCGTTGACGAAGGGGGTGAGGCGGTCTGCGAGATGGAGGGTGAAGGACGAGACCTCTCCCCTTATATTTTGGAACATGCGCGGAGGGGCTGTTTGGGGATAGCGCTCAGCGCTCGGGTATTGATGGAAAGTGTCGCCGTAGATGTCGGCTTTGTGATGGCTGAGACGGACAGCGAGGAAAAGAGAGTTCCATTCATTCTCCATCACGGGCCATACTCCTTGCTGCTCCTCTAGCCACGTGCGATCGGGACCCCACACTAGGGTTTCATCCTCGCCGCCGGCTTCCCAATCAAACGACGTCAGCGTCAACCACCGCGATGCCAGAGCCGTGGTATAGACACACTGAATCACCCATACCGTTCTCTCGGTCCCAGAAGATAGCTGTTCGTCGTCCCATGCCTAAGCCATCGTGGCGGCACTCAACATATCCTAGTCCCATGACCCTGCTGGGTCCGCATTCACCGCCGTCGCGACCTTTCCCTGGACACTCGACTCCATCTCCACCTTGTGCGATGGAAGCTTCGATACGCCTGAACTACGCCGACAGTGGGCGCAAATCGTCAAGGACTGGTACGGTGCCAGCATAGTCGGAGCCAAGGGCAAAATCTATATCATGCCTCGGCAAGGTAGCGGCTCTGCGAGGCCATTATGCGTCAGACTCCCTCCGGGTGTACGTCCTACTAATTTATGCACCTCCGATCTACTGACAGAACAGCCTGCAGGACAATACACTGAGCAGCACGCAGGTTACCTGCGTCGCGTGGGCCATGGGCTCCTTACTCGCGCCCACAGCAATCATCCTCTTCGCCGCTCGCAGCCTCCTCTACATAGTCGACGCGCGCATCCGCCAGATCGTTGGCTACCTGCGCGGGCACGGCGGGGCAAGTCGCCATTACCCATCCACTTAGTATCCACTCGCTGACCTCACCACAGGACATCACCTCTCTCGCCGTGCACCCCGTGCACCCGTACATATTCTGCAGCACGTCCAGGGACTTTACGACCAGGATCTACGACCTCACGCAGCCGCCTGCGCAGTACCCGCACAACCCCCACTGGCCGCCGTCCAAGCACCCCAGCATGGCCGGCGCGGCCTACGGCCTGCAGATGTCCGAACCCGAGGGCGAAGGCATCGGGCGCTGCGTTGCCGTGCTAGCCGGCGGGCGCTCCGGTGGGCACGCAGCTGCTGTCCTGAGCGCTGTAAGTTGCGCCTGGTCTGCGTAAACAAGCCCAACCAGTTAACCGGGCTATACAGAGCTTTCATCCGGTCCTACCACTTATCGCAACATGCGGCGTAAGTCGCCATGCGAACCTTTTCTTCGTAATGCTAAACCCGCATAGATGGACCGCGCCGCCAAAATCTGGCCCATACCCTCCCTCGAGGGGGACCGCATCGCCAGAGAAGACAAGCCCTTCTTCAGCACCAGCCTCCTCCACCAAGCCCGCATCCTCTCCATAACCTGGTACCCTCTCCCCTCCCCCTCCCCTCCCCTTACAGCACCTCTGATCTCTCCCTCCACAGGCTAAGTCAGGATGTCCTGCTAACGCACAGCGCGCCCGCCCTACTGCGCGCCGACAAGGATGACAAGGAGAGTGCCACCTACGAAACGGAGGGTACGCTCGCTGTGTGGCGCTGGCTAGGCGTGGACAGGTTCTTTCCCCCGGGGTTTGAGGACGCGGCAGCGCAGAGGGTGAAACGCGGCTGTGCGTCGGTGAGTGCACGCGTCGGCTCACACCGCGTCCAAGAAATTGACAGCCAATAATCAGGATTACCAAGAGAGCGGTAGGCCTCTGACCTCCATGAAGTCTTGTGCATGGGATAGCTGCTGACTATACCCCAGCTTCCTTCAAAATAATCTCCGTCCTGAAACTCCCGATGACCACGCGACACGTGCACGTCTACCAATCCCCCGTGCACGACCCCATAGTCCTCGTCCCTCAACTAAATAAGATCAGGATTCTCAACGTCTGCAACTTGGATCCCTGTCCGCCGCCTCCGTTCCCTCACGAGGACGACCTCGCGGAAACGACGAAGCGCCTCGAGATCACCTCCGCTCAGAGACCACGCACTACGAGCGCGGCTGCTGTGGCGTACCCTGAGCTGGATGCCTTCAGCCCGGATTGCTGGGACCTTGTAGTACCTCAGGAGGGCACGGATGACGCCGGCGCGCTCGTAATCGAAGCTTGCGAAGTCTCACAAGACGGCAGGGTCATCACCGCCGTCGGGTCCAAAGGCCACATCTGGGTCTGGCGTATGCATACCGGGGACTAGACTCACGAATCCAGACACCATATTCGCATAATATTACACATTTGACGCGCATTGGGTATACATCTCTATCAGAACATGTGTAGGCAGAAGAAAGGATGTGAGTATGCAAATAGATGATGCGCACGCAGATATGCAAGATCCAGAAATCCGTCGGTCCGTAGATACTATCCAATTACTCCCATCACCATTCATCGGGGTCGAGAGGCGTAGACGCTCCCCCAGGTGCAGGGCTCGCCCGGCCCTTCAGCGTGCCCCGCGTCGACGGCTTCCTCGTAAACCGAGTCACGTGGGACGTTGCCGTCTCTTCGTTCTCCTCGTGCGCTTGGAGATCGACGCTCCCATCCGAGCTTCCGTCCGAGTAGTTCCGCACTCTCGCATCCTCGTCTTCTTCCAGCGGCTCCGGCCGCCTCGTCCATCGCGCGGCCGAGCGGAGTCCGTCTACCCACCTCAGCGTCTCCACCCCGATTTCTCGAACTCTGCGACTCCGCAGGCGCCAGTTCCTCGATCTCTCGGGGCTGGACGTCTTGCCATCATCGACGTGGTCCTCGTCGGCATGAGGCTTCGCAGGCACTGCTGCGAGCATGCGCGGGTCCGATGGGAACACTAAGGGCAGCATATACCGTGAATCCAGCAGCTCTCCGAGGACTTGAGGCGGCTTGGCAGGTTCCCAGACCGCGAGGTCCTGCGTGCCGTCGAAGAGCAGGTCTATGTTCCTCTGCGCGAAGGAAAGCTGGGACGACGACACCGTAGAAATAGACGGCGCGCTGTCGTCCACGGAGGCCGTCCCGTCGTTCATCGACGATGATTCGCTCTGGTCATAGTCGCGGTCTCGCACGTCGATCTGGGGCCACTGGGGTAAGATTCTGGCGTAAGGGACGAAGTCCTTCTGGAACCTTACCTCCTTCCGGAGAGCCTCGACACCCAGCTTCACTCGATGTCTCTCCCAATCTTTCTGCAGCTGGGCAAGGTACTGGCTGCATTCTTCCGTCATCCGGCCTTCGTTAACTTCATATCGGTAATCTTTGACCGCTCGACGCATCTAAGTACCGCAGTTGGTAAATGTAGGATGAAAGTGGTGTAGAAGCTACCTGAAGTGGATTGAGGTCCTTCAAAGACTGAATGGTCACGATCAGATCGGAGAAGTCGTTGACCGACGAGTGACACTAGGAGGAGTCAATCTGACAGTCAATAGCATTAAGGCTTTGATGTACCTGTAGCCAGCTGAGAAGGTCCAAGACGGGGCTGAAATGCGATGAGACGCCTCGTGGGAGGCTCATTTCCTTGATCCAAGTCTTGAGTTGCGTCAAGTTAGCTTCAAGTTGGACAGCTCGTGACCTGTAAAACTCCATCCATCACATGCAAATGCGCCTGTCATTATGCACCCACCGACAAAGATATTTTTTTCGAGTCAGTATTCGATTGAAGAGCTCGCCTAATGTACCCATCAGAGCCATGTAAAGAATGCGACCCGGAAAGACTTACACGCAGTCCAGTACATTATCTGCGACCATAGTTGCGTTATAAGCGCAGGGTTAACTCCAGAGAGCGTCAGTAAAGTGTGCAAAGCCGTCAAAAAGTCCGTAACGTCGGACGGTGAAGGGCCTGGCGGAGCCGGAGGATCCTGGAACATGGCCTGCAGAGGCGTCGCTGGCGCACTTTTTCGCGATAACACCTGTCCGAACGAGGAGAATGTCCGCTGGCGCGGGGAGGACATGGATGGCGGGGATGGAGAATGTGCCGGGTCGGGGGGTACCTGGGCGACTCCGTTGCGCAAGGTGCTAGCAGCGGAAGAGACACCGCTTGGCTGCTTCTTCTTGCCAAAGGAGCGGAGGAACGACCATTCGGATTCGAATTGGACCGAGTCGACGTCTGATGATGGCGAGACGTAGTCGAGCATCGTGCCGTCGAGTTGCTCGTCGATCTTTCGTTCGGCGAAGCGGATGATGAAGACTGGATATAATAACAGTTAGCGTGTCAAACAAAACGGAAATCAGAGTAGGACGTTGTATACCGAAAACGGAGTTGATCAGCTCCTCGATGATGTCGAAGGAGCCGAGCATATCGCATGCTTCGCTTATGGACTGGTCACACCGCATGAGGTGGAGCCATACGGTCGTGTTGTATAACCAGAACACCAAGCACGCTATGTCGTCTGCTTGGTTCTATAGGCGCTGATCAGCGTCGGGACAGCTCAAATTTACGGAGACGCGCACGAAGATTGCTTCCTCGATATTGTCGGTAGCCCCGATGATCAGGTCTTCCAGCCAGGTGTGATCGCAAGTTAAGCAGGCAAAGCGTGCTAATAAGTAGAGCACATTTGCGGGCTCTGAATTTCCCAAGGAAATTGGAAAATTGACTATTAACTCCTGAAAGATGTAAGGTAATGATGAGGGGGAGAAGACGAGCATGGTGGTAAAGTCCAGTGGCGGAGTCTGACTGCTGATCAGAGACTAGCGACAAGTCCAGGGTGTTCCACATACAAAGAGGGCATCTCCAATATCCTCGTCTTCGCTATCCTCAGAGTCGCTGAGGACATTATCATCTCCAAACCACCTCGGCTTTATCTCCAATACGCGAGCGATATTGTCCCGTATACTCCTCTGGTGACCTTGCATCTTGGCAGTTCTCTCTACATGCCTACGTCGTTCCTCCATTTTGCCGCCAGACCATCCTTCGCTGCGCATAGCCTCCTCTAGAAGTAAAGCCACATCCTCACGACCTGGCATAGTCGAGTGCGCAGTGACAATGTCCAAAGCAGTCAACTTATGCCGTGTCTCCGTAAATAGCGAGGCGCCGTGAGTTGATAGGTACGAGACCAGAGTGGGAGGGGCAAGAAGAGCAGCATAATGTAAGGGTGCCCATCCAGCTGCGACATATTATCTCTGTGTAACAAGATCTCCCAGGCAGAACAGACGCACATTTATCGACTGCATTCACGTCAGCTCCCTGGGATACCAGGAGCCTCACGCATTCCTCCCTCTCAACATCCCGATCCGACTCGGCCCCAAAGCCTAAGGTTGTGAGACTAACGAATCCGACTCCATCCTCATCCTGAGTCCCGATATCAACGAAGGTTCGTGCTTGCGCGTCATTCAGCAGGAAAGTCAACAAAGTAATATCGCCAAAGACGCATGCTCGAGTTAAACAGTGCAAGCCTAGTTCACCCTTTTGGCCCGAAGTAAGCTCGGAATCAGCTGCCAGGAGCGATGTCAACTGGGCGGTCGTCGGATAGAGGGGGTGCAAGTCGGGCTCCAGTGACAGATCCAAAGATTGCAGCGAGGTGGAGGCCTCCATGTTGCGGCCGAGCCTTCTAGAACCGTGCAAGCAGCAGTGACCTTGCCAGATTCAACAAGCCAGCGCAATATAGGAACAGGGTTGGGTAGTATTGGCCAGGACCGTCGGACTGCGCGACGCCGACGCCAGGCTACCGTCAACAGCGTTGTTCTGCAGGCGTTCAATGAACTTTGATGGCGGCTGTAAATAGGATCTCCCTTCTTTAGCAATCCGGCCTCGGATCCTTTCATAATTCATCGAATCCTCTACTGAACGCCCACCCGCTGCTTGTCAAAGCTTCCATTACAGCTGTCTGTTTTATCTAGAACTGCTCCAAACTATCTAGGCAAAGATGGTCGTGAGTAGCGCTCAGCGCTCTGTGAAGGGCTTCCGTAGCCCATTCACTCTTCTGACGACTAGCGTCTCCTGCTCTCCATAAAAGCCGATCTGGAGAATGTCACAGGCCTCATTCCAGCTTCGGATTCCTTCGAATACTTCTTCGAGGTGACTGCCACTGTGGTACGCCAAGGTGTTTATCTTACAAGACGCTCTACTAGGTGAAATGCACCAGCTGTAACGAGATACACCCGAAATACGTCGGCCTCAATCGCCTGGAAGAGAAGGAAGTAGCGGGAGGAAAAGGCAGCACTGCGAACTTTGTCTGGCGCTGTGGTCTCTGCAAGCGCGAGAGTTCCGCCAAGTTCGAAGCCGCCCACCCCCCGCAAGCCTATCAGGCAGATTCCTCAGGACAGTTCGCACCATTGGTCACGATCGAATGCCGCGGTCTTGAGTTCACCAGCTTTGATCCCAGAGTCGGTACTCAGTTCGCCTTCTTTCCTTCATTGCGCTGATAGTATTGGCATTAAGGGAACATGGAAATGCGTCGGAGCGGAGTCGGGGACACATTTCGACGAAGTTGAATTTGAGGGAGGTGAATGGGTCGACTATGATGAGAAGGTCAATTGGCCATTATGATATCCTGGTACAGAATTGGAACTGATTGACGTTGTCCAGGCTGCGCTCCCCGTTAGCGTTATGAACTTGGAGAGTAAATGGGGGAGAGCGTGATGTGGTCCGTGTATCTCTATATATTAATTCTAGCAAGATGCGAAATAACATATAAATCCGTGCGAAGGAGATATCTAATTCCTTAATCTGGGCTCCTGCTTCGACAACACTGAAGGGCCGCTCCGTTTACGCAGGTCCTTGTCCACTCCCCGGGGTATCTTCCTGTTGCCCAGCTAATGGCTCCTTCTCTTTCTTCTCTTCGCGTTCTCCCCTTATCCCGTCCGTGTCTTTCCTGGGGTATGCATCTTCTTGTCTCTCTTCTTGTTCTTGTTCTTTCTCGCCCTTGTGATCTTCCTCCTTGTCCTGTCCCTCGCGATCGCTCGGACCTCCCCCTTCTCGGCTCCTTTGCCCTTCACCCTCCTGCACCACATCCTTCCCAACGGTCTGCTGCTGCGAGTCCTTCTCTGCTTCCGCACGCTCCTTCTCATTCGTCTCACTCTGATTGCGAGACCCCTTCCGCCCATACAGGACTTCCTTCTTCCACGCCCCGACGTCGTCAACAATATGTTGCACTTCTCCCTTAGCGCCCTTGCCATCGTCCTTACTCGCTGGCTTATGATGAAACATGCCAGAAATCCTCTTCTTTCCTCTCGTAGCGACTTGGCTAGGCCAGCTCTTGGCTTTCGCGAGATGCTCGATTCTGTCAGCCTCGCCGGTCAGCAGTCGCAGAAGATAAAGTAGGGTTTGATGTAGTTACCCCCATAACGCGGCTTCCGCCTTTGTCTCCTGAACCTTGGACGTATCAACCCCGCGCTGCTTGAGGGCTTCCAGGAACTTCCGATAATGCTCGACGGATGTCCTGCGAATGATCTATGATAGATCGCAGACAGTAAAGTGAATTTCCTACCTGTAGTGGCCTGAAAGCGGCGAAAGCGAGTGGATGATTCCGTCCTTTACAGATATTAGGCCCGCGGATGTGACTACGCCACCGCCGAGGAAGGAAGAGTGCTGGAATTTGCCCTGGTCTGTAGGAGAAATGAGGATTAACAGGGGGTATCAACTAGCCACAAATCATCCAACCCTTTATGCCGACGAAAATGTTAACTAAACCACCATCAATCAATGATTACAAGTACGCAGGAAACCGCACTCACAATTCCGGTCCTGTGAATTTTGAGGTAAGCTTGCGACATAGACAAAACAGAACTGGGCCTTACCGCGACATATATCCACGTATTCGACTTCACTGTCTTCCTCAGCAATTTCTCCGTCCATCCTTTCACGGTCAAGTGCTTATGCACCGCCCTCCTGACAGGGTTGCTGTGTTTCCCCGTCTCATTATAGTGCGCTTCATCCGACCCAAGCGAGGAGCCAGATGATATCGACGGCGAGCTAAGCTGCCTCTGCGCACCCGGCCGGTCCTGCTTGGCACTGTTATCGTCATCTGCCACGATACCTTGCCCGTCGCCCGCGTCTTTCCACCGGCCAGCGGTGGTGTCGACGAGTTCATGGTTGCGGGCCCAGCGTAGTCTGCCTTCTTTATCGGTTTCGGTGAGGTAATTAAGTCCTAGAATCACTTGTTAAAGCCGCTGACTATTCGTTTATAGAAGTGCGCACTCACTCTGTTCGGATGATAGGTATCTGAGGCCGTCGCATGTTAGTGTATATTACACAACTTGAGTGGGGAACATTACGTGATCCTCTAGGTAGTAACTCAGTCAGAGTCCAAGGCATATTGGGATTCCATTCGTACCTCTGCTTCCAGTTGGTCTCTGGGACACTCGGGTAGCGACAAATCCTTCCCTCCTCCCCGATCAAGCCTGGTTGTCTCAGCATAAGCCAAGAAATGGAGAATCACCAGTTACCAACCACTTGAAAAAGTTCTCTTCGGTGTTCTCTTGCTGCCATCGTTTGTGGTAGTACTATGGTCGGCAGCAGGAATAAGTCGAGTGACAGGGCATTGCTTAGCGATTCACTAGCCTTAACTTCAAATACAATGGGTGAGATGCCGAGGAGGAGAGTGAGAGACGGCACTCAACGATTGGAGCCATAGCGATGTTTGCTGCAAGGCCCTGGGAGGGTCAGGATCGAAGACATGAGAATGTCGAATAGAGCGTCCACTCAACCCATCAATCAGTTCAAGCCAGTGTTGCGTTTCAAGGATCTTGTGGATAGCCGCGTCGTCGCGTATTCCTATCTGCGAGAGCATCTGGTCTTCATCTTCGAGTCGGCTGATATTGGATATTGCACGGTTCCATCTCGACTTGGAATCGTTCTTGCCCTGCTCTGCTGCGCTTCTGTCAATCTTCAAGTATAGGCTTAAATACCCACTATCTGCGCTTCACTTGGTTTGTAGGCGTCTTACCTTCGACTTTGTCAGCACCGCTACGTCTTCCCACCTCACATCCCTATTCATATACTGGGATGTACCCTTACTCGGGCCTTTCCAAGCCTGCTGTATTTTCGTGGCCGCTTGTTCTCTGGAATCGTCGTTGGGACTTGCGTGCTGTTCTTCGGCGGACGTGGATGCATTGGCATCGGCAGAGCGGTCGGCCATGATCTTGGCGGTGAGAGTCACAGTCGCGATCAGTGTGGCTGTGCCATTGAAGGAAAGCGATCAGGAACATGTCATGTATTACTAGGCGTATGATAGCATGCCGACAATCGTGAATTAGAAGTGCTACATGATGCGTACATGAATACTACCAGATGTGCGGTGGATGATGAACAATGCTAATGAAGAAAATCAAGGATAGATAACACAAATGGGGGTAAATGGGTGCAGAGTGAAGATCGTGAGGTGAATGAAGCACAAAGTATAGGAATAGATCCAGACGTTAGTATATCCTCGTTCACTTGAAGCCATTAAAACCCCAGTCCGGCGGGAGTGTCAGGTATTTGTGTCGTCGTAATTCAGCCGCTGTGGGCCTGTCGTCAGGGTTACTGTAAACTGTCGTCAGCCACAGCTCGTTCCACAGGGCCAGGGTACACGTACATCGCAAAACATTTCTGCCTGAAATCATCGGCAAGGCGAGATAGCCGTACGTTTCGTGGAATAGGTGGGGTTGCTTTACCATACAACTGCAAGAGATTCCAAAGTGAGAATCGCTTCTTTTAGCTGCCGAGTCCCAGTATATGTACACACCTTGAACATCACGGCGATCATCTCCTCAGAGCTCCATGGTCTCTCGCCCGCCCACATCTCTAGCACCACACAGCCGACACTCCAAATATCGATCTTGGAATTGTACCCATTCTCCTTCGAATTGATGACCTCCGGAGCCATCCAGAAGACTGAGCCCTGCATCGCCGTAAATTGGCCGTTGGCATTAACGTCGTCCGTCCTCTTTGAGATACCAAAGTCGGAAATCTTGCAAACGCCAGATGCTTCAACCAATATATTGTCCGCCTTCAGGTCCTACGTCCGCTATTAGAGGCCGTTTCACGTAGAAGCAAGCATGTACGTACTCGATGCAGGATACCCTTGGAGTGAAGGTACTCCAGGCCGCTGAGGATTTGTCCGGTAAATGACTTCGTGACAGATTCGTCGAATTTGCCATGCTTTTTCAGGCAGCTGCCAATCGAACCACCAGGGACATACTCAAGGAAACTAAAGGGAAAGGCGGGATTAGAGGCGTAACACCTTGATCATAGGCGTAACTTACATGCTGAGATGAGTGGGCGTCTCTTCGAAGCCAAGATATTGAACAATATTGGGATGGTCGAGATCTTTCAGAGTCTCGCTTTCCTGCTTCAAGGCCTGTACAAACGATACCTGACGAGTGTCGTTCTTGTCACTTGCGGTCCGTGGTATCTCGACCTGCTTCACGGCAATCATTTCACCCGTAGTGGCGTTGAGAGCAAGGTACACTTTTCCGTAGGTGCCTTTGCCGATCAGTTCACCTCGGACCCATTTGAAAATGGCTGCGAAGTCAAATGTGAGCTTATCGCCGTTGAAAGCCAGCCGCAATACTTACGTTTAGGGCCAACGGAAGGTGACGGAGACTCAGGAATCGAAGCTTTCAGTTTCTCCGCTGTCATCTCCTCCGTCTTGCTGTCCCACAGCTTCGTGCTCCTGTGCCTCCGCACGTTGTTTGCAAGCGTCGATGAGGACTCCATGTGCGAGGTCCGGTCAATCTTTTTCTTGTGCTCCGCCGCAACCACACGAATAGACTTCTTGTGCCTCCAACGCTTCTCCGGAGGATCGGGAGGTATAGGAATAGGTTGCTCAGTGGCGGTAGGAGACGTACCACCAGAGTTCGCATCGATGACAGGCTTGTCGAGATCATGTCCAGGAAAGAACTCCTCCAGGCGCTCGTAAACATCCTCCGGAGGTGGACGAACTGCCCACGTGTCCTGGTCGTCGTTCACGAAGACACTAATACGGCGGTTACCACGGTGGCTGTTCTCCGAAGACATTGGAGGTGGTGGTGGTGGCGGAGGGAAAGTCCGTGTCTCGACTGTCAGCGGTGGTCTCGCCCACAGACCAGTACCTTCATCATCACCACTGTCAGAATTATCATCAGTTGATAGCAAGGAGCCGGTGTCATCGAAACTATTCATGCGCTCGCCAAGCGGAGGAGGCGGGACGTAAGATTGGGTTGGATTTGGCTTGAGCGAATGAGGCGGGGTCAGGGTGGATTCGGGAGGACGGCCATCCAACATCTGTGCAATCCAAGCGTGTTCACTGCTCTTCAGAGTCGCCTCGAAACTCTCGTCAGCAGTGCTCTGATTCGGCATGGGCGCATGGGGCGTATCGCCTGAGATTAATGCACTATCGAAATGGGATCTCTCGGGTCTTGGTCCCTGAGGACTGACAGGACTTCTGGGAGGCGTCTTGGTCGAGTGAACGTTCGAGGCATCTGCCAAGCCACCATAGACGTCCAAAGGTCTCTCACTGTGAAGATCCGCCTGCGACTTGGAGAGGGCGTGCGACTGCGTGCTCTCGCCCGCACCTTCATCCCTGGATGTGTTCGCCACTGAGCGCATCAGGTTGGCAGCATGGATCGACCGTAGTTTATCGGACTCCGATACGAAATCAGCAGCCGTAAAGCCCGGTTTCACGTTACGAGATTGGGGCTCCAGAGAAGACACAGGTTCACCCGACGCTGATGAGGGACGAACGTAGGGCTCTCGAGTCGGGGAGAGAAGGTTAGCGTAGGCACCGGACAAAGGCGTCGGACCCCGACTGCTTTCAGAAGTCGACGGGCGAGAAACATTGGGTGCCGGCAAAGGACGCGACGGTGGTCTTCCGGAAGGAGGAAAGGTGCCACCGGCTCGAGAAGAGTCGTACGTGCTCCTAAGAGTGGCAGAACTTATCTGCGATTTGAGCGTACGCTGTTCGTTCGGTGAACCAGAAACAGGTAAGGCATTCCCCCGACGGGCACCAGGCAGACCACCAGGCACGAGAGCGCTGGGTATTGAAGGGCCCCTGAGGTCATTCATGCTTTTGGTCGGGACCAGCTTATGGGGCCATGGGTTGTCAGCCTTGCTAGAGGCGGAAGAGCCTGACTTGTAAGACGCATTCCAAGAAGGAGGCAGAGCATGTCCTTGGCGCCCAGAAGATACCATCCTTTGTTGCTGCACGTCGCTCAGACCAGCTGGAGGTGGAGGAGGCGGGTTCCGAGGAGGATTGGGTATCGCCAGACGACTGACGGACTTCTCGTTGCGAAGCTTGCGCTCCGCTCTCTCCCTCTCGACAAACCCACTCCGGGATGATGGCGGCGAACGGGAGAGCTCTTGCGTCGACCCCATACGAACTCTGTTTTGGCCCTGGGGGTTGGAGGGTATATCATGAGGAACCAACACCCAAGGATCACGCTCGCCCTTCCTGTCCAAAGTACCTCCAGACTCACTATCCTGCCTGGGAGCGTACCTATCCCTGGATTCTTTCCTAGAGTTCCAGTACTTGTCGGCATATTCAAGCCGATTCTCAGAGTCCCGCAGGCCCCGCTCTCTGTCTGCAGCAGCGTCAGACGCAGTACGTGCGTGTAACGCCGGGTAAGCCGAAGAGGCTGCATAAGGGTCCGGCTGAGGCGTATACTTGGAGGGCTCTGGGGTCCGGGCATTGTACGGGCTACTAGAGCTGCCTCCTTGCTTGTCGACGCGGAGATTTTCCATCGTCCTAGTCCGAGACGTCCCACTAAACCAGGATTCAGCGGGTGACAGTGGTCTGCCACTCTGATTGACAGGAGAAGTCGTGGTCCCAGGACCGTAAGAACCCGTCTGAGCTCTGCCGCTTGTGCTCGGAGAGACCGGAGGGCCTGCACCCTTCAATTTCGTGCTAGCATGCCGAGCGGGAGGCCGGATCGTGTGCCTGTTCGTCGAGCCATCCCCATCGTCCATGTCTGACACTGAAGGCTCATAGCCTGCAGCCACATCCCGAACAGGTTCGCTAGCTGAGGAAGCGCTGTCGAGCCGAGGCCTACCACCAGGCTTGCCACGTTTTGGTGACAGCGGACTGGGAACGAGGACGGGAGGAGGGTAGCTGCCAGTGACGGGAGAACTGGCATGGTTGGATGGATCATGCACGCGAGCAGAGGAATGAGACACGAAGAACTTCACAGAACCCCGGCTGTCGCCCTGGGTACAACAGATCTCGAACAGCTGCTCATCAGATAGTGCCTCGCCCAGTGCATAAGCGCCGATGTCCGTCAAGTATATCGAATAATACGGTTGATCCTCATCTGATATTCGCAGCTGCAGAAAAGAGATGGGCCAAGAAGCTATATGAAGACAACTGTCGAACGTACCGAAGTGTATATCCTCTCCCGAATGAAGGCGGAGTCCTTCCGGCCAGAAATATCCACGCTGCTATAGTGCTCGGAGTCCGTCGTCACCAACACAAATACCTTCCCTGGAATTGCTGAAGAAGGCGACATATAGGTGTCTTGAGAGGATGTCGAAACTGTGGGGGACTGCAGACCAGCATTAGCAGAGGAGCTAGCGCACATCGACAATGTGCGTACCGTAGCCGGCCTCTTGTGACTTGATCCACGACGAGTACTCCGTGCGACCATCTGAGGAACACACTTGATCCTATCGTAGAGATTGCGAGAATGGGTACTGGGAACGTCTATGCTGGAGCTGGATGTCCTAATCTGCGGCTCCGTGCTCTGTTCGTTATCACCATTGAGATCGACAGGCTCGACGGAGTGCCCTGGAGTGCTGGGCGGAGGCGTCGACTCCACCGCTGGTGAGCTGGCACTGGATGGGGAGGAAAGGGTTGGGTTTGATCGTGAATGAGAGTAACCAGGTTGGTTCTCCGTCAAATTGGTCCTCAAGGGATGGGGCTTGTGAGAGCCAGAAGGGTTAGACTGTTGATCCAAAGGAGGGGAGAGCGCCGAAGGGCTCGTCACTGGTGGTTGATAATAAGGATGATACTGGTAGGACTGGGGAGTGTACGTCTGGGAGGATTGAGCATTGTCGTCGCTACTGCTGCTGCCGAGGTCGTCTGGATTTGGATTTGCAACGACCAGCAATTTACGATGCTTGCGCGCTCTGGCGAGTGTCGACCGATGGTCGTCCGCCATGTCTGTTTGCGTGGTTGAAAGCAGGCGTGATATGGTTCAAAGGAAGTCGTACAGCGGGGTAAAGACAAGAGGTGGAGACGGTCGCCGGGGCCACAGTCGTTGACAGAGACCAGCAGAAGCCAACGTATTGAGGATGCGCAACGGAGGCACACAGATGGTGCGGGACGAGGCCAGTAGTCCTGGCAGACGCCTGGAAGCCAGCACAGAACTGGAATGACGGGAAAGCCTGGCGAGCTAGTGGCTGCGCGGCAAAACGCAGATAATGCTTCCAAATTAGGCAATTTCCCTCGCATTCCGTCCCTTTTTCCTGCCTTCGGCCACTCCCCCTCCTGCCCGTAAGATGCCACATCTTTCATATTTGATCCTTTTTTAATTCGTGGCTAACACTCGGTCGAAACAGGTCCCTGTAGGGTGGTGGCATGTAATGGCCGACAACAGCGGTCGGAGGACACCTTTGCCGTCCGCTAAACTTGCACAGATCTCGCCATAAGCGCATTGGCTTCCAAGCCCAGAATAATTCCACCGAATTCGGGTCCTCCGCCGATTCATGAAACCTTGTTTACATGCTCACGACAGGACCATTATTCTGTCTTGCCTGTTCGTTTCTATCGCGACAGACACAAGGATCCACAACTACAAGGCTGTCAACATCGAGCTATCGTACATCATAACAAGCGCACATGCCACAAACAAGCCAACTTCACGTTCAAGAGAGAGTATGCATTAAAGCATCCTCCTTCTCAGGAACAAGCTCCGATAGAAGATCGACCTGATCATATTCTTTAATACCGAACACAAGCCACGATATGGGGTCACATTGTACTTACCCTCGGAAAATCCGCACGCTCTGAAAGCATGGCCTCCCCCCACGATAGCAACTTCAATAACCCCACCAGCTTTGCTTCCTTCCCCTGGCTAGAGCTCTCCAGAATCGCTGCATTAACTTCGCCCGCCGTCTTAACCCTCTGAGCAGGTGATAGCAGTTCCGAAATGGCCGGCGGTGCGGATGCCGAGTCGAACACGAGCAAAGCCATCGTCCGCTCCAATTCGGAGAGAAACTCGGGGCTCTCTTCGCCCCTGGGAGCGAGCTCCTCCTGTGCGAACTGGAGGGCCTCCGCGATTCGGTTATGCCGGATGTACTCGATTAACTTCTGCTGTTGTAGCCGGAAATACAGGGCAGGATTCGTGTCCAAAATCTAAAGCGAATTGTCAGTAATCTCGCTGTGAGCATACGGTGCGGAGATGGAAGATCATATTGAAGACTGAAGTTTTGGTGTTTGGTTATCCTCAGAGACGTGTCTCGGAGTGGTGCATGAAAGGTTTAATCCTGCATTACGCTACGGGAGGGGTGAGGTGTGAACCGAGTGAGATGCTCACGTCTGGATTCAGGTCGTTCATACGCATAATAGCGTCCTCGACGTCTCCTCGTTGTATCGCTTCTCGGATATTCATCCGGTTTTCAATGCTCTGGAGGTCTACGGGCGGAGGCAATCCGGCTTCCTGGCCGAACTCTTCAGCCGCGGACTTGTAGCCCTCAATAACAAGGTAGTCCATGATCAGACGGTTCAGGTCCCTGAGAAGACGAAACTCAGGTCAGCATCTTGCTCACTATTCTGCATCAAAACGAGAAACGATTGACAACTGCGAGTTCAGATAATACATGCATATTTTTCAAGGGCTCGTCATCAGATTCAGCGAGATTCCCAATGACTTTTCTCATCCTCGTATCGCAGCGCCCAACCAAGCAGGCAACGATCGAAACTCACTTCTTGGTCACTTGCACCTCATGTAGGCGGCGGTTCCATTCTTCCTTGTGGATCTGGGTCTTCGAAGACTGTTATGCAGAGGCACCTTGATTGAGTCTGAGCATAAGGGAGACATGGTGAACGAGAGGGTACACACCATCGCGGTATAGATGCGAGAGTAAAGAAATTTAAGGCTCCGAAAGCGTGGACGACTTCAGGGCCGGTTCCATCCGTTCATTTGTGCCACTGACGCGAGATATTGTATACATCAAATCTTTGGAACTAAATGATGATTCATGAAGGTAATGTATCACTTCTCTCGAGCAGCGGATAGCATATACGATACGATGAAAGCGAATCAATGGTATGACTGATCTACAGGCCCGCGTGAAAGTTGTATCACATCTTGCTCGCAGCTGCATATAATCTCGGTTTCATTACGCAGGCGACCAGACCCCGCGTATGAATCACCGAGTCTGAGGATGATCAGGAAGGCCCAGATTGTTAAGGGACTGCGCGAACGTCCCACAGAACACGGCGCTGACCACCGCATGGCCATGGGGACTTATGCTTTGGAGACCAAACCTCCGGATCGTATGATGTCCAAGAAGTTATCCTTGTCCAAGGCAGCTGCATGCCTGGTCAGACCCTACTGCTGTATAAACGGGGACTATATGAGACACACCTTCTTTCGCCACGTTACCACTGGGTATATCATCCTTCTTTTTGCTCTTGCCTTTAGACTTCTTGTTGTAATCCGGAGCAGGAAGGGTTGGCTTCCCTGTTCCTCTGTTTGCCTTCGCGTCCTCAGCTGCCACCACAGAGGCAGCCTGGGTCTGCTGTATAGCGTTAAACAGTTTCACCACTGTAAAATAACATAAGGGAAAGCAATATATGAACAGCGAAGTGGACTTGCCCCCTCTCTGTGCAATCTTCCGTAAAGCCCTTTCGCTCTCTCCGCCCCAGCCTCCAATGACGTCCCGTATTCTGCCTTTCTCATCCTTGTCTTTCTTCTCTGTTCGTAGTGCTTTCTTTGCCTTCAACTCAAGTTTTTCATCGTTTCTCTTCCGGTTTAGAGAAGGCTTCAGGGATAGTGGAAGTGTCGTAGGAGCGTCCGTGCTTAGCAGGGATTGCAGAGTCGTGCCGAAGGTGGATGGATCGGTCGCTCGACGTTTCCGCTTGAGAGTCTTCTTAGATTTTGCCCTCTTGGCTACAGCTATCTCGTCTTCGGTATCCGGCGAGCCCTCTTCGTCGTCAGTTTGCTCTTCAGAGCCAGAAATCCATTGCTCGTTATCCTCCGCATCTCCAGCGTCCGAGAACTGCTGCTCGTCATCAGGCGGAACCTCCGCCGACACGTCGGAAGCATTCTCAGGTTCTTGGGAGACTCTTCTTCGTTTTGCGGCAGGCATATGAGAGCAACTGTGCAGGAATTCCTGTCCCGTAGGAGACAGGTTTGTCTGGAGAAATGGATGTGCATAAACTGCCATAGCAAGTAAATACGGTCCGACAGGATGGGACCACGTGCTTTTCCCGCTTGGCGTCTGTGTATATCTATTTGTGCGCCATTACCCGAGGAAAATAAGTATATATTGTATACTTTATATTAATAGTACTATTACTTTACATGTTTGTGTTAATATGTTAATGATTTGACCTGATCATTTTTAAGGTGTTGGTGAGGGTGTGATAGTGTGACCTATAATTCACGTGCCTTTCAGCGCGGTTGCGCGGTCATTTGCAAAGTGGCAGTACGGTGAAGAAATAGATATGATAAACTAAAATTTATACATAATTCTTTGGAACAATAAAATATTGCCTGTTTTTGATTATAAATGTGGGTCAAAATATTGGCGCGTGAATCATGTAGACATGGCGGTTGGCAGCAGTGGCCTATATTTCACACGTACATACTACATCGGACCTACACGGCTGGTACAATTATGGAACGCGTTGTTGGTTCTACTTTTGACTGGATCCCTATTTCTGGGGCTCAAGAGGCTATCTTCATCCCCCTATGGAAAAATCATTATTATTTGGACGCGACACAGATCTCCCTTCTTGCATCCTCGCGATGGAGATACCCTGATCTGCCACATTTCGATATGCATACAACACGTATCTATCACTCCCTTGTGCCAGAAGACGTACCACTGCTCCCTATCCGGGATCCTTCCCATCTCGAGCTTACAGATCGAAATACGGTCTTCCTCGCGATGGCAGACCCTGCAAATTATGTAATCCACCAGCATTATGACCGTCCGCAACCCCCCATTCCTCGTCGAAAATGGGTATCAATCACGGGTATAGGTCATTGCTGCTGGTTGGATAGGATTGTTGGGATAGATCCTCGGAAGCAGGGCCACATCATCATGCAGGGTTGGCAGTATGAACATTACGAGTTCTGTCCGGCACGTATCAAACCCTTCCATATCCTCATTTCAATCAACTGCCTTACCCTTCCATGTCCGTGGTCCTGCATCACATCCTTGTCCACCATCACATTCATTCGCTTGGCGGTCATCTTCGACGACAACCTCTATGGGATGTACAAGGAGCTGCAGAAGTATGCAAGATGGGTAAATGATGGTAATTTCATGGATGTGGATGATGAAGCGGAATCAGCCAGCCAACTGGAATGCAAGGATAATTGGCTAGGATTATTTGATGAGATTATTATTTATGATCCGAGTCTGTATGATGATGGGTCCTGTACTGAGCGAGAGCATGACAAGGATGGATATGAGGATATTTGGGAGCTATCAGATGAAGATGAAGAAGAAGACGAGGATGAAGATGATGGCGAGGAAGGGCCCTTGGGTTGGTATTTGGGACTCTTCTGAAATTCACATCTTGTAACTGTTAGTCTACTTATGTTTCCACTGTGCATAAGAGTCAGTTCAAGTTTATTATGATTGTGTTGCTGCAGTCTGGTTCCCAGAGCTCCCTGAAGTAGTTTGAAACTTGGACTGGACCGAGGTTCTCGTCCGCGGTCCAATATTGAGCTGGACCAAACTGGAAGTCAGGTCCATTGACCATTGAGTGACCTGAATCACAGCCATATATGGAATGTATAACACTTTGGACGTGAAGCACACTGGAAAGGACTGGAACTGGATCTGATTTGAGGCTGGTAGTCTGAACCTTTGGCTGATTGGGAGTGTGTGTTTGGTTCTGGGTGTAGAAATTGTAGCAGAAAATTTGACTGATCGGGACCACAACATCACTAATGTTAGTGGAGACGAGCTCCAGTGAAGTTGCCTTGAGGTGGAAGTTATTATGATGGTGATCGCCTGCAATAGACACGTGATGGTGATGTTGTCGAGCCTGTGACTTGTTTCGATTTTTCGGGTGCAGTACTTGCCACTTTAAGTAAGTATTGTGCGTAGTCGGGGTACCACATGTTGTATCGTCAATATTATTTTGTCGCCTGGCACATTCTGAATAGGGAATATGTTTGTGCTTGTGGAGATGCAGTGGTAGGTATGCTAGCCGGATGGCAAAAACTTCTTGTTGCGATGTGAGGAGTATGCTTTTGCATGCGTTTCCGATCATTCAAGTCAATAGGCGACCCGTAGGGGTGGTATCACATCCTCATGTTTAACACATGCCTGTGCCGTCGCAAAGCTCCGCGCAATTCCTGGGACTCAGTATATATATTTGTAAACGGTCAGCTCAGACAAATATGATAACCGGGAACCACTTTGCCTGCATTGTATCTGTTGTAATCTGGTTCTTACTTATCAACATACTATTACCAACAGTACAGGTGTACTATCTCACAATACTTAGCTGCGAACTATGGAAGGTTTTGATGTGTTAAACTGGTAGTATTTCTATGTCATGAATATCACCTCTACATCCTGAGGCCGATGCACTGATGGCTAATATTAGTCAGTAGTGGATCAGTCACAGAACTCAGAAGTGATATTCGGTCCAATGGCCATTCTTTACCCATATGGACATTGTGCATGTAGTATATCACCGCTCAATGTTCATTGCGTGGGACTTATTCTGTAACATTATACGTAAATGTTCTACATGCGGTAGCATGGCCTATCATGTGCATCAGATCTGGTCAGATATGTGCATCCATGTTTATATAGCTGTAGGCATGTAGCTATGTCTCAACAACACCCCTCATCCTGCACAACAGCGTACGAGTATCCAGTATCAGTGTCCAGCTGTATGGATAGTACTACAGGTCGGTGTCCGGTATGCAAATGCAAGGCTTCTTATACGTGCTTGCACTGTGGATCAGTTTATTGTTCGGAATTCCACCAGTACCTAGTAAGTACATCGTCCGCTACTTATATTTACTATCATGTTGTGATACTTCATAAATATATCACAGAGTCCAGTGCATTTCCAGTCATGCCCGTATAGAGGGTGGCCTCAGCCGCCTAGGGGGATGTTTGCTTCCGTCACTGGAACTCTCATTCATCCAGAATTAGGTGTGTTGTTATGCGTGTTGCACATAATCTTCTGATATATGAATTTCCGGCAGGTGTTGTATATCGGCCCGTCAGCATATACTTTATACTGGATATGAAGGAAGAAGCCGGCCCGGTGCCTACGATAGTACACGTATCCCTGTTACTCGAAGAGAACGACTGCTTGAAGACCACGATCAGGCTTAGCGACCCTCCATATGACATCTACGAGATCTGGTCTCTCCCACGAGAAAACGAACTCCTTGCCAAACCGAATTTTTTTGCTACAAGGCTTGGCGAAGTAGCTGTGCACGGCAGATGCTGGCCCGGTTCTATCGTCATAATGAAGCGTGACTGCGTCTTGCCTGAGAAATCAGTGGGTCAATACAAACCGTGCAAGCTTCGGGACCATAGCTGTCTTCTATGTGATATCATGACTCTCTTTATAACGAAGAATGTGTTTCGTCTATGGATGGCACCTGATGCTATACGGAAGTCCAGCAAGAAGGGCATACTATACAATGTCCTGGACGGTGAGTATGTATTATTTTTATACTTAATTGAGAACTAATGAACGAAGTCTACCCAGCACATCAAGTCGACGTCGAGTATGAAAGCGTGCCTTGCAGTGGTACTCAGATGGTTTCATATCTGCGAGCAGATGTCGCACCTTTTTTTGAAGGACACACACCAGTCGTTCGCGACATCGACAAGTACCCGTTCTCAGACCGTCTTCTTCCAAATCCGTACCAAATATGCTACCTCCCTTTTGACATCCAGGGATCATATCCGGTCAATCAATCAATTGGTAAAGTGATGTATGATGCCAACAGAGTGGAAGATTGGCGTGGACCGATTCTAGTTCTTCAGTATAGTTCTTCAGAGAGAGCGCAGTTGATGGACTGCGATCTTGAGGCCTTACCTACGCAGACTGACATGACGTACATTTTTACTGCTCTCCGCCTTGTTGTAAACTAGATAGCTGCTGTACATCATGTATATAGGGCGTGGTTTTGGGATTCGGTATGATAATCTAATGTATGTGCTTGGATTAGCGGTTGCTAGCTTTTGGCGTAATCGGTCTGTTCGAGTAAACATGGGCATGTAGCTTCCGACCAGTGTGGATTTGCTCACGCCCATGGATATCTGATATTACAGCGTAAACTACGACAGTTTATATACTCAAATAAGTAGATTATTTCCCTCCCCCTTGTTAAGGTTTCCGAAAGGGTCTGTTATTTCCATGAAGTCGGAGACAGTCTGAGCATCGGCGGCAGAGCGTGAAGATCATTGGGGAATGCCAGCGGATTGATCCAGCTTGTAGATGTTTGCTTCAAGCTGCTGAGAATGCGCGGTCGGGTGAGTAGATTGTGCATGTCTCGGAGCGTGACAGTGGCGGAGGAATTGACCAGCGCGGTTGCAATCGTAGCACCGTGGACCTGTGTTTCGCTGCGTCGAACAGCCTCAGATCGTTAGCTCGAGGTCCATCGCATTTGGATCCGGCTCGTCACTTGGTAGGGGCGCAATCGGTGCGGTTGCTGCTGGTGCCCTGTCTTGGGATGGGTACGTGAATGGCGAGGTCGAATCGGAAGATGAATTATAAGACAATTTGGTCTTGGCATTAGGAGTATATCTGTCGAGAGATAGCAGGCGAGAGAGGCGTAGCCTGCTATGACCTGCTTGGAGCGCACGGACAGAACTGGCCCGAGGACGGGGCACTGGGTCGCCTTCTCGGTGAGCCTATTCAGCACCGGGTAGCGGGGGGACGTCGAGGTGCACAGCGAGCGCAGGGTCGACTGCTTGGTGCGGCCCAAGTAAGGGCACATGCCTTTGAAGCGGCCCAAGGACGAGAGTCTGTCCATGCGAGCGGCGAAGTACATTGCTTCGATATTTGTCAGCATCTCGTGGCAAATACCTCGAGTGATATCGAACGGAAGTTAGGTGACAAGGCGTGGCGGTCGGCAGAAGTCTTTTTGTGTTCGGGAAGTTGAGGTTTGAGCGACCAGAACCTCTCGCAGTACTCTGCAATGTCGCCCTTGAAATTGGTGTCCCTGATTACGGAGTGTAGTGACTGGACTCGAAGCGGCGAATCATACTTGCTCACCAACCAGTCCTTTAGCTCGTGCCAGATAAATACCCTCTCTCCCTTCCTTCTCTTCTGCGGTGCACACCGGCGCATAGCGTCATCACAGAATAGCACCGATATCTGCGAAGCCCTGTCAGGTTCGGAAATGCGCTGCCCTTGGAGATAGTCTTCGGCTATGACCAACCAGGCGTGTATATCTTCTTCGTCCTTTCCTCTAGACAGTGGTAAGTCGGCCTTGATATTGGCTCGGTGATACGGCCGATCAGGGTTCTGCGCTCCGAAAACGCGTTTTAGGGTCGTTTCATGATCGCGGCGACGTTGCGACTCTATTGCACGTTCGCTCGCCGCTGACAGCTTCTTGGAAGGCGAGCGATGACTATACTGGCGACCCCGACTATTCACTCTGGCAGCGAGCTCGCGACTCTATTCCCCGCAGTGCAGCGACACTCACACTATTCAGCGGGACTCAATGCAAACCGATCTATTCTGGTCTCGGGGACTATTCTTGGACTCGGCCACAACGACGCGTAAGCCTCGGCCTCCGGATCTTTCCGATCGAGTCACCGGCAACTCGGCACAACACAGTCCGGTCGGTCCCGAGGAGTCTAGGCCATCGAGTCATTCTAGATCGACCATCCCACTCAATGTCCCGCCTGTCATTCCCATCATCGCCTTCGCCGCCCGTCGGGTCGCATGCTCAGGGTGCCCGTACGCATCAACTCACCGCCTCCATCATCGGTTTCGGCTCCCTCCACGCGACGCATCACTCGCCCGACCCACTACCCCTTTCGGCACAGCCGCGCCGCTCTTCGGCAACTACGCCCGCCACTCAAGTTACTGTGGCACCGCCGCGTCAATGCAAGGTCTCGTACGGCGTGGCGCGAGGACAAGACTCGTCGCGCGTTTCAAGCTAGGCTACGAGCGTACTCATGCAGGCACCGCGCCGCGCGGAAACGATAGGATTGGTAGGAAAGTTAGGTACAGGGCGGTTGGGGCGGTGCGCGCCTTGTGGACGAGCGCGCGACGCAGGAGATGGTTTGCGGGAGACGGTTTTCTCTTCATGTGCGACTGCGAGTAGTGTAGCGGCGACGTTTGTACTTAAACCCTTTCTCTTTGTATCGAAAAATGCAAGTTATCTTCACCCTTCATATCTCGTTCTCGGCGCAAGAGTTTCCTCCAGAGTATAAGGCTTTCGACGGTCTTCCGACTTCAACCAGAGTTTGCGCGAACCTTCCGACAGCACGCGCGACAAGTGAGCTCTTTCGTTTCCAAGTTTTCTCTTAAGTCCGGCCTCGTGCGCCGCCCGTCTTGTTAACCGTGTTCGAGTTTGTCTCGAGTTTTAGAAGCGTCGCACATCGCACCGACGGCATTGTATGCGTGCTTCGATCGCATTGTGTAGGCGATCCCGATCCCGCTCCCTCCGAGACCATGCGACAAGTGCGTGCTCCGCGACAGCCCGAGAAGTTATCGCACCAAGAGCGCACCGGGTGCGTTAGAATCGCGTCGTCAAGCGGAGTACGATACAAGTGTCTCCCGAAGTGTGCGTATCGAATTGAGACTGCCGCATGACCGCGACTGGTCTGCGCCAATCAACCTTTAGCCCCACCTATACGTCTTACCCTACCCTATCCCTCCGAACGTCTATTATACCCTTCGTCGCCCCGGACCTCGCAGCCATCTAGCACCAAGGGATTGGTGCTACGCTTTGTGGTTGTTGTTCCCCTTTAGGTCTGTGTGGGTTTCGTCACGTGTTAGTGCCTTTCATCGGGCAGGAGTGTGAGACAGCGCCGGCGTCGGCATTTTGATCGTGAATTGCGCGGTTAAAAGTGCCTGCTAAAAGAGCGGCCTGGAGCTGGCTCGCATTGATGGTGGCTGTGCGCGCCTGATTGGCCTGGCGTCGATGCGCTGATTCAGCTCGGTAAGGAGCGTGCGGAGTGCATTGATGCTTCGGGTGTCATTATAGTATCTCATGTATATGCGACGGATCTGCTATAAGCATAAGTGCAACTTATAATAACGAGAATATGGGGCCCCCGGGGTAAGATAACCATGTGTGACTGTCTCCATGGTACCGCGGCGCTTATTGTTCTGTCGAGTATGGTGGCAGCGCTTTCCGCATTGTGCAGATCTGTATATATAGAGAGAATGTCCATGACTGGTTGTTCACTCACTGATCGGTGCCTATGTCTATCCGATACTTGGAGCTTGTTGCAGACGACGTCGACGGTGGTGATCCTCTCGATCTTACGACCCATGTGTCCAGCTCTCAATTAAACTGGCACTTCGACTTCTTATGTCCTCTTGATCGAAACAAGCCCATCTTTCCTTCTGACTTCTACCCCGTCGGGTCTTTGATCGTAGTACGGGATAACTCAGACTCTCGCTTGTTGAGTTTGTATGTTGCATGGAAGCGAGATGATCTACTTGCGCTATGTACAGCACATGGGATGAGAGTGGGTGGCCGTAGTAGCAAGTCGGTTTTGGCATTGTCGCTTCGTGAACACGTCTGTAATGCGACCTGCAACCTTAATTATGTCTTCAAGGCTAGAGCGCGCGAGCATACGAATTTGCATACGGGATACCGTAACATATCTGGGGTTTCCAGTGGCGGTCATTTGATGACATCATTCCATGTTGCCCTACCCGAATCGAGCATTCGGAACAGTAGACCTAACGATTTAATCATGGTGGACGATTCCACACCATCTAACGTTGGCGAGGATACCGAAGGGAAATTTCCTTTTATAATGCCGTTCGAGGATCAGGTTGAAATTATCCGAAATTGGGAGCATGAAGTCGATGAAGGTGTTCTCCGTCGAGTTACATGTGCGGTGTGTGCCAGAACCGCTAGTGTCGATGACTCTGTAGAGGTTTCCGGTCATGACTATGATCTGACTGTCCTTCGAAATCCGGCCTTGCATGACAGAGTACTTCCGAGGTCCTACAATGTGACAGCATATGACGGAGCTATATTGTGTCCTGTGGGTTTGCGCGACAAGGAGTCTAAGGGTATTATGATGCTGTGCAAGACGTGCGACCATGTTCTGGCATCGGGGAAACAGCCTAAGTCGGCAATAGCAAACTTCATGTACTATGGATATGAACGGTTACCTGATGAAGTCGCAACAGCATTTGATAAAGCTACCCTGGTGGAACTACTGCTGATTGCGAGAGCGCGTACCTCACGGGTAACCTTCTCGTTTTCTGAGAAGAGTGGGAACCCAAGCTTCAATAGAAGCTCGGAAACCGCTCAGAAGTATGGGCGGGGGAATGTGGCTATCTTGCCCCAGGATCCTATCGAGTTACGATCAGTTTTGCCACCTGACAAAGATGAAGTTGGTGATACAATATGTGCATTGTTCATGGGCGGTACAAGGCCACCTACTAAAGCAGAGATACTGAAAGTTAGGCCTTTCTTGGTGTCTAAGCACCGCGTGGAGGTCATGCTGGATTTCTTGATTTCCAATAATAGATGGTACAGAGAAGCAGGTGTCAATAAGTCAAGGGTGAATATCGATATGTTAGTCGATAGTGACAATCGAGAAGACAGTGGCATACCAGCGGGTGTTGAAATCAGTCACATGACAGACGAGGAGACGCAAGGTCTTGATAGTGTCACAAGCGGTTATGCTAGCAGGGGTCTAGATGGCAAGGTTACCGATCAGGACCATATACACGGCAATGAATCTCATACAGGAGAGTCTCTCGGTTACGGGAGATCGGGCCAGGACAATGTATCTGCTGAACAGGAGCGGAGTCTTCAGAGCACTCAGTCCGAAGAAAGCAATGCTGAAGACGCAGTCGGCAACAGATTGTTCATGGAAGCAGTAGGCTATACTGCTGGAGAACGCCGACGGGGTGGGTACCGTGAGATGAAGTCTAAGGCTTTGGCCTGGTGCCTGGACAAAAAGAAATTCATTCGGGTTCGTGCAGGATCTGCCTTTGTGGATGATAGGGATCCTGGACTGTTGTCCTGGATGTTTCCTCATTTGGATCCATGGGGGATTGGCGGATTCTATGAGCCATGTCATTCTCCTGAACAACATATCAGTTTTGGTACCCAAGTGCGACAACTCTTGCAACAACATGACTCACACTTTCAAAGAGATGCTAACTTCGCGTACGTCTGTTTCAATATCATGCAGAAGCGAGAAGTTAGTTCTACAACCAGTTTCAGGACGGATGTCGGCACTCATCAGGAAGTGGCGGCCGATCTGGCACTCCTAGCGCCTCATTTCAGCCGATTAATGAGGAAGTGGGAGATCAGCCCTTTCGTGAAAGCGGATAATGTGGTGGAGAAGAAAGCCATGAGCACGTTGCGCCGCATAAAGCTCGTGGGCAAGAACGTTAAGGGAAGCGCTGGATATAAGCAGTGTCGTAGGAATGAGATCAGGGCAATCCAGCGGAAGCTGGGTACACCTGCTTTGTTTATAACTATAAATCCCGCCGATATAAGCAGTGTCCTAGTTGGGGTTATCGGGGTAATTGAGGCTTCTACATGGCGGACTATGAGCAGCTACAGCAGAGCTTGCTTTGTGGCCCATAATCCGGGAATAGTCGCTCAGTTCTTCGACATTGTGATATCTAAGTTCATCAAGCTGGTTCTACGAGCTAAACAGTCTGGAACTGGCCTTTTCGGCCGATGTGAGGCTTATTACGCTATGGTGGAGGCCCAGGGATGTGGTTCGTTGCATTCACACATGCTCGTATGGTTGCGCGGAAATCCGAACCCGGAGCACTTGCGTTTATTAATGGCTGATGATCCGAACTTTAGTCATGATGTCATTCAATGGTTAGAAAGTACCATTAGATGTGAACAGCCTGATGCTTCGAGTATTGTCCGTAGAGAAGGTCTAACTCGGCCTCCTAGGACACATGGCGAAGGTAATGCAAAGGTTAGGCAGCGTCCATCTCCGAATAACTTCGCAAGCCTGGACGAGTTCAGACAACAATTCATTAGTTTTGTGAGCGAGTTAGCGGAAGAATGCAACTGGCACGAACATACAGCCACTTGCTGGAAGCATGTAAAGCAGAAAGAACTTGAGGACGACGAACATTGTCGGATGCGAATAGACGGCTCGGTATGTCCAGTCACTGAGATCGATGCGGAGACGGGTGGCATACTTCTGCGCAGACTTCATCCTTGGATCAACAATTACAATCCGCTTGTCTTGTTTCTGCTCCAGTGCAACATGGATATCAAGTACATTGGTTCAGGAGAAGCTTCCAAGGCTTTAGTTTATTATGTCACCGATTATTTGACGAAGAGTAGCTTACCGACACATGTTGGCCTGGCTGCGCTTGTGTACGCTATGCAACAGAACAAAATCAAGTTCAGTGCGGTGGCCACTGATGTCTCATCCGAACTATCGATGAAGAAGAATAGAAACCTTTTCACCAAGTCGGTGAACGCTGTTATGGCGAAGCAAGAGATCTCGCATCAACAGGTTATGAGTTACTTGATAGGGGGCGGTGATTATTACACAAGCCACAAATTCCACCACCTGCATTGGATGATGTTTGAGAAGTATGTCATGTCAGAATTAGCAGGTGATGTACTTATCCAAGAAGATCATGGTGATGACCGCGAGAGTGGAGGGGAGGTCACCGATCACGATAATGAGGATGAAGATGATGAAGTTAGGGAATCCAGTGGTCATCAGGTACGGATAAGTATTGAGGATGGTGATATATTTGTAACCGATGAGATATCCGACTACGTGTTCAGGCCGGTTGAAGAGCCATTCGATGGCATGAGTCTGTGGAGGTTCGGTGAGCGCTGCGGGAAACAGAAGATTGCTCGGGACAATACCTCGAGAACTGACGCAAATGGACCTCCGTCTCGACGACCACAGGCCATTCGGGGGCGATTTTCTAACCCTGATCATCCTCAATACGAGTCGCACAATATGAAGGTGCGGAACGTTGAATGGTTGGTTGAGCTTCTCGGTAGCTCGTTGCCTAGACCTGATCGGGGTGATGACGAACGTGAGCGTTGGTGTAGGGTCATGTTGATACTGTTCAAGCCGTGGAGGCATCCTCGTGATCTGAAACAGTCGGACATCAGTTGGGACGGGGCCTGGGGCACTTGGGAATTTGATCCTGAAGCTAAGAGTATCATGGCCAACATGAACGTTGATAATGAGTGCAAGGACGCACGGGAATATTATGATAGACAACGGAGAGACGCAGTCCCATACTTGCCAGCACTGGGACGTCATGGTGTAAGCGATGCCGGCGCTGATATTGATAGCTTTCAAGTCGCACTCGAGAACGATACTCAACTCGACGAGATGTATGATGATTCAGTTTATGGTGATAGTGAGGAGGATATTGATGATGATGCTGAGTGGCGCGACGTACCCAAGCTCTCGAAAGATGATGCTAGAGTGCAGGAAGTCTTGGCAGTAATCGATTGATCCGGACTGATGGTGTCAGATGCGAATGTTGATGTTGACCCACACTCCGTGGCAACTCTAGTCGACGACAGTGACATGAACCTGATTCGTCTACAAACAGAGTTAATGGATAACATCAGGAAAAACAAGCGCCCGTTACACGTGCCCGACACGGAAGAAAATGAGGCGAAGAGACGGAGAATATACGGTCCACGAGTTGATATAACGCAGGTAGGAGATCGTGTTATGATACTCCCTACAGAAGTAGTCAGTGACAAAGACATGAGTACAAGCATTGTTGAAGATGTTATAACTGATATGGGCCTTCGTGGAAACAAGGACCAGGAGCGAGCGGTCCGCATGGTTGGCGAGCACTTTTTGTCTGGTTCCCAGGAGCAGATGTTGCTGTACGTTGGTGGAGTTGGCGGATCAGGCAAAAGCTACGTCATAAAGGCATTAGTGGCTTTATTTGATAAATGTGGGTCTCGGGAGAAGCTATTATTGAGCGCACCTACCGGATGCACGGCATTGCTAATTGGTGGATATACTATCCATGCATTGACCTTGCTGCCTCAGCGGTCATCTGGAAGGACGAACAACAGGGAGACACTAGAATCAATATGGAAGGGTGTCAGTTACCTCGTTATAGACGAGATATCCATGGTGTCGGCACATCTCTTACAATTAATTTCTGATCGAATATCTGATGCTCGACAGTGGGATCCTCGATCTTTTGGAAAATCGTTCGGCGGAGTGAATGTCATATTCACGGGGGATTTTGGCCAGTTAGCGCCAGTTATGGAGAAATCTCTTTTTCATCGCGACCTCGTCCGTAAGATCGCCTCCAGTGTCGCAAATAGCATTGAAGGCCAGTTGGCTTTATCAGGTGCATTAAAGTGGAGGGAAGTCACGAGCGTTGTCTTACTGAAGACTAACTATCGATCGAAGTCGGACTCCGCGTTCGTAAACTTGCTGTCCCGAGTCCGAAAAGGATCAGCGTGGAACGGCCTTCAGCCGATGACCAGGGAACAGATCGGTACAGGATACAACTATTCCGTTAGTGACTATGAAACATTACTGAATAGAAGGCTGGACGTACTGCGGGTCAATGAGCCGGATGAAATCTCTAATTTCAAGGACGCACCCATTATTGTTGGTACGAAATTGTTACGGGACGCTCTTAATATCCGATATGTTATTGCATACGCTGAGAAGATGGGAAGAGTAGTCGACCTCTACTACTCACAAGATCAGTTCAAGAAAACGGAAGTATCGGGTGAATATCAGAGACGTCTTTGGAGGTTGCCGTCATCAGGAACTAAGGATTCATTAGGTGTTCTGCCTTTAGTAATCGGGATGAAGGTGATGGTGACTGAAAATGTTGCAATTAGTGGCAAGGTTGTTAATGGAACAGAGGGTATTTTGATGAACGTGAAGTACAAATTGGTCGAAGGTCGAAGGATAGCTGTGTGCGCTTATGTCCACATCGAAGGCTGTGGGATGCAAGCACCCGGTTTGGATCTCGATACAGTACCTATATTACCGGTGAAGACCTATTTTCAGTACGGCGAAGGTGGATTTGGGGTAAGCCGATCTCAACTGCCCTTGGTGCCTGCTTATGCGTATACTGACTACAAGAGTCAAGGACGCTCTCTTGAATACGCTGTGATCGATCTTGCTGGATGCAGGTCATTGCAGAGTGTGTACGTCATGCTTTCAAGAGTTCGAAGTCTGAAAGGTCTGGCAGTTTCCACCCGTCAAAGTATATCAGCGGATATCGCAAGACTTTCGAGAGGAATTTAGTAGGTTGGATATATTGGATAATCAGACAACGATCAGATTTGAGACTATGCTAGATACGTAGCTTGTTACAACTGGTGATACATGGAGATCCTCTGGCGCGAGTAATTGTACGGAACATTCAACGAAGCCGATTCGACCTCCGAGACGTCTGCGATGACTTGCGCATCTTGGGGGGAGGTTCATCAGGTTCACTGGTCAGTGTGGATGATGTACCCCCCTGTTCGTCGGTCCGCGGCTCCTCATCTCGCTGTCGTTGCTTTCCCTTTTCGTGTTGTCCATGTTCGGGATTTGCCGTAGACATGTCTTCAGCCTTTGTATGGGGCGTAGATAGAGTTAGGCTGGATGAATCTACATTTAACATTTGCTGAGACTCTGTAAAGGACTATTAATACAGGCACCTAACAAGTGTTAGTGTACGTACTGGGTAACTTGCGCGTAATCCGGGTGGGACGCTTTCGCTTCTTGCTCTTCGCGGATCTTGATGTGTTTGGTTCAGACTTCCCGGATAGTTGCTTCAAGTCGCCGACCGATCGTACGAGGTCCGCTAAATAGGTCATTGGACCCAGTGAGGGAGCGATTGCATTGGGATCGCCGTTGTATATATCCTCTGTTGGGATGACTTCATCTGCATACTCTAGTTCGGATGCTTCCTCCTTGGTAGGCACTATTGCGAAGACACTTAGTATCATTTCTAGCTGGTGTTGTTCGCGACGATAATGAAAACAGCTCACCTGATCTTTCTGTCGCTGGAGTGAATTCTGTATCCTGGCCTCCGGTAGAGTGAGAAGATGCTTCATGATTCTGTTTGGCGGGTGGCGTTCGTTGATGTTCTAAGTCACCTCGGGCAACTGCATACGATGTGCATCGTCTTGGTCAATAAGTCAATGAAACGTGCTGATGCTACTACTTACAATAGACACCGTGACTCGTGTGGATGACCGGACGATGTTGACGTGTGATAGGTCTCTTCAATCTCTCGCTGACAATGTTGTCTTCGGGATCTGAAGATGCATTTCCAGTGAGTTGTTATCAGATGATACTTGATGTATCCTATAAGTGTGATATTTACCTTTGTTGCTCGATATGACTGATACATCATTGTTAGCAGATGCATGGATCGAGATCCGATCGGCTCCGTCTTGTCCACGCGAGTCTGAAGAAGTCGAACATTGGCCTGCAAAGTATAAAAGGGCTCGAGGAACCAAAATACTGAGTACGTGACATACCAGTGTGTACGCGCGGTTGCAGTCCGCTATCAAGTATGGCTTGTATATCAGCTAGCGTGGACTATGTGTTAAGCGATATTCGTACGGAGTATGATCATAGGGCGCGGACGCACCCTGCATAGATTCTATGCTGGGTGAGCCTTGATGGATGTGATTACTCACTGAACATCTTACCTGTACCCGCGTTCTGCCTTGGACCGCTCTCCAACAATTCATCTGGTACGTCTGGTATCGGAACATTGATCCAGAATTCCTCGTCGTATCTGTGCGCGTAGGCGGTAGCTGCATCGGGCTCATCGATGGTCGTACCACCGCGGTTATCTGACACCATGGCAGTCTTCTCTACCATGACACTCGGTTGTTGAGATAACTCAACGTCCAGTTCTCCGCGAAGCTCTAGTGCTGCTTGTATGATACCCCGTCGCGTTGAAGAAGCGGTATTTCGATTTGCGGCCTATTAGGACGCAGGATGGACACAGTGAGTGATTGGCATCTGTTGATTATGAGTTGCCGTATGACATGCACGCACCGTATGCTTAGCCTGATGTCTAGACTCATCATCGAGTGAGAAATCTTTAGGTGCTGGTATGTCCTTCCGGTATTCTGGTTGCTTGGTATGCGACACGCTCGAAGGCCTAAACATGCGTATATCATAAGGCGATAATGTGTGCGGTTACTGAGTAACTTACGTCATACAGCCAGTATCATTGGCATCTGTGCGCAGGGACCGTGCCGGCATGACAGTTTCTCGGTCTGTCGGAGCTCGACCAGGAGCTATTCTCTTGCGAGGCTTCTTGATGGTTTTGGACGAGTGTTCCTGATCTCGAGGAACGCTAAAAGGGTAGGTGTTAGGGGTAATGTCGTTCTTGTCGTGGAATATGGGTGTAGGAGGGCAATCAAAAGCCATCGGCGAATTAAGGCGTCCCACACGGATGAACTCCAGAGGTCAATATTGAGGGTACCAGTGCTTGTCAGTGACAACGTATTGCAGCGTGAATGACACCCATACGATGTCACCAGCCTGGAACATAGGTGGATCAGCTTGTTGAATAGGTAAGAACTCCGTATCAGTATAGTGGAGCATGCGCGGGGTAACAGGATTGGGAATCCAATCCTGACTAACAGCGGCGGCATCTCTAATCCAGGGGTGAACTGAGGCTGGAACCTTCCAGTTGGTATTGGCTATTGTTCGAGGGTAGAAGAGAGGTGTTTGCCAATACCACCTTCGCCGTTGACTGCCATCCTGAAATGGTCTTCGCGGTACCTTTCTGATATTGAAACCGATTGTATTAGTGACGTGCCCGTCGATCTCCTATGCATATGTTGGTCAATCCGTTAACATCACCTCCATGTAGACAGTAGATACCTTAGCCATATCGAACAGGCTTTCATCTGATCGTGTGTCGAATGCGCAGGTTATCTGAGCATCCCATCCGGGCTCAAATACTCTGCCAATAAACACTCGTGGTTAGTGTTCGGCAGTACTGACTCCATGTGACTCACGCTCTCGTATCGGGAACGGAATTCGGAACAGGCTGTCCTCGAGGTACAAAATTTCCAGTGCTATATTCATTGCCGAACGCCCATATTCCTGCATGACAAAAAGTAGCAATATTGCCGTCCAATAGAGACTCAATCTTGAAGTATACATCAGCTGTCTGACATACTCGATAATAAGTCGACTTGCCGAATGCCTTGTGGGGGTAGTTACTTCTCCGTGAATATTCAAGGTGATGAGAGGCTTGTTCGACCTCAAAGACTTGACGGCGTCGACGAAAGGGATCTCTTGACGCCATGTCTTCTGCTTCCATGGGATCAGTTCGAAACGAACTTCATCCATAATCTGAGTAAGAGCCTGGACATAGACAGGGTGAGTGAGGGGAGAGCAATTGGAACAGCGGTCCACTATGTGCCGGACGCGGTGTTATACATTGTCTTTATATCTTGTATGATCTGGCAGTCGTCGCATTGTTGTTTGGCCTTCCTGCTAGCATTACCCAAAATCGGCGATGCGAGACCTGGGCTGGTCATTGTGGTATGGAGACCTACCATTATTAGAACTGGATCAGAGGTTGATCGCAATCCATCTGCTACATTTCCCTATCCGTTACAATCCAGAGCGACTATTATGGTCATAGTCATGAAGGAATTGTTATTTGCATCGCCATACCTAGGTCTTCAATCAACAATGGTGCCCTATTGTGCACTCAGTCCATAAGGTGATTCCTAGCGGACTCAGATGTTTGATGCAGTCAACGTGCGGCGATACATGATAGGAAGTTCTGTGCATAACGTCGCAGTAGGGTGGTATCGAAAATCCAAATATGTTCTGACAATGGCACGCACCTAAGATATTCCAACCTCGTGTGGCCATTATAGAGTTCGAGGCGAGGTCACCGAAGAATCCGTTCAGAGTAGCCATTAGAGTTGTAACTAACTTTCCGGTGTGACTTCGCGTCATCTCCGTGAACTTCGGCATCGGGAGTTGAACGAGGTACATCGGAGGTCCTTCATACCGTAATGTTCACGGTTGCATTAGAGGCAAATCATATGATAGAGTTCAAACACTACTTACAGACGGCTTTGTCACTGATGACCTCAGTCTGTGCCATCGACGAAGCCGTGCTCTTGCTAGTTGACGTGTAGATGTCCCTCCTTCGCTCTCTTGGCAGCTCAGAAGTCAGTCACTCCGCTCGCGAAGCCGGGGAATCCTAAACGCCACCATCATTCCGAAGGCCAGCACAGCAATAAACCTTAAGTGTTGTATTCATCGTCGCCAGCGGAAAGATGTCAGCCCCATTGTTTCGAGACTCCGACCAAGGAAGTCAGACCTATCGTAGCTCGTCAACTGTCCAACAGTTGTGTAGTGGTTGGCATCGCGTCTTCGTATAACAGATTAATCAGCGGGTTTCACCTACGTCTGCTGATCATATGGTACCTTGTAAACAGAACCGATCCTTGTATCTGTTCTCACATATCCGGTGTTAGTATGACGATTCATCGATACACCGGCCGACAATAGAGTATCTGAAGCACATAGTGTAGTCGATAAGTATTGGAATCTCAGAATTCACTCAGACGCAGAGAGCAAGAGCGCATAGTAGTGAAGGTTGGCCACAAACAGGAGTAAATATTAATGAGTGCCCGGGCGAAGCCATGGAATGACTTGGCTGACCTTTACAAGCCGCTGTCTCGTATATCTTTCGTGCGGACTAACACGATCCTATACCCTCTGATGCAGCAAGGTTAGTTGCAGTTCTGTAAGGGCTACCTTAACAACCAGTGAGCTGGCAAGGCTGCACGTTGTTGAAGGGAGTTCCAAAGCAAATATATACACTCATGAGCACTAGATACATCCACTACTAATATCTAAGGGCTCACCTGCACGTTGTTGAAGGGAGTTCCAAAGAGGAACAGGTTAAGGGACCCTTCAACAAGTGCAAAAGACAAGTGGCCGCTCTGTGTGACACGTGACGTCACGTCACGGTGGCTGAAAGCGAAGGTGGCTGAAGGGGAGCCCTTACAAGTTCGGTATCTGGAGATCAGTACATTACTTCAGGGAGTCCCTCTAGGTGATGCCTCGAGGAGTACTTTGTACTGGACTTTGATTATTACAATTGTGGTCGGTGGGTATCAGAAATCTGCAATGTTCGACAACGTGAGTGCTGCTTCTACTTGTGTACTATCCAAATTTACTAACGGCGAACCTTCATACCTTCTAGCGAACATGGATGGTTCCACTTGCAGCGGGTCTAGACTATTATGGTTGTGTGTTAAAGTCTACATGCTTCCGTGAGCTGAAAGGGAGATCCGCACCTCGCCGTTGGTCTCAATTGGACACGCCAATCGTCCCTGAGGCCTGATGCTAAAGCTAGTCAGTCAATTCTGGTTCTTCCAAACACTGGGTATCTCCATTTGTTTGGAAGATCCATTGTTGACTGACGTATATATGACGCATGTCCGAAATTAGGGTTGTTAGACCTATTTCATGTGATGACCCTTAGAATCAATAACGTAAAGGACGGCGACTGAGAACCCAGGGAATGTAACCCAGCCCACTGGCGTGCCTGCTTATATATATCAGCTGTTTCTATGCACTGATCGCTCCCTGGGCTATCCAACTACTATTATTCTACTGCTATTACCCTCATGGTGAACTTGAGTCGCCTTGTGCTTCGCATTTCCTCACCTATCCGAACACATCGTGTTGATGCAAACTCAGATATATCATCCGGGCCACTCAATGTGAGTATGAATCATACTGTAGTCATATTGCCCTGTTGAACAATATACTAGTATGTGCGAGGGCGGCTTCTCCGTGATTCACTGGATGATGCGGAATATATCAGTCGCATTCTTGGGGCTTCATCGCACCGGGATTATGCCGACGGCAATCAATGCGAAGGATCATCCACTCTGCTATCCGACCACCCGTGCCCCGAGTCGCCTGTCGTGATGGTACAGATCATACCGTCAGCCTCATGAATGATAAGGGTATGCGACTGCCCTAAACAGTTACTCAAAGTTGGAATGGTTGTCGAGTTGCAATGGAAAGGGACATGGGCCGTAATCTACACCAAAGACCACGTGACCATACAGCGTCTGATTGGCGCTTCAGGACGGCACGTTCTCTATGCGGTCGGTCGAGTGGAATTTGGCGAGGAGATGTATATGTTAGTCGATAGGGCGTGGGCGGATGTGAGTGTTTGGATGAAGTTCAAGTGCTTGATGGGTATCGGACGCCGCGATTGGGAAACGGAAGTAGGTACTTTTTTGCCTCCTATTTGATGATCGGGAACACCGGCGATACACGTTTTCATTGCTGTTACACCACATCACACACTCTTTTAGCTATGTACGTCAAGTATACCTATACTACATGCCTTTCGTTACAATGCCTGTATCTTCGCTTCGCGATTCCTTCATTTATTCCTTATCAGATACCCTCCGCCGAACATACAACACCCGGACTTAAGGCTATCGGTAGAACTGAGTCCGTATGCCGGTCTATAAGGTTCACTTGGCGGCATCCATGTACTGCGCGATAAGGGTTCATATGATTCCTAGGGCATACCGCGCGTAGTGAATGGAACTGTAAAAGCGCTGTTACCGAAAAAGAAAAAGCAGGTACCATATAGAACGCACCTTATCACAAATGGATCCGCGATACGGACGTATGCGGTCGGTCGCGTCAGGTTGCTCGACCAATCCAGCACTTCAAACTGAAGTCGGTGATCGCTTGCAACTCGAAACTCCGTAGGATCAACCGGTTCTAGCATATGATGAATAATCAATTGGGACAAGATGATGAAGCAACGCGAATCACGGACCTTCCTGCAGCAGTGGGAAGTGGACAGCCCAGCACGCTGAATCTTCCGTCGACCAAATGCCTATTGGTATGATGGAGGTCGAGCGTACTCCCTCGTTGCAACCTGCGATCTTGAAACCACGACGTTTGTACTTCTCTTGCCAGTCCATGCCCTTGTAAGATCGATACCACTTGTCCTGGTTCATGAACGTGGTCCTATGAATCATGGTGGCATTTGGAAAGACCGATACAGCACGATCGAATGCTATGAAGTTCATTACGCAAGCTGATGAACCAGTGAGACATGACAGCGAATCCGAGAGTATAATGACCCACTAGAGTGAGATGCATGTAGTATATGGCGAAGAACCTGGTAAGGATGCACAACACGTAGTACTATCTCCTTGAACGTCGACCCTATCTGACATCTGAATGTGAGAGTTCTGATTAAGTCAAGGTTGTTCTTCGACTCCCGGATCTCATTTCCTCGTAGGACCTTCCTCGCTGTCATGGTGACCGCCGTTTCGATGAATGTTTGGTATCTGGTGTGGTATGACTTGTGCCAGTGGACGTAGCCGATCGAACACAAATATGTTCCAACCGGGATGACGCTGCCCGGAGGGAGGTATATGTCCATTGGCACAGCGTGATAGCATTCGCGATTGAAGAACTGCAAGGCTTGCGAACCAGCTATAACCGCCCCTGCGTCGCAGAGTACCCTTCGAAAGGCTGTTGGATCTGGAAACCATTTGTGTAGAAAGGCTCCAATATTCCATGTTTTAGCTTTATAGCTCTCGACTCGGCTGTATAAAGACCTGCTGAGTTTACTTATAGTGAATATAATTTCGATAGATAGACGATTGAAAAAGTTTGCGTTAATATCGGGTTCAACAGGGCCGTAGAGGAGCATCGACTCCAGACTCGAAGACATCAGATAAGTATATGTGCCGGCTAGTCAGATTCTGCGTTGAGAGAGTAGTGAGTTCGATGTAGCACATAATGTGATGGAACACTCAGGTATATATTAGCGGTACGATTCAGACCTTGAATTATCTTCCTAATCTGATATATCAGTACAATGTAAGTATGTATTCGTTGGACTGCCTATCTCTCTGGTAGAATAGAAGCACGTACCACATAAAAGCATTCTGCCGATTGGCTGATAGATATTCCTGACTTGAACCAACATTCTATCCGATGCAGCCGGTGTTGATCTCTACTCCGTATCATCCTGCAGCGTACCATTCGAGCATTGTCCGACCAGATTATGACACACTGCTTTAAGCCGGGTCCATCTGATATCCGCCACAATAGTACTTTGAATAGAGTCTTGGCTAGAAGCGACATACCATAATCTGTCTCGCTGTTTATAGGTGCCGCTCACTGTGTCATGACTATTGCATTGTCCGACCCCGATTATTTCAGAAGACATCCATACGCAAAAAGTGTTAGATCGGCATATCACTTTCGTACCGGTCTGGGGTGCCATGAACAGAAATCACTCCATTAGCATATAACCATATTCATCACGGTCAGCTTACTTACCAGTATGCGGCTCAAGCGTACCTGCAGTTAACAGTATGTAACGCGGCCCATAATGCGACAACCGCGATACTACGGACACCTAAATTCCCCGGCTATGTTATCCGTTTAGCGAAGGTCATGTCTTTTTACTCACACGCACAGTATTAGATGCATACCCACCTGGTCCAATCTTCCGTGAGCCAGTTTTCTGCCATTCGGAGCTGCGGTAAGTCTAAAGCGGCACGAGACTAAGTTTCAAAGAGAATGTGGAGTGAACGTAACACCACACCGGTCTAAAAGTACCAAAGGTGGTCAATTGGACCACGTGCCTTATCTTGCTCGAGTCTGTAAGCACTGCAGTAGGATCACTTGTGTCCCTTCTACCGTAAAGTTTAATGTTACGTAGTGAAGAGACGTCTCTATACCGTGAAGGGTGCATTGATAGTATGGCCACAAACAAAGGTAAACAATATCCTCTCATTACAAGCAGCTACCCTTCAGAGAAAGTACAGATCTACTTCGCCGCGAGTAAATTGATGAATCAATATGTTCACATATACCAATCTTGTCTTATTCGTAATACTTACATATACATAGTGGACTTAATGATTGCTACTCGTACAGTGTAAGGCATAGTGGAAAGCGAAGGCATGGGGGCAACATGTGTACGTATAAACGCGTCATCAAGCTAGTCTGATACCTCGCTGAACAGACCAAGTATTACACCGACGCATCCATGATACATAGTTGATCGAATGCCTTCAACAATTTCTTGGCCGCACTCGGTATTGCGCCCGGTCCCTCGTACTCGTCACGCAACCACCACTGAGCGCCAGCGTGACCTGGGCTTGGGATCCAGCTCCCGTCCCTCAACTTCAGGTAGAAAAGCGGTCTGAGTTGGAGTAGGCAAAAGTGGGGCCGAGTATCGCCTATAACGTGCAACATATTCAGTTGAGTTTCGATATAGTCATCAATTGTGCGCTCATGTTGATCGATTAAGCAAAGCAACGGCGATACCCATGCTCTCTCGTTTATGGTAATTGACACGATGTTGCGCAATACGAATGGGTTCTCCTTCAACCTGCGAATAAGGTACTGGAAAATCTATGTTAGAGCTATGTCCGTCGACGTACTGAAGTACTCACCGCAGAGTCCACATATGACTGGTCGATCGACAAATTCTTGAGCTCTGGCAACATGCTGGAGATGACGGTGACGGCATGCCATAGATTGACCTCTTCCAACAAGCCAACCACCAGTGATTTGAGAGGAGTATTCGGTCGCAGAGAGTACATGAGGAGGGTGGCAAGTTCCGGATCGGAAAGTGCCTGACGAATGCCCAAATGCTGAATATTCCTTCTAGGCATGACTCTGACGGCTGTTAGGGCCTCGTCCATACGCAAAATCCGGAGGTTCGGCATAACAGGAGGTACAGCAGGATTTAGGTGTTTCAACTGACACAATCGCACCCGACCGGTCGGCGGAAGAAGCACTTGCTCGTTCTGCAGGCAATGGTGCAGAAGACTCGTAGTAGACCGATCCACGAAGATGTTCAATGTCTCCACCATTGGGAGTAAGGGGATAAGTCGTCCGAGAAATGGCACGTTGGTGAAGTTTTCGTTATAAGAACGCGAGCGATAGGTAAGGGAGCGAACATATATCGTGTACTGAGGATTGTCGTGCATAGTCCGATGGAATAGGTGAAATGCCCGATCCGAAAGATTGATATTCCTGTACAACTGTCACACCACGATGTTCTTTAGAAGAACACAGACCAGCGCAATTGTTGAGAGTTCTGGTAGGGTGAACTTGCCAACTTCAAGTATGTAGCTAAGTAGTTCCACTGGTAGGGATATGAGCGTGATCCGACTATGAGGCATCAGATGAATCCATACAACAACATTACTGTCAGGACTTACCTGCGCCCGATCCACAATGGGTACACCATATTGGAATTCCCGGTGAGATTGAGGCACGGTGTCCTCTGCTTATCTTTTCTATTGCTGTCGCATCGGGTCCGCAGAGTGAGCATACAATCAACGACTCGTCAGGACTATTCGTGACCATGAAAGGTACCTTCGTGAGCACCGGGGCATTGTCATACCCCAATTGCCCGGTTTGCAGTATGCAAAGACTTTTCCATACAAGTAACTTGAATAATAGCACGATTGCGCCCCTAATAATGCGATCATTCCGATGTTTTCGGCCTTCTTCCTCCATGAGTTCCGAAACCAGATGCACCCATTGTCGTCTTCACTAATCTTCCGGTTTCTCTGACTCGACGCATGTAAAGTTCGCAGATGCCTCCTCAGCCACAAACCTAAGCTGGCAGAATAGGAATCTATTATTCACCTTAGTTTGGTTACAGAGTGGACCGTACCTACCAACATGCACACCCCATAAGCGTCCCGCGCAATCTCGTGGTATCTTCGCATACGAAGTATTGATCGAGCATGGATCCCCATATTTGACTAGACCTGCAAATTAACCTACACGAGTGGAGGTGGGGACGAGCAGCGCACGCCAAGAATCAGCGGAAGCACTTGAAGGGCTATAACGCACAGTTTATAGTTCCTCGCAAAATGCGAAATCTGAAGTCATGGTGCGATATAAGATCCTTAAGCAGTGATTACGAAGTTGCTGATATGTCCATCGTTATCTGAAATAATTTATCAGAAATTATGATCACTTCACTGAACGGCTTCCCCACCGGTCAGAGTTTAACTTCTTAGAAGCATATAGGCACAGCCAGATCAACTTCAACACTATACCGAGAACTATGTCATACTCGCTTCAGTGGGGAAAAGGTTAAATCGCAACTTACCTAAGCAGTCTGACTATATGATGACGTAATATCAACAGACGTGTGACGGCGGTGTGGGGTAATCCCACCACCGACCAATACAACTGATTTCTGGTACTGAGATGTTCTGCGGATGGCCATGAACTCTAACCCTATCAAGTTCGAATATTCGAAGGTTGATCTAGGTATGTAGGCGTTTATGAATAAAGTTTAAGCGATCTCAACAATGAAGTTTCTGTTATAGGACTCCAAAAAAAACGAGCATGCAACAATGCTCAATCTCACCTCGATGTTATCCGTGTCCTATGCAGATGGCCACGTATAAGAACGCGACTCGGGATATGCTGTGGTGGCTTACTTGAGGCATCGATACCCCCTTGGTTCGATATATGGAAGCAGTCCAGAATCTCAGTGAGTATCCTATGATGATCATATGCCTCACCCATGTTCAAATATCCCTCCGCATCTCTTAGATAGTTTATCTGTCAAATCCTCGCCCTCTCCGCAATCTGCGAGTGAAGGCAAGGACCCGGACATGGAATCTGTCTGTTCTAATGCTGCGTCTCGTGTCGAGATTGAACGCCTGCTTGAAGGTGTACCGAGCGACGATACCAAGAATGCCGTGAGCCGTACGGATCTTCCTCCTCTGTAAGTCAGCTTATCTCTTCATAACCATGTCTTTCTTGATTATGCATTCGTACCAGCAGGTATCAAGACGTTGAGCGAGGAGAGCTCCTATGTGACAATTGTACGTCGCATGCATACTCTCAAAATTCATATTCATCGATGTCTTGAAGATGAGGCGCTCGAATACAGAGCGAGTAGCTACCGCACATCCGCTATTCTCTGCAGGGATGTGCGCTCCAATCGTACCGTGATACTGAAGATGTTCAAAGACATTACCGGTCATTACGAGAGAGACCATGAGCGCGTTATTATGGACATAGTATCCGACGCGAGAGGCGTTCAAACAGGGTACGTATTCACATTGACCGGTATTACACAGAACACTAACCTTTCACAGTCGGTTCGCCCGGCTAATGGATTCAGTGGATCATGGTATCAGGCCATGTCTCGTATTTGAAGCCTACGGGATGACTTTGAAGGAATTACAGTCAGTCCCATACATGCGGCCTTTCTCCTTTCGTCACCTGCAAGAATGGACTATTCAATTGGCCGAGGGTATATCTTGTAAGTGTTCCGACTCTGCTATGGTTATTTGACTTAATGGCATTCAGTCTTACATAGCAACGGAATCATACATACCGACATCAAACTGGAGAATATTGTCGTTGAAAGCAACAACGCCGTGAACATATACGGCTTCTGTCACACGAGCAAATTCTCGTTAAAGGTAAGCTTTCTTCTGCCTAAGGTTACATCCACATATGAAACAATCACTGCAGACCATTCTCGTAAGCTCTGCCATAAGAATTATTGATCTGGGAGGCGCTGCGCTTATGACCGAGCGGCATGCCTATCTATCCGGAACTCCCCTGTATCGAGCTCCCGAGGTAACACTCAGTACGTGAGGCACTTGTACTACAACCATTCCATTACTGACTTTGTCAACTCCCAAAGAGATGGAATGGGGATACGCAGTTGACACATTCGGTGCTGGCTTGGTTATAGCCGAAATGTTCGGCGGGAGTCCTCTCTTCTACGAAGTGGACGACAATATGGAGCGTCTAGCAGCAATGGAAAGGATGCTAGGACCGTTCCCGAAGAAGTTTGCCATGGAGATCGAAAGAACCAACAAGGGAGTATTCCGAAAGTCTGGTACTGCTTGGCACGTCGACTACCCGCAAGCCCGGTGCATCCACAGACCGGATCACGAACATATCGTTGGCCGCTTAGCGAGACTCAGGCCCCTTGACGTAAGCTGCTTCACTCCTCAGTCTGTTGTTGATACTGAACATACGACGAGCAGGTCATGATAGGCTATGCGCCATTGTGTAGCCTTATCCGACGAATGATTAATGTTAACCCGGAATCGCGAATTCCAATTCAAGAGGTGGCGCAGCATCCCTTCTGTGCCGCCCAGTACACCTTCTAGTAAACTCGACGTGTCCTCACTTCATGATAAGTTAGTTATTCCCTTTCTGCCTACCTGTACCAACCATTGTCACTTGCAGTATGTCCACCTTCGTAGCTCCTTCCATTGAATATCAGACGTTACTAAGCGCGTCCGTATTAAAACAAACAATGCTCCGTATTCACGTGACTACAATCGTATACGATGTAAAGGGTTTACCCGAGACCCCCCATTCTCGATCAGTATATGTAAAGACAAAGGAAACATCTTCCGCTGCTATGACTCCTGTATTGTGGTGCCCATTACGATCGATACTGTCCGACAGTATAAATAGACGTGAACAAACCGGTACATGTTAAGACACACTACTCACTCAGACTGCCCGCGGTTACTGCCTGCCTTCCTCATACGCTGCCGGTCCAACGTCCATCACCCATCTATGAACAACACCAATCCATATCGCAGCCGATCGACCCGTCCGTATCCGTACCCTCAGTTGCTCAATCATGGTCAGCGACGTCATCGATATCACCTACTCGACCTACCATTAGATATCTTCATATCACACATCGCTGTATTCTTCACTACTGAAGAATTGATAAGCATCGCTCGCACATCGATTGGGATCCGACGGATCATACGAGAAGTCTTCAGGCATGAAGTGTGCAATCTCATCGGTCCCTTCTTTGATGGACATACAGATGAAGTATTGGAATTCTTGCGATGGCACGAAGGTATTATTTCTGGTTCTGTCGCGTTGGCCGCATGCCTGCGTAAACAGTTTCGAGTTAGTGGTTGGACACCGAATGATCTTGACATATACATACCCTTCACGACGCTCGGGGAAACCCAGAACTTCGTCCTATCATTTGGATACAGAGTCCAAGATTTGGTCACCGAGAGAAAGTACGACGGATCCGCCAGAACCGCAGGAACACAGTGCCTCGTCAAGTTCATCCATCCCGTTAATGGTCTGAAAATAGACGTAATCGCAACATCGGATATCAGCCCGGAACATACCGTCATGCTATTCTCGGGTACGCACGTTATGAATTGGATAGCCCCTGATGGATTATTTATGGCGTACCCTTCCCTTACTCTCAAACATTGCGGCATGCGCGTCACCTACGAATTCATGTCAGACGACAAGAAGAGAGAGTATGCAGATAGAGGATTCGAGATCCTCGATCCAAGCACAGACATGGTCCCTCATCCTGGAGAATGTGGACGACATCCGCACTGTCCGCACACTGTGCGCTCTTCGCTTGACGCGCACAAAATGTGGATCAAGATTCCGACTCTGTGGAGTAGCGCCGGTCGTAAAGTATATGGACGTCATGGTGTAGCTTGGCTGATAGGAGGAAGCGAATGCCACGAATATGGCCGCCACCACAGTGGACTTGAGACGGTATCATTTGTTAACTCGTTCGAATGTCATTTTTGAGGAAGATACGTTATGACTAAGGCAAACAATACGTGTATGATTAGCATGTGCCGATATAGTTGCCTCATATCCCCACCGTCATGTCCAATATAAACATGTATTGTCTCATAATGCACGGGACAGGTTTGCCCGGAGGGCTGTGGACTTATTGACGGCTCCTCGAGGGCGTATATTTCGATGACATTGCCATAATAGGATTGTTCGGCTCCCACGTGTTGTCTAACCACGCGACATTTGGCTTTTGCAGGACGACCATTCATCATTAATTCTGGTTTGTCATCGACGACCATTAGTCGCCGCTGCAGTGTCCGCCCCACTCGACCTAAACATACCAGCGAGGCAGGGAATGGCGGCGCCGACGAACATATTCTCCCTGTCAGGCCAGCCTCTCCATGTTTTTGTCGAGGCATCAGGAGTCCAATCACGACCGAAGCTGATTCGTTCCTTGCGTGTATGTTTCGGATCTGAGTCCCGTGTAAACTGGGGTTATGCTGATGTTCCCGGATAGAACGCAGGGGCTGTCGTATGCTATGCTCCGAGCGATGCCCAAGTTATCTTGGTCGACTCCTCGACCCCCGAAGGAATCCAGTTCGTTCGTGAATGGAGTAATGATACGGGCAAGGTCGTGCTGGAGTCAAAATGGGCAGGAAAGTGTATAAGGATGGGAAGGCTGCTGTGGTCTGCAAACAACTGGGGTGGATGTGCTTGCACTCTCTCCAGTGATGAGCAAACAGTCATCCAAAACCCAGCGAACGAGGACAGCTAGTGAGTCCCTTTGGCGCCCTTCTGCTCGTGCCATTTTCTTACTGACTGCAAGCCCAACCCCAAGTCCTACACCTACGAGACCGGATTCGAAACCGTCATCATCAGCGTCTGCTATACCTCCTTTGCAGAGTCAACCTATCCCTAGTAGCTCTTCCTATAGCGCCAATGCGGCAGCCACCTTCCCTCTGAACTATGCAAGCTCCTTGTCACCATTTGAGCGTCTTCAATCTCCGCAATACTCTCAGTCCCCGGGTGTGGCCTCGCAGTATTCTCAGTTCGGCACACCTCCTCCATCCATGCCCCAGCAGCAGATGCAACAGCCTCAATTTGCCCCGTCTCAAATAACACCCCAGATGGCGGCCATGCTGCCTGCAATGCCGCAGGTCCCAGGGCACATGTTACCTGAGATGCTCAACAACTTCATGATGGCTTATATGCTACAGCCTCAGTACCACCAGATGCTTCATGCCGTGCAGCAGAGTCAAGTCTCGCGAATGTCATATACCGTACCAGCGGCGTCGCAACCGCTGGTAGAGCAGCAGCCTTTCTCGCCCGGCGGAAGCTCTACTATGCCACCACCTTCCGCGAGCGTAGCGCAGCCTGTCGCCTCGTCTTCCCGTGCTCCGCGCACTTCAGATTCGGCTTTTTCAAAGACCATGTCCTCGTCACGGAAGCGGAAAGCCCCGTCATCATCATCCTATTCGCCTTCGCCTTCGGCCAGTTCCAGAGCAACGCCTTCAGGATTGAACGGCAAAGAGCGTGCATATTCCTCAAGCGAATCAGATGAGGATGAGGATGAAGACAAGACTCTGAGCCCCTCCCGGGTGACTGGCTCGTCCCCTTCAGATTCGGCGCCTCAGCGCAGGGTGCTAGCTCCCCGGAAAGAAGGCCACATATTTGAGACAGATGCTGGGACCCCTCTCCTCTTCCACGTTCAGGTTGACCTCAAAAATCGGATGCAGGTCGTACAAGCCATAAAGGTAATACTTTCTATGGCATATACTTACCCCTCGTTCATCTAACGACATGGTCCCATAGAAGAACGGAGGGAAAGTCACTTCAGATATCGAAGACGCGGACTACATCATCCTCTATATCCGCTCCAAGACGTTCAACATCTTGTACGACAGCACAGAAGCGAAGGGCAAGTTTCCTATCCAAGCCTCGTTCGTCATGGACTGTGTAGAGGAGAAGGCGCTGCTTGATCATAACCACTATATCTTGGAGCACCCTGACCCAAAGTGCAAGCGGAAGAAGGCGAAGGTAACGAAGACGAATTCAAAACCAAGATCAAAGACGAGCGGCGCAGCGAAGTCGCCCACAAAACCCAGGTCCAAGCCCCGACCTAAACCGAAGAAGATTGTCCCGGTAACAGACGACGCAGATTATGACTTTGACCGGGACCTGCATTCGCCACCGCCTCCTACCAACGAATTCCCCATGCCCTCTGGAAAGTATCCATTCACAGACGAAGAGAAGGACTACGCGAAGATGTACATTGAGCTGTGTCTCAAACGGGATCCGACGACGAGCGGCAATCGAATCGCGCAGCAGTTGGCGCGGAAGGTTGGCTGTTGCGTCTCTATCCCAGGACTGAGGTTAATACCTATGTTACTAGATGCCTGCCCATTCGCCATCGTCCTGGCATGCTACGGTTGCTAGGATGAATGTTTTCACTGACGCGACGAGGAAGAGGATTTTGACCGAAAGAGCGGAAGCGAAGGCGGCTGCGGATGCTTCTGCTGTCGCTGACGCACTATTGGGCGCCACTGAGGACGAGGCACTTGATGGAGCCGGGGACGAAACCTATCGCCACGAGCTCAATATCCTCACTAATTTCCTGATGACAAATGATCTGAATGAAAGTGAGGCGGACACTTTCGCCCGGCTGGAAAGCCAGGTGAGCATGATGAAGTTTGTGTACATGCCATGGTCCCTCACTTACATTTGACAGGCTCATTGTCAGACCTCATCTAGTTGGGTCCAGTTCTATGACGAACATTTCGAGGATATCACAAGAGCACTTGGAGTCGATGCTAATGGCCAGCCTGGCCCTGCCCATCCAGCAGCGCTCTATAAAACGGATGCAAAGGATGAAGAGATGTAGGGATAGAGTATATGCATATGCTTGCTGGATGGAGGGCATACTATCTTGCTACTGTATAACAACCTATCCATACATGTTTGACCTTCCCTCATGACATTAAGATTGTATGTACCAATACCACAGATTGAATCCACCGGGATATATTCACGGACGGAGGGAGCGGTTGGTATTACGTGAGAGCGTTGTGTACAAGAAAAGAACCGAGTTATATAAAGTAGCTGGAAGACCCCGTCTCTATGTCTAAGCCAGACCCGCTGCTTTCATAATCTGGGAGAAGATCAAAATTTAACGTAGACGACATTAAACATAGCAATGTGGGCTTACTTCGAGCATCTTCGGGCCGATCTGGGCTGGACTGTCCACTACGTTAACCCCCGCCTTCTGCAGAGCAGCAATCTTATCTCCGGCGGCACCTAGATGAAAAATCGTCCGTAAGGACATGCTTCTGTGATCTTCAGATGTTGTCATACCTTTGCCACCAGAAATGATGGCGCCTGCATGACCCATCCGTCGTCCTGGAGGAGCTGTCCGACCAGCGATGAAGCCAACCACAGGTTTGGGGTTGGTGCGAGTCTTGTTATACTGCTCCAGGTATTCGGCAGCTTCCTCCTCCATGGTGCCACCAATTTCACCAATGATGACAATGCCTGGATCCAAGTCAGCACCTCCAAGTCTTCCACTTCTGATTTAATACCGCGTACTGACCTTCAGTCTTATCATCTTCAAGGAAGACCTTGATAACATCGACGTGCTTGGTGCCCGGGAAAGGATCACCACCGACACCGACACATAGAGACTGGCCGAGTCCGACATCGGTAGTCTGAGCCACGGCCTCGTAGGTCAGAGTACCTGAACGCGAGACAATGCCTATAGACCGAGAAAGACGTCAGAACACCAGGACAGCTCGATCTAAGCCACGTACCGATTTTTCCCGGTTTGTGGATATGCCCAGGCTGGATACCCATCTTGCAACCCTCGGGATTGATGATACCCGGGCAGTTAGGTCCCACTAAACGGGATTTTGACTGGCTTCTCAATGCGTGCATCACCTGTACAGCACGACGTAGGTGATAGACCGCCGTGCGTGAAGAGATGCGGACACACCTTAATCTCGTCCGCCTGGGGAATACCTTCCGTAATACAGACGATGAGACCAATCTCGTTTTCGATAGCCTCAATAATCGCGTCTGCTGCAGTCGGTGGAGGCACATATAATACAGTTGCGTCGGGTTGCGCTTCCCGAACAGCCTTCACAATGGAGATGAACCTGCGTCTTGCAACACGACATTGTCACAGACGCACCTCCTTCACCGAACCGAATATTGGCAATCCCAGATGCGTTTGACCTGCCTTCTTCGGAGAAACACCGCCGACCATCTTCGTTCCGTACGCCAGAGCCTCTCGGACGTGGAAAGTACCCTAACGAAGCCTGAGCATGCATCCACGCGTCCGAGACGACAACGCACAGTCTTTCCAGTCATACCCTGACATAGCACCTTGGTGTCCTTGTGAATGCGCAGAGTTGCGATAGTATCATCGTAACTGCTCCGCGCCGCGGACTGAGAGAAAGCCCGACGTCCGACTACAAGACAAGTGCTCAGTGCTGAACGTGTTGAATACAAGTAGCGAAACTGTCGTACCGCTGTTCGCCAGCGACCGGCCAGTACGGGATAACATTGTAGCAGATAGTAGAGCAGGGCCGGAGGAGGCAAGTTTAGTGAGTTGGCTGGCGTCAACGGTCGATTTACCCGTGTTTCTTGAGGCGCCCTCTCGGACCAGCCGGAGCCGATCTCAGCGACGCGCGCTGCCGCAAACGTTTCCTCTGCTGAGATATTCTTTCCCAGCCAGTTTCTCATCCATGGGTAATGCACGGACAGTCTTACAGATGTACTTCTAATTATACCAGAACGTGGAGAACAGATACAAAGCTTGGTGTACAGGTTCACTTTACTAATCCAGCGGACCTACCCGTCGTCTGTCACGCGCCCTCCGGGAGGCTCGATGCAGAGCGAGCATAGCATACTTCACCCGGTCGGGCTGTTTGTTGTTGATACAACTACAGATCCAGTCAGAACACGTTGTGCACAAGGATACAGTAGACTCACTTTGTAACGTCAGCCAAGAACTGCGTCTTGACCTGATTAGGCGCAGCGGAACTGGGCAGCTGCTGAAGCACCTGAGGCAGCCATGTAAGCAGCTGCATCGGCCATAGCGTCGTGATAACCCGGAAGATTGTGACAACAGTCGATGTTGAATCCTCTGGGAAGTCACCGACCACTCCCGATAGCAGATAGCCCACTAATTGTAAACCCTCCTTCTCTACCACGGCTCGGATCGCAGCTGCATAGATAGGGAACTTGGGGGGCGGTACGACAGGTGGGTCCAAGCAGTCATGTGTCAACATCATACGGAATAAATCCAGCGAAGCAAACACGATGTCGGAGTGAATGAGCGTTAGACCAGCCATCGCTACTTGGAACGCCAAGGGAAACGCCGACGACTGGAAGAAGAGGTCAGGAGTATACTCCAGCATCTGAAGGAGTAGGCGGAGGTAATCCTCCATCACTGTACGAGGATCGTGGATGAGCGATCAGAGGCACCGCACAGGCAGGAAGTGTAACTCACCGTCAGGCATATCCTGAGGAGCCTTGTGTTGCAACAACGTCACGACTTTCGTCGTCGCGCGCTCATACACATCACGAAATGCGGTCCGTAAGTCAGGATTCTCCTCGTTACCGAACCCATTGATGACTTTCCCGGCAATCCAGAGGTAGCTTGGCAGGCCCGTTTTTTCAAATGCGGAGGACATCCTTGTCAAGACTGAATGCGCGACGGGAAGAACGGTAGCTCCGAAGAACTGAAGGCCATGACGGAGAACGCGCGTTGAACGCTCGCATACTTCATAATCAGACTCGTACTTCGAGAGGAATGCATCAAAAATGGCCCATGCTTCCTGGCAAGTGCTTTGACATGACGGTGGTAAATCTTCTCCGAATGTCTGGATGACGTGTAACATAACTTCGAGGTTTTCCAAGCCATCTTCAGAAATGTTAGGGTGAGAACTTACATGACTTGCCATAAAGAGTACGTACTGCAAACTTCCTGTAATTCTTCTTTGGTGGCACGAGCTGGCCTCGACATGACTGCGTGTACCTGCGCCAAAATATCCATTGAAAAGGTACGAAGTGATTGAGCAGCCTGTTCCATAGGCATAGCGGAGATCACATATGCAATAGCCTCATACACTTGCATCTTGTCTTCTTGCGACAACTTCGAACCCACAGAGCTCAAGAAAGTGTGCAATTGTGGCAAGAAGTCCACCAAATGCTTGAATATCAGGTGAGCACATGAAATATCAAGCACGGGAACGAAAGAACATACCCTGCGGCAGTCCTGGCAGAGGTACTTCAGGGCCTGTCCTGCTGCGGCATTCACCTCCGCGTCCATCGCCTCAAACCCTGCAGAGATATACTGTAACTGATATTGAATATATTCTGGGTGCGCGTTGATCCATTCCGTGTAACGAGAAATGATAAGCAAGGCTGCGTAGCGAACCTTCGGATGAGCCGGTAGTGTTGGGATAAGATCCATAATCTTCGGAACAGCTTTATGATCTTGGGGATCGACTTCCGCACCCATCGAACGCATAGAGAACAGTGGAGCTTCAATTTCCTGCCAAGACGAACCGGTAGGACCGCGAGCAAGAACGCTGACGATCATATCGTATGCCGTCATCAGACAAGTCTCCGTCCCCAGGACGTAGCAGCAATCCTTCAGAGTATCACCCATGATGTGCCTGAAACTGCGGAAGCTGTCTGCCTCCTGGCCGACCATAGAATCCATGTCCGCGGGAAAGTGGAGATGCCGAATAATCACGATCATAAGAGCCTTGTAGGCGTCAAGAAATAAAGGAGGAACTGAAGGCTTCTTGCCAATGCTCTGGGCAAGTCTCATCCAGAAGTGGAACGTGATCGGGACCACGTCCAGGTCCGGATATGCTGAGCATTCACCAATGGCTTCGACGATCGGGAAGAAAGTTTCCGTATGTTGGAGGAGTAAGAGACGATATGTTTCTCCGGCTTCGGTGAAGATACGAGCGTAGCCCTTGACCTTGTCGATATCATCTTTCGCTTCCTGCAGCTTCGGGCGGAGGGCGATGACTCGCGGTACAATTACTTCAATGACGGGCATGCTCTCCTCGATCTCCTGTGTCTCGTGGATAAGATCGCAGATGACGTCCACCGCGGCATCGAAGAGTTCCTCGGAACCGAGAGCTTCGAACGCATAACCCAAGAGCGGTGTGGCGCTCATATCCCGAGCGCTGATCTCGCCTGCTACTAGCCAGCTACGCAAGCAGTTGAATATCTGAGACTGAATGGCATGTGTGACACCTAGCAGCGGTCATAAACGGAAAGTCAACAAATGACTGGTGCTGGGATCCTCACCGGAAGCTTGAATGTACATCGCCAGAAGGTCCAACACTGTCCGTGCATTGGCGGTCAGAATCGTCTGCGCTCGTTCCCTATACTCCTCGTCCTATCCAGAGGATCAGGGCCTGATCAAGGGAATTGAAGATAGCCACTGACTGTGACAGGGATTTTGGTATTCGTCGTCAGTTCCTCCGGCAAGACAGTCAAGAAATGCAAGAGGGCTGGAACAGTTGCAGGATTACTTCCCAGCTTTTCGATCATAGTTTCGACCGGGTTCCTCCAGGAAGGTAACTGAAGAGACAGACCCGAGACCGCTAAACACAGCTGGATCAGGATTGTCCGCGGTCCGGCGTGATAATGTTCAACAGCCGTGACGAGCGTGTCTCGTAGAGTGAGAAGATTTGCTTGGTCGACTTGATGAAGGTCGTAGGTGACCTGCAACGCGTAAGGATAGTTGGAAGTACGAACACAGACTCGAGAAGTACCTTCATCCGGAAGGTCTGAGCTGCGAATTGCTTCGCTGATGGTGGCGCGTCGGGAGAGAGAAGAATGACATTGCATGTTGACCAAGCTTCGGGCTATCAAAGATCAAGGCAAAGGACCTGATCAGCAGTGTCCTGTGCGAGTGGCCTGAAGGACGTCTTACAGAGTGCTGAAATTCCTGAAGCCAGTTATTCGCGCTATCCAAGGAGGTCTTGTCTGGAGCGCGGCTGAAAACATCAAGAGCAGAAAGTAGAGATTGAATATCTGCCATCCAAGCAAGATGAGTGTATAGGGCTGTAAAGTAACGAAGAGTACGAGTCTGAAAGGTGCAATCACAATTAAGTTCTTCACGCCACAAGGCGCGCCATCGCGATCTGTTTGACATTATTGATACACAGTGGCACGTCCCTTTTGTCGGAGGCAAGTTGGCAGATTTTTTGTCTTAGTACTTGTAGGCAGTTGGCATCGATCCCTTTGAATACCCATCATTAACTGTAGTGCGTCAAAGCTCCATGCAGGACATAATATAGACAAGATCGACTAGAGACGAGGGCTGGCAGAGGCGCCCGGATATCCATGATAAAAGGAGCGTGGTGTTATCGTCCGTAAGGCGGTAGGAGAGTGAAGAAAGAGGGGGGAAGCAGTGCGGCAAAAACCCGGAGTAGGGAGGAGGTAATGTACGAGGGATTACAGGACAAGACACCAAGAGGAGAGAAATAATTGCACGAAGGCGCGCAGAGCCCGACGACAAGAATCTTACGGTATAAGTTCGTTGGCTCCGGTAGGATACAATTACTGGCGTAAGAAGCCCTTCTTCCGCGAAGTCTGCTACAATATGTCACCAACAGCCATAAACGAAGATTCTCGATAGCACTCACACTAGCTTTTTCTGGAGTGAGAGGCCGACCGGTCTCGATTCTTCGCTTCTTGTCCTCGAGGTCAGCGCGTTGTTTCTCGAGCGAGTCTTTCATATCCTTGTGTCTAGCATAGAGCTCTTCCTCAGATTGCTTCAGCTTGGCCTCCTTCTCCTGGACCTTCTGCTGGAAGACCATCTTCATTTCAGCCTCCATCTTCGCGAGCTTGGCTTCGTGCATGATGCGTTCTTCCTGCATCTTGGCGGCAGGGCTATACAGTGGTCAGACACAATATCAACGTGGCAGGTATGACGGATACTTACTTGACTTCCTGGAAGACAGAGGGATCTTGTGCAATACCCATGCTCTGCAGTTTCTCTGTCCTCCAGTTCTCGTACAGAACATCGTTGGTGTACTCCCGGAGCTCCTCCATATATGTCCGGATGAGCATCTGTCGCAGCTTAACGAAGTCGCAGTGGTCCTCGTTGTCGACTTCTACGACACCCCAAGGATATGCGCGTCCGCGGACCTTACGGCCGTCGGGCGTCTGTACGACCCTATCGGAGCCTACGACCGCGAAGGGGATCTTACTTGCGATCTCCTCGGCTTCAGATATGGCTTCCTCATCCTCGTTCTCGTACGTAGGAGCTTCGAAGATGTGGATGTTGTGGTAAGCAATATCTGCGAGGACCTTCGGTACATCTCAGTAAGAGATAATGTGACATTCGGTAATTGGCTTACGCGAGCCTTGAACTCAGCAACCTCCTCCTCCGTCAGAGTATCAGCCTTGGCGATGATAGGGATGAGGTTGACCTTGTTGTGCAGGCGACGCATGAACTCGATGTCGATAGGTTTCAAGCTGAAGCGAAACCACTGAAGATAACTATTCAAAACACGTGCAAAGGTAACTTACGAGTGACCGGTGGGTTGGATGAAATACAGGCAAGCATGGACGCGATTGTCAACAATCTTGGATCTGTTTACACGGTTCTCCTGCTCCAGGTAGGAGTCAAACCGGGACTCGATGTTCTCGACGATTGGCTTCCAGCTGCATGGGAATGTCAGGGCATATCAAGACGGCGGACACGGTAGGCGTACCTGTCGTCATTGTTGACGAAGTCGCCGAAACCGGGCGTGTCCACAACAGTCAAGCGAAGGCGTACACCATTCTCCTCGATGTCTGCGAAACACTGTCAAGATCATCCTAGGCAGTAAAGTGTCAAGCTTCATACCAGCACTAATGCTCTCGATAGCAACGGTCTTGGGCCGCTCCGCACTTGGGGGAAGCGGCTCCTTAGGAGCATAGAGCTGTGTATCAAAGAGAGTGTTGACAAGGGTAGACTTCCCCAGCCCAGATTCACCTGCAAGTGGACAAGCAGGGAATTAATGGCGTGACCCGATCAGCAGCGACACGTCCCACGCACCGACAACCATGGTAGTGAACTGGAACCCCTTCCTCACACTCTTTCTATGCACTTGGTTCGGTAAATTGGCGAAACCGACAAACCCCATCAGCTTTTTTCGCAGCACGGGAGAGATGCCAGCGGGACCGCTGGGCGTTGCCAGAGAAGGATTCGACCCGTTGGCCATTCCGTTCGGCGAGGGAGAAACGTCGCCGTTTGTGCGCGAGGAGGCGTATGAGTCCGTCATCTGGAACATGATGATTAATGAGGGTTTAGCAGGCCACGTAGAGGCGCTAGGCGCGTACTTTAGTATGGACTGCGACGGGGGGGAGGAAGGTTGGCTGTCGGCGTTGGCCTTGTTTTGGCCGCCGCGCTTCTGTCTGTTTGCTCCTGGTGGCGTTTCCATGCGCAACTGACTTCCCCGTCTGCCTTTTTGACTTGCTCAGTGAAAAATACTTCTGAAGCACTCCGGTTTCCGTTCTGGATGGTCTGACAGGCGACGAGTATCGGGCTTACCATGGTTGCTGTTCTGCTGGGAGCGCGTCGTGGAGTCGATCGCGACTCTTGTAGCGGGCCTCGCAACATCGTCAACTACCATGCTTCATAGGCGCTGGAGCTGCCAGGCAGTCCTCCCATCGCTATTCTGAGACGTATACGCATAATCCTGCGCACCGTGGTAGGCAAGAACGAGCGAAATATATATTGGAGGTGCGCAGCTGGGTGTTCTGCCTGTATCGTGTATGATATTAATTCATATCCTCAAGGCTTGGACAACCTTAGTTACCCCATTTGACTGTTCATCGATGCATCACTCGCTACTGCGATTGTCAGGTCTCTTGGAGTCGGACGAGGCCGGATCATTGTACCGCGTTGCTCTTGCCTTGGTCTTGGAATGTACCCCGGAGCCCATTGGACGTCTGGCAGATCTTTGCCCGTCATTGACTTTGCTCGCTTCCATTAGAAATGTCCGGGGATATGTTTGCAACCCCTCAAACCCATCAAAGTAGCTTGCGCTCTCTTTTGGTGACTACCTGGCCTGAAGCTGGGTCTTTGCATTCCTTGCCGCCAACGGTTACGACATCCCATTAGAAACGTGCCGACTCTTCGCAACCGGCTAAATGCAGAGATGGCTATTGCGATGTTATAATGGGGTCGAGTGAAGATCACATATCGAACCGCAAGGCCCAGCCAATCCGAGAGAAGTCGAAGAGTTGCGTCGACCGCGAAGCCAAATACGTCAACAGAGTGCGTTTACCAGTTCGGCGCGGAAAACCTAGAGCGCCTTCGGACAACTCTGAAGTGTGAAATGCTCTGGATGTATTGCATTTCCAATGACTGTCCTTTGCACCGTACTCAATCTCCTGAGGCTCAAGCACCGTGACGATGCAATGGATTCGTCGTGGCAGGCGTCTCATGGGCAATGAGAGATGCTGCAGCGACGTTGCATACTTCTACACGTCCTTGCCTCTGTATCAGGATTCGTAACTGGAGAGCATGTTATAAGGACAGAAAACAGGATAGCAAGGATGATAGCAGAATGGTACATCATGCAGCTGAGACAGCCTGAGATGTAGATGCTGGATCCGACTTTGGTGAAGGTAACCATTCCTTGGGGAAGTCCCGGATTGATGGTGGTCTGCCCTTCTGAAGACCTCTACCGCCCTTGTTGACCTTCTGTGCCTTAGCGTCGAGATGTCGCGTATCCAAAGGTATATCCGTGAATCTCCGGTCGTCCTAGGAAGATCCAATCAATCTTGAAGTATATGATCATAATACGATGTCCGACGTACATTTGCTTCTTTGATAAGCTTGTCCAACGTGTCACTAATCCACTTCAGGTTCATGGCGGGCCTGGGGAAATCTTCGCAAGAGATTTTGATGTATCCATGCTCTCCTGCTTCCTCAGAGGTAGATATGCCTGAGTCTTTGGGAGCCTCTGGAGTCCAGCGGACGCCAGCTAAAAGCTTCATCTTCTGCATGGCGGCATCATTCTTCAAGGGAAGCTTGGCTACAGGCACAGTGATGGCTCTCTTGGTGGTTGCAGGATGCTCTTCTCCTCCATAGGATATGGACCGTACAACCAAAGGTGCGCTCTCTATAGAAGGAGGATTGAAGGGTTTACGGAAAGCTGGGATCGAGGTCAGCGTGAAATTATGCAGCAGTCGCGGGTAAAACTCACCGACGAGCTTCGGGCATTCATGCTCAATCAGACGCATGTAATTAAGGTACATCCGATGCTGGTCCAGAAGGATGTGTCCTCCAACACTCGTATCGTCCGGGACCTGCTCAGCTCCAGGTTCGAGGACATCGTCGAGGTCAAAGTCAAGGCGGTCTTGTTCCTTCAGTAGGAATTGCGGCGCCCGGCGCCAGACTTGAATACAAGACGACGAGGCGAACGTCCTTGCATACGAGGTCGCAATAAGATGCAGCCTACATCTTGTCGGGAGACGCATGCTGGACCTCGGAAATGATTCGCGCAAGTCCGACAAACACCAGATTTGGACGAGTGTGACAACACGTGATGGAACTTCTCGTGCACGCGAGCCATCAATCTCATCATGGACGCGGTTGCATGTGATTGTGGACTCAACAGTGACATCACATTCACTCCCCGATATAATGTAACTGGAACGTCTCTTCTCGCTACACGACCATGTCCATCTCTACTGCTTGCGCAAATGTTGTTCAAGAATACGTATCAGACACTCGGAAGTTTGCCAGCCAAAGGCGCATTCTTTCAGTCGTCTCCCCGTGGCGCGCGTACGAGCTGAGTCTCCAAATATTCTACATCTGCCTGCAAGGAATAATCCTGCTACTATTCAAACCTGTAAGTCACGCCCGTTTCTTTGATCTTATACCTCTACATATAAGCGTTGCTACAGACTCCGCCTAAATCGCCTGATCAGCCAACGCATCCACATGGCAAAATCGCTGTCGTAGGTGCAGGATTGACTGGGATATCGTCCGCCGCGTAAGTCATATTCATATACTTGATTTGACCAGGTTACTCTAACAAACTTTCTTCAGACATGCCATTGCTCATGGTTTCGATGTTGTCATCTACGAAGGTTCGTATCGACGCAGTAATTACTGAACCGCTACCAACCCCATACTCGTAGCTGGTGACCGCCCTGGTGGAATTTGGGCTCATGTGAACAAGACCTCCGGCTTGCAGTTGAATTCTTTGATCTATCGCTTCCACCCCGCCGTGCTGTGGACCCATGCCTTCCCGCACCGGGATGAGGTCCTTGGAGGTAAGAAGGGTCTCCAGTGTTAAAGAAAGTATTCTTCTCACATGAATGCCAGAAATTCGTCGCGTATGGAAGGAGTACCAACTCGAACCCAGAACCCGCTTTAACGTACGTTCACTCTGCCGTTCACGGACTCACATGCATTGATTCTGGTCATGCAGACACCGGTAACTTCCGTCAAGCGCGCTACGAAAGAGTCCGCGAACAGCGATGATCTTGACCCGAAACATCAAGGTCACGCACGGTGGATCATCAACGACGGCGAGGATGGCCCCTTCGACGCGGTCATAGTGACCGTCGGCACTTGTGGCAAGCCGCAGAAAGTCGGATTCCCGGGCATGCCAGACTCAGAAGAAGGAAGCGATAACAAGTCCGACAAGAGCGACGAGAAGCAGCAGGGTAAAAGCTCTGAGGATGAGCATGAAGGAGAGGTATTCCAAGGCCAGATTATCCACTCGTCTGAGCTGGACGACGCGGATCTTGAGGGCAAGACTATTGTCGTGATTGGGAGCGGTGCTAGTGGCGTAGAGGCTGTTGAGACCGCTTTGAGCAAGGGCGCAAAAGAGACTACGATGATTGCTAGGTAAGGGCGCCGATGTCAAAGATCTGAATCCCAACATCGCTCACCGTTTATCCTACGATAGAGACGACAAGGTAATATTGAACTGACAACAGACAGGCAATGATAATCTGACTGTATCTTCCTTGTGATATCAGTGGATCATTCCTAGGAACATAATATTTGATACCACTCTCTCTGCACAGCCGTTCGGACGCGAGACTCCCTTGAGGTTAGCCTTGCATTGTGACTTCGTTCATGTTCCATGGTAACCCGATTCTTCCTTCGCAGCTTTATCTGGGAATGGTTCCTCAAGATCTGGCACTATCGCGACCTTAAGGACCTCGCGCCGGCTCACCGCGGTATTTTTGAGGGTACACCTGTGAGTTCCCAGTCTCCTATGATGCAGTCCTGATTACATAGGTCCGTATAGGTCGTAAACGACGAGTTCCTTGACCACGTCCGTGCTGGCAAGTGTTCCTACATCAGGGGAGACACACTGCGCCTCACGAAGTCCGGTGTCCTGGTGAGTCGAGTGTCGCCGCACCTGCAACGAAGCATTCATGTTACCTGGACAGGTCAACGTGCGGTCTCGCGAGTCGAAGCCTAAAGACCCAGGCGAGAAGAAAGAGTTCAACGGCGATGTAGTCGTGCTGGCCACCGGCTTTGAGAGACCCACGATCGACTTCCTACCGGACGATCTCTTCCCTGAAGATTATCAGGTGACTTTCCGCGTTTTCAAGTTTATGTCACTGGCCACTAACTGGACTGTTACAGAGACCTGACCTGTATCTGCAAAACTTCCCAACGGAGGATTGGTCGATCCTGCTCACCAACTCCGCATATCAAAATGCTATTGGTAGGCGCTGGACAAGCTCCGTACCCGTTGAACGAGACTAACAGCCCTTCTTTTTCCAGGCACTGTGTAAGTGGACATCCTTATCGTTCACAGTACCTCTTATGCTAATGTCTTGCCTGGTCGTACTTGTTTAGCGGGCATTTGTGAGTCTTTGCATGTGTTTAGTATTTGGCAGCTCACTGACGGAAATGTCACGATATTGCAGCCACATAGGAATTTGTGCGTCACTACCAGCGGTCCACCGCTAACCACTGACTTATCCTCCTCTCAGATACTCGTATTCTTCTGAGCTTGCTCTTGGATAGAGATGCCAGGCCCTCTCCGAAAGACATGAAGCTCTGGGTCGACGCCATCCGATTTGTCAAGCGGGGCGCTTCAGGAGGGCCCTTGAGTTTCTTCACTTACATGGAACTCAGTAAGTCTACCGCGTCCTAGTGGCATGGCACGAACTTATGACGCACCCTCGTAGCCATCTGGCTGTCGATGTTCCACATATTCCGGCCCGATCGGATTAGATGGTACAGTCTCTGCATAACCATCTCTTATTGGACACGCTAACTCGGACGCCTTAGGGTCTTCTTCATCATGCAAGGATGGGGTGTAACTCCCAAAGAGTACAAGCACTGAAAACTGGAACGCTGCTGATAGCAAGGACTTTCTTAGACATCTGCTTAGCTTCATTATGTACCTTAGATGCACTGATCGAAAAAATGCACCGTTTATGCTAGATATCTGCATGCTCCCGTCGGTGATCACGAGGCGCTGTTTCTAGCAATGTGTCTTCAATCGCCCTCTTGCTATCAAACAACGCGATATGGAGACAGCATGGCCACCCCTGGCAAGGGCCGTACGGACGTGTACCGTGCAGTGCAGCTCCTAGAGCCGTGTTGATCACGCGTGGTAGAATTACACGGGTGCATGCAGCCATGGCATATGGCATAGATGAAGAAGGCAGCAAAACATGAAGATGCAAAACAGATAGAGCGACACCAATGTCCCTTCACCGGTAACTGGGAGGAATGTTATCAGATGTAGTACGGGACAAAACTCGAAATGTACGTACGACTTCTGCCTGCGAGCACGCGCACCCTGACCACCGAACTTCTTGGGCTCCATCCGTCTCGGGTCAGCAATGAGGAGTGTCCGGTCGTACGCGACGAGCTTCTTCTTCAGCTCCATCGCGCTGTAGGCATCAATGTACTTGGCATAGTACGCGACGAGGGCCTTTGCGATCGCTTGCCGGATGGCGTAGACCTGGGACGTGTGTCCACCACCCTTGACACGTACACGGATGTCGACGGTGCTGAAGGCCTCCTCGCCGGCGGCCAGGATGGGCTCGTAGATCTTGAAGCGCAGTATTTCGGGCTGAACGAGGTTGATGGGGGAGGAGTTGATGCGAATGAGACCACGACCCTCCTTGGCGTGGGCGACAGCAGTCGCAGTCTACGAGGCAACAATGTTCAATCCCGTTCACAGGTGTATGCAATGGGTGTATCGTACCTTCTTTTTGCCGAACGTCTGAACGGCCTTGGTTGTGGAAGCCATTTTGTTGTGTCAAGAGGAGGGACCGGGAATCGTCGGCTTGCTTGAAGATCTGATAGTAGGTCACTGTTAGCTTGCAAATTCCTGCAGTGCGTAGGATCATGGTAACGGTAGAGCCGGCGAGGTCATCCAGGGTGACAAACGCGCATCCATCGCATTCAAGCCCACTTTCCGCGGATTTCAACGGCCATAGGCACTTCGACCAGCAGCATCCGACCTAAACAGTCTACAGTAGAGAAATCGAACAGAAACTCACCCTCTTGAGGTCGTTGATACCGTCGATGTGGAGCGTTCGTCGAGGACACTGATTCTGCTAGGGTTGGTCCGTGGGACCCAAGAAACCTTTGCCGGACCGTCCAGAAGTTCCCACGGTGTCTCGTGCCTCCGATCGCGAGCTCTACTAGAAGTTCCTCAGCAATTGTTAGTTTGCAGCCATGCTCTCCGTCTTGCGGCGTGCGCTGGCTGAGGTGAGTCTGTTGCTTGGAATACCTCTGCCGGGATGTCTGACACCCTTCGCTCAGACAAGCCAGCTGCAGCGCCGCCAGTTGGCTACTGCTGCAGTAGAGCCGGCATCCCAAATATCAACCCCGGCCATTATCCCTTACAACAAGTCGATAGACCTAGACCCTGATGCCAATATGCCTGTGCAAGGTGAGTTATGCCTCGATGTCTTACACGTACTCCGCCGACCTACGTCCAGCTGTCTCCGTCGTTCAGCCTGTCTACCTCGCCCTGTCCTCCCTCCTCCCCCCAACGAGCAGAAGGGGTTCCACCGAAGATCAGATTGCCGTCCTCGACCCCTCTGTTTTCCGGACGCCTATTCGACGTGACATCTTGCACCTCTGTGTCGTGCACCACCTCGACTCCCTCCGGCAAGGCACAGCGTCCACCAAGACGCGCGCAGAGGTGCGCGGGTCCGGCAAGAAGATCCGCCCACAGAAGGGGAGCGGTCGTGCGCGTATGGGCGATGGGCAGTCTCCCATCCTTCGTGGGGGAGGTATTGCGTTCGGGCCGAAGCCGAGGGACTTCAGCACGAAGCTTCCGAGGAAGGTCATCCTCATGGGTTTTCGTGTCGGCTTGAGTGCAAAGGTGAAGGAGCGTTCTCTAGGGATCGTAGAGAGTCTGGATTGGCCCGGGACAAAAACGCGCGAGCTGGAGGCCAGGATTAAAGAGCTCGGCTGGATGAAGACGCTCTTCATCACTGGGCAAGAGAAAGTTCCGGTGGGTCTGGAAAGGTCTGTGAGGAACATGGAGAAGTTGGACGCCATAACCGCGGCGGACGTGAAGGTTTATGATCTCGTTCGCTGGCCGAGACTGGTACTTGACATAGCGGCAGCAGATTATTTCGAGCGGACGCTGTCGAGGAAGGTGCCTTTGGCACCAGACGTTATATGATAGCCAGATTCGTGTATCTTCTCTCATCATCACACTGCTTTCCTTCGCTTTCAGACGGGCGGCGAGCACGACGTAAGGGAGAAACTACGGGCGGTACAGGTTTTGGATCTTCTAACCAACAAACATTCCCATTTTACTTTTGAGCCCGCTGGGGGTCAACTTCTATCTAGCCTTGACACCAGCTCTTTGCAACACCTGCTTCACTTCCTGTATCTGGACCTCCCCTCGATGAAAGATACCCGCCGCCAGCGCAGCTTCCACACCCGTCTGCTCAAATACCTCAGCGAAATGCTCCGCTCTACCGGCACCGCTACTTGCGACAACCGGTATCCGGACACTCTGCTTCACCAATCTGACCAGATCCACATCGAAACCAAGGCCTGTACCGTCCCGATCGATGCTGTTGACGAGTATCTCTCCAGCACCAAGCTTTTCCACTCCCTGAGCGAGCTGGACGACGGAGAGCGGTCGCGACTCGCGCCCGCCTGACACGGTGCATTGATACCACCATGCCTTCCCGCGGTCCTTCTCAGCTCCGTCAGGCTCGCCATAGACGAGCTCTGACTTATACGGGCCAGAGTAGGAGGACGGTTCGTCGATATATGTTCGCTTGGGGTCGATGGACACAACCACCGCTTGGCGTCCATATACTCGCGCTATCGTTTCGATAGCGCTCGTTCCGTCGCTATTACCACCCCGTTCAAGCATACGCTCGACAGCGTACACCGCTTCGCTGCCTATACTGACCTTATCCGCCCCTGCTCGGAAGTACTCGCCAGCAACCTCCAGCGCCGACCGTTTCGTCCCGTCCGGATCGGCTGTGTCTTTGATTCCGCCTCCAATGGTGAGGGGAACGAAGACACGCGTCGCAGCTGCACGGACGACAGCGAGCATGGGCTGGTCGTGCAGCGGCGAGTGGCGGAAGGAGGTAATGTTGAGGAGACACAGTTCGTCGGCGCCTGCAGCGAAGTACTGTTCTGCTAGTGAGACGGGCTTGCCGAGATTGCGAACGGCACCGGCTGTTTTTGCTTGTACTGCGTCGGACGAGGAGGCTGCTGCGGGAAGGACTTTCTCGCGAACATCGTATTGATCACCTTTTGTCACGACAAGGTCGCCATCATCGTTGGCGCGGACGTCCATGCATGCAATAATTCGCTTCGTGAGTCCATCGCGAGCTTTTGGTGGACGGGGTCCCCGAGAGACAGAAGTGGGTGCTGATGCCTGGGCAAATTCCGATTTTCTTAACCACGTATCAAGGATCTTGAGCCCTACAAGCCCTGACTTTTCTGGGTGGAACTGGACGCCAAACACGTTACCTCGCCGGACGGAGGCGACAAAAACTTCCTGGCCATACTGCGACGTTGAGTGTGCCCACTGAGCGGCTTCCTGGTTTGACTCATCGTATCTGAAGCGATACGAATGCACGAAATAATAGTGCGATGACTCGTCCAAGCCTTCGTAGTGGTCCTTGTCTTCGGGGTCCATGAGTTCGACCGAGTTCCACCCCATGTGAGGGACGGACTTGTCCTCATTGGAGAACGCCTCGATGGGGGCAGGTATGCATGCAAGTCCTCGAGCGGATGGGGTCTCCGTAGAGGACTCGAATAGGACTTGCATACCAATGCATATTCCAAAGTAGGGTTTCCCCGAGTTAATGTAGTCTCGTAAAGGTTGGAGGAGGCCCTTGGATGACAGACCATCAATAGCCGTCTCGAATGCGCCTACACCGGGAAAGACCAGAGTCTGAGAGAGAGCAGTCAATAGAGTCCTGTGCAGGACACAAGATGTACTCACTGTCGCCTTGTGAAAGTCATCCGGGCTGGATATCCATTGAAAGTCGAAACCGAGCTTCCTGATGGCGTTTGCGATAGAGTGGACGTTGCCTGCGCCGTAGTCGAGGAGGAAGAGGCCCATTTGATCGGAGATTGGGCGGGTAGGCGAGAACGGCCAGGGTCGAAGTAACCGAGTCGAGGGGAGAGCTGCACCGAGTCATGGAGGCCGCTGCAATAGACTCATCTCTGCCTCATCCTTAGCCAATTAATTCCGAATTTCTGTCCGGTTATATATACAACCCTCCTCCCCACGCCAGAATTATCTCTAATACCTCCAGCCCGACCAATCCCATGACTCCGCCTATCAATATTCCAATGGCTGCTCCTGCGAACGGCGAGGTCGCTGCCTCTGTCTCTCCTACCACCTCCGCCTCTTTGCACAACAGATTCAGAGGCAACTCCCTCTCGCTTAACCCGAGCATTCGAGCACCGAAGGTCCTGCATCCCATCGACAATGATGACCTCAAGCTCCTCTTGCTTGAAAACATCAGCCAGGAGGCGGTCAGGGCCTTCCAGGCGCAGGGCTTCCATGTAGACCACTCGGCGAAGGCAATGTCAGAGGACGAGCTCGTCGAGAAAATCGGGCAATATCATGCTATTGGTATCCGCAGCAAGACGAAAATCACGGAGCGGGTGATCAAGGCATCGAGCAAGGTGCGTCGACATCGCACTCAATGGTCTTCCCTAAACTAACGAATGGTAAAGCTGCTTGTAATCGGCTGCTTCTGCATTGGCACGAACCAAGTCGATCTGTCCACCGCAGCAAAGGCGGGCATCCCCGTCTTCAACTCCCCCTTCTCCAACTCCCGCTCCGTCGCCGAGCTCGTCATCAGCGAGATCATTGCCCTCTCACGGCAGCTCTTCGAGCGCGCATACGAGATGCGCACCGGCACCTGGAACAAGCAGTCCAAGGGTTGCTGGGAGATCCGCGGCAAGACCCTCGGTATTGTCGGCTACGGACATATCGGATCGCAGCTTTCGGTCCTCTCAGAATCGTTTGGCATGCGGGTCCTCTTTCACGATGTCATTCCCCTCATGCCTCTGGGCCAAGCGAGGCAGGTCGATTCGCTAGAGACGCTTCTCAAAGAGTCCGACTTCGTCACTCTTCACGTTCCAGAGCTTCCCGAGACGACCAATATGATCTCTGCGAAGGAGCTGAAGCACATGAAGAAGGGCGCATATTTGATCAACAACGCCCGTGGCAAGGTAATTGATATCCCCGCCCTTGTCGAGGCGCTGCAGTCGAAGCACCTCGCCGGCGCTGCTATCGACGTCTACCCCGCCGAACCCGGCTCCAACGGCGCACCCTTCGACGATCAGCTCAATTCCTGGTCCTCAACACTGCGCTCCCTCCCCAACGTCATCCTGACACCTCACATCGGCGGCTCAACCGAGGAAGCACAGCGCATGATCGGCGAGGAGGTCTCAAACGCCGTAACGCGGTATCTCACCTCCGGCTCAACGCTCGGGGCTGTCAATTTCCCTGAGGTGGACCTCCGCGGCATCGCCCCCGAGCAGACCACCAACGTGCGCATCTGCCACGTCCACATCAACCAGCCCGGCGTGCTCCGGCAGGTCAACGAAATCCTGTCGCCGTACAACGTCGAGAAGCAGTACTCGGACTCGAAGGGCGACGTGGCGTACCTCATGGCCGATATTGCGGACGTCAGCCCGAGGGACGTCACTAGTCTGCAGGAGAAGATCAAGAAGACGAGCGCCAACATCTTGACGCGCCTGCTGGCGTAGAGCGACGAACCGAGGGAGATCTTGTAGCACGTACAGATGACGTCTTGAAAAGGCCGAAATGGACGGTTCCACCCGCATATTGTGTGCTTACATGTACATCTTGTAGAGCATGCATCACTCCCACTCAACTGGGTTCTCAGCTCCGCCAACCGGGCCTATACATAATACTCACAAGTATCTTGCATTGTAATCATAGATATAGTTGCGCATTAGCGGGGCATTAGGGGTACAACGTGTACAGCGAAGGCGTGTAACAATGCATGTATCAGTACAACATGGTGACAATGGGTGGACGTGTGCATGGAAAGATTATTCAGGAATCTTCTTCGGGGTCACCGATGCCGCTAGGTAGAATAGCAAAGCTGGTTTCTGATTCGGGGAGACATGGCGAGTCGTAGATCTTGCAAACACGCGTGTTGGCACGGCCCTTCTTCAGCTGCAACCTAAGCAAGACGTCAGCACTGGTGCATCCGGCAATCCAAGCTTGCGTACCGTGTGGTAGAAGCATGTGCCATGATGTTACCGCCAATCGGTTTCTTCTCGTTACCGGCGTATGGATTCGCAGAAGCATCTGGATTGGACATGACCTGGTTTGACACCACAACAGCCACTCCAAACTAAAAGAAATATTCATCAACGCTTCGAGAATATGATGGGGGCACGTCTTACCTCATCCGCTAAACGCTGCAGTGTGCGCAGGAATTTGCCAAGATGGTTCTGTCGAGCAGAAAGCTCTCCACGTCCGTTGAAATCTGTCCGGTATAACGCAGTACAAGAGTCGACAATAAGCAGGCAGAATCTTGGTCGCCGGATTGCAGGTCATTATTAATCTCGGTAACACGCATATACATATCCACGAAAGAGCCTACCTTGATTCTGACATGAGAGCACTCGCGCTCGTCAATAACGCCTGCTGATGGTCGGCATTGTACGCTCGCGCGTATGCCACATTATCCAGCACCTCTTCCCCGTTCAATCCATACCGTTCAGCCACGGCAAGTAACCGGACTGGGCGGAATGTGCCCTCTGTATCAATGTACAGGCATTTGCCCTCACCGCCGCCGAGAGCCACGGGCAGCTGACAAGTGACTGCTAGCGTATGGCATATCTGCGACTTTCCTGTACGGAACTCGCCAAATAGCTCCGTGATGGCACCAGTCTCGATTCCACCTACAAGATACCAGGGTAAATAATCGCGAGGGGGGCAGGTGCATGGAGTCAACGCACCTCCGAGCAACGTGTCCAGGTTCTTCGAGCCAGTCGTGATGTGCACGAGTTCCGATCTCCTAGCATGCACTTCGGTCGCGCTCTGGAATCCAAGCGGTATAATCTTCTGTGCTGCACGGGTGTCATCGCGCAGAAAAGGTTATGCATACAGTGACAGGACGTGCCTTCAGCAATGATCTTATCCGCCTTCTGATCTGAGATTCCCTTGATGCTAATCAATTGCTTCTTGGGGGTGTACGCAACAGACTCGACGGTGTGCAGTCCAGCCTCGACGAGCTTCTTGATGTCCTGCGGGTGGATGCCCGCTTCTTGAAGTTTCCCGACTAGCAGCGGGCCTGCAACCTGCATATCCTCCTCCTCATCTCCTTGCGAGTGTTGTGAGTACTGCTGAGACATGTTATGGCTGCAACGGTACAATCGTTCTGCGTCCAAACAAAAAAGGAGTCGGATGGTAGTGCGAAGGAGCGTTACGGCCGGGACGCGTCACTGTAAATGCAGACGCGTCGCGGTCACGTGCTCCAAGGATATTGCCGCTCAGGTAAGCGGTGTTCGTACCGGCATCCTCCGGTATCCTCCACAGCATGCATATGCATATGTCAAATAAATCATTTTGGTTGGATTAATAGCACAGGTGATGCCGCCGTCAAGAGTATCTAGAGCACCGACGCGTACAAAGGTGACAAACATGTACATGTAGGATCGGCGACGACAGCAAACGAACGGTACAAGATTGGGACGCTCAAGTGGCTACTCATTACAACAGGCGGGATAGGAATTGGGCAGAGTATAGTACGAAGAAGAGAAGGAATCAGATAAACTCAGACAAGTGTCAAGTAGGGAAGATAAACCGGAACCACAGCGGATCGCGATACATAGGGACAGACAGACATTGACAGGGGGGAGGCGCATATACAAACATACATTGACAAGCTCTTGTTCATCGCTCCGTGGATGAGTTCAATCCATTCGGCAGCAGGCGCTGCTTCACCATCTATCCTGCCTACCTGCCATCTCCTCTCCCACATTTACTTCCTCACTACTCCGCGCATCTTCTTCAACAAACTCGTCTTCCTGCCAAGGGAACCGCCTGGCGACATCCCATCGCCGACGCGAGAGTCAAAATAGTCACCCGAGCCGGATCCTGACGGAGTCCTATCAGCCAAAGGCGCCGCAGGAAGGGACTTGTCCCTGTTTGAGGACGTGCTGCCTCGGGCGGGCACTTCTGGCATGTCGACGTAGACGAAGTTGTCGGAATTTTCTGACATCGGTGAGATCTCCTTCGTGTGGCCATACGGGTTTGTGTTTTCCTTGGTGGTGGCCTTACCACCGAATCGCCCGAGGAAAGAGTTCTGTGAACGGTGTGTGGGCCTCTGGGCAGTGGCGCCGTAGGGTGCGGACGTGTTCTCCCCCGAGCTGGTGGGGGAGCCATCGGCGCTAGGCACATCTTGATACCCGACTGGCACATTGGGGGTTTCCCTCATCTTCTTGATACGCTGCATCAAGCTTCGGCTCCTCTTGGGCACATTCGTCCCATGGCCGGTTGCAGACTGGGGTGAAGGGGGTTCCGCGGCAACACCCTCTGCGGCGTCGGGAACGAAAATAGGCTGAGGAGGGGGGAGCACTGATCGCTTTTGGGTATTGAGGGGGCGTCGAGGATTCACAGCATGGGCTTCCTGACGAGTCCCAGCCCTTCTACCACGGGATGCTTCGGTGCTGTGCCTTTCCCGCCCATTATAAATGGAATTGGGAGCGGACTCGTCGTATCGGCTATTACCACCCCCAGCGAAGAACTCTTCGAAGGGCTCAGGTTCATGCATCCCCCAAGCCTCTGCAAGAGCATCGACCTTCTTCTTCGGTGGATCATACGGACTTTCGTAAGGGGTGTAGGGGGTAGCAGCAGCACTGTACGGGGACTCATAGCCGCCCGGGGAGTAAGCGTTATCCAGCGCCTGCTGATCTGCAGGGGGGGTCTGAGACCAGGCAAGCATAGGGGCTTTCGTCCGGTGACGGTTGCGAGATGGGGCGCACGCATCGAAAGGACCATCATGATGGAACACTAAGTCATAGAACAGATATCCAGTCACTCTTTTGCCGGAAATGGAGCAAGAGAGACATACTTTGCCCAACCCCAGAGAAATCCAACCTATCTATGACATCAGCATGCGCCGAACCCTTCTTGCCGGTGCGGGTACGACCAGCAGATGCCTTCGAGTTATCCGCAGCAGCAGCAGCTCGAATGACCGAGTCCTGGGAATGCGATCTGCGTCCTGGCGGAGGGGGAGGACGAGCCTCTCTCGCTGGCCTATAGATCATGTCATACGGCGAAGGCATGTGTTATCAACGACGGTGAACGTACGGGACAGCAGTCTGACTCCTTCCCATCCGAGTCCGGGGGGAGCGGTCGACGGGACGACCACTGTGCTCTCTAACTGTATCTGCCATGGTGACTGTGCGATGGGGCGTTGATGACACTAGACGAGTGGCTTTGGTCTTCGGGGGAGGTACAGGGGCAGAGCGGGGGATTGGGTCAAGAAAAGGGTCGGAAGTGGATCTAGAACGGGAGTGGTGGTGCGTCGGCTGGTGCACGTTATGTTTTGATGCCAACGCTGTAGCCATGCTTCATATACCTCGCCGGTTAGCAGTTACTAGGTTTGCTATCGCTCTGTGGGGATTCCCACGTAGGCCTATCAGGCGACGCTTCTACTGGACTCGCAAAGCACTTGACTTGAAAGGGGGCGGCAGTATGGAGAGAGCGGTAATCGATGGAAAGAAAGAGAACAAGACGGTTGTATGAACGTCGCTGACGCAGGTCGCAGCGAGTAGGAGATTACATACGAGGCCAGAACGCGCACTCCAACAGGTCCCCGGGCACATTCTTCGGTCCGATTACCCCAGATTTCTCCGCCTATATGTCCCAACAGTCCCCGGAGTCTCCGGGACATTTACTGCTGGCGTCGGATCGGACCAGCGCCTGTTGACCTCACCACGCCGAGGTCACCACGCCAATGGGTCGTCCTGCTACTCTATGGAAGCGCGAGGATATTGCTGCACGTATCCTCGAGGGCAATAACTTCCTGATCTATCGCGGCAAAGTCTTGCGTATCCCCAACTCATGGTTATCTGAGCATCCCGGAGGTGCTCTTGCGATCCTTCACTTCGTGGGTCGCGATGCTACCGACGAGGTAGACGCGTATCATTCTGAGGGCACGCTCAAGACCATAGAACGCTATGCCGTGGGCACAGTCGAGTTTGGGGAGGAGGGCTGGGAACCTTTGATGCCTCCTGTGATGGTGGGATGGGTTCGGAGAGTCGGGAGCGACGGCAAACTCGAGTGGTACAACGAGGCTACCGCAGTGCGCAGTACCGAGGACACCGAGTTTTCACCCTCTTCACAAATCCTCTTGGTCGAGAAGAATGCAGCTGTTAAGGACCAAGCTCCTACTCTGTCCACCATTGCGCCGCCCCCTACACCGCTTTGCCCGAAGCTGCAAGCCAGACATTCTGCAGCCTATAAGGAACTTCACCATCGCATTGTAGACGCTGGCCTTTACAAGACGCCTTTCATTACCGGCAATGGTCCTGACTTCCTCCGGTACATCCTCTTTGCGACTTTATCAGTGATCGCTTATAAGCACAACTGGCTTACAGTGAGCGCGGTCTTCCTTGGCTTGCTCTGGCACCAATTGGGTTTCTTCGTCCATGACCTGGGTCACCTCGGCTTCACTCATGACTGGTTCTGGGATCGTATCATTTCTATCTTCGTTGCGGACTTCTGCGGCGGATTGAGCGTTGGTTGGTGGGTTGATGTCAGTATCGCGTTCTTCGGTTTTAGTACTATCAGACTCATACTATGCCCTCATAGAACCATAACGTACATCATTGTGAGCAGAATCAGCTATCCTTTGAGTGATAATGGAGATATTCACGTCAGACTGAACTGAAGTGGTAACCAACCATCCATCACAGTAAGTATGCCATCCTAGTCGACATTCTGTATCTGAGACGTCTTTAAGCGATCCGGATATCCAGCATCTGCCGTTCTTCGCATGCTCACCCGCCTTCTTCAACAACCTTTATTCCTCCTATTACAAGTTCATTTTTCCCATGGACTGGCTCGCCCGGCTCGTAATCCCCTTCCAGCATCAGCTCTTCTATGTGATCATGAGTCTCGCGCGCTTCAACCTGTACCGTCTTTCCTATACCTACTTGTGGAACCAGAGGAACAGCAAGAAGCGTGTCCGTGGCGGCCAGCTGACTTGGCACCTTGAACTAATCGGGATGTGCGTGCACTGGTGGTGGCTCAGTCGGGTCTTGGTCGGTTGCGGGACGTGGAAGATGGCATTGTGGTACCTGCTGGTCAGCAACGTTGTGGCCAGTCCCCTCCACGTTCAGGTATGTTCTACGTCTTTCTATACCTGAACGTGGACATTACCTGCTGTTCTAGATCGTCTTGTCCCACTATTCCCGTTCCACTGCGGACCTAGGTGTTGTGGAGTCCTTCGCTCATCGACAGCTGCGCACGACTACGGATGTCATCTGCCCCGAATCCATTGGCTGGATCCACGGAGGTCTGCACCTTCAGGTTACGCATCATCTCTTCCCCCGCTTGCCGCGGCATAACCTCAAGAAAGCGAGCGTGCTTGTCAAAGAGTTTGCCAACGAACAAGGTCTGGAGTATGCGGAGTTTGGATTCATCGAGGGGAACGGTGAAATCAGAGGGGCCCTGAAGGACGTGGCGGATCAGTTCAAGATCATCGGTATGGTGGCCGAAGGCGAGATTAGAGAGGCAATACTGAAGGAGACGAAGATTTGACGCGATACTAAAAGTCCGAGTGAACAGACGCCTCGGACTGCTCATTCCCTAAACTCTTATCATACGTGTGCATGTAGATAGACCGCGCGATGCCGGACGGTGATGCTTGTTCATTTCGGACAACTTTTTTTTACAACGCAGTGAAAACCTCGAATAGCATAGTGGGAGGCATAGCATGATATACCATAGTCCCGAACGGTACAGCGTCCAGGCTTTTGGAGGATACATGAGACAGTACGATCGATAGGCAAAGAGAAAGAGGGCGTGTATGTGAGATACAACATTACTTCTTCTTTGCTGCCTCCTCCTCCTCCTTCTATGAGGAAGTCAGTATTCGCTTGCCTTGTAAATTTCACGCAGTGCTTACCTTAGCCGCATTGGCCTTGCGTTTGCCCTCATGTCTGTAGAGGGAGCGCGCTTCGCGAAGAGTCTTGTAGGCCTCGAACTCACGCTCCTCCCCACTGATCTTCCGAGGAGCCTCGTGCTCGTACGGCGAGGGAAGGGGAAGGGCTCCGCGGGTAGTGGGAGCGGTGAGGTCATCACCCTGAGGAAGCTATGTCTAAGAACAAGTCTTCTGCATATTCGAATGTAGAAACGCACGGTGGTGTCGCCCTTCTTGGGCTTCTTGGCGTTCTTGGGGAAGACGATTAGGCTCTCCTTGTACGCCTGCAGCCGCTGGACGTTCAAGGCCTTGCCCTCCTCGCTCAGGTTTCTCCGTCGATGATCGACGACGATACCGACACCCCGGGCATCCTTGCGTCCAATACCAGCCTCCTTCAGTTCAGCGAGAGTGAAGCCACGGCCCTCACGCAGCTTCCTGTTGTAGCGGACGGTCTGTCCACGGACGGCAGGACGGAGTGGGGCAAGGGGGCGGACACCAAGGGTAGCAGCCTTGGTCTTACGAGCGTTCCGGCGGCGAAGCTTGCGGCCGGGTTGATTGAACCATGTACGGACACGGCTCTGCCAGTCTTTCCTGAAGTGGTTGCCGTGGAGGACTAGAATACGGTCAGTATACGAGTCTTTGACGAAGCTTCTCAGACGCACCGTTGTTGTGCCGGAAACCCATTGTTTAGTCTGTGAAGAAACACGAGTCAGCGCTGTAAGGGAGGTTACGCTTGAGAGACAAATGGTAACGGATTCTTCTCCACGATACATCCAGAGTACTGCATGCCCATCCATCCCTTCTTTCGACATATCGCGCCAATTGTGCGTCAGCTCCTCGACACCCATACCATTCATGACACTCGCAAACATAAATGGGCCATTACTCACCTTGAGGAGGGATTTCTCGACCGTGCTTGCGGACTGGATGGCCTCGCTGGGTTGTCCAGCAGCGCACTGTTCTGGTCAGCGTGGCTCCCACGTGCGTCAAGCTTCCATATCTGGACCATTTCCCTTTGTGGCGACGACCCTGAATGACGCTGTAAATCCGTCAAGTCTCTTTCCCATCTCTTCCCTACCCAGACAGTCTAAGACGCGTTCGACAGGCTAGCTAATCGGACTGACGCGATCCTTCCGCATGCTTTGCTCTTTGCCAGGCTCTTCAAGCTGAATGGCCTACCCCGTTCGACCCCGGCACAAGCAGGAATGACCTACCATGAGGAGTATCTTGTGCTCACCTGCCGCTGATGATATCGGTATCGAACGGGATGGGGCTAGCAGACTTTTCTCCGGTGCCCGCTACTTGCTCATGGTAGGAATATCTGCCTCGCGAAAGTCAGTGTCACTTCCATTGCATTACAATTTGGGATGTTGCGTAAGAGCTCCGGTTGCAATATAATTATGTCTTGCTAGTTCGCCGCGCACACAGCGGCTTCCCACCCAGTCATCGCACCAACTTCGTCGCCGACTTTCGCGGAGTGGGTCTGATGGAAGGGCGCAACGTGTGCCAAGCTTAAATACGCTCTTGTTTCACTCCTGCGCACTTTATTCGCAGCCACGAGATCGTGAGTCTCGTATCTTCTCGCCTGTCTTCCACAGCAAGATGTCTTCGCGTCGAGTCAACCCTCCCTTCCGCGCGGAGCACATCGGCTCCTTGCTTCGGCCCCCTCAGCTATTCGAGAAACGCAGACAATTCGAGGCCGGCCAATGTTCTGTGGAGGAATTGAAGTCTGCAGAAGACTCGGCTGTCAAGGCCGTGGTGCAGATGCAGCAAGATGCAGGCATCAAAAGCATAACAGACGGAGAGTTGCGCCGGTAATACAATGCCTCCTGGTCCAGAGAGCCGCATGGCTGATGCGCTTATATGCTAAGGGGATTCTATTTTGAAGGAGTCTTCGATAAGCTGGAAGGCATGACGTTCATCCCGAATCGTGAGTCGCTTATCCCGGATGTGTAAGGTGCAAACTTCGTAACCGCAGGACAGGCCCTCTCGTCGAGTACAAGGTCTGGCCCATTTGCTATGGGCAAGGTCAGCAGGGCTGACCCATGGCACCATAGCCGTACATCCCCTTTGTAACAGCACTCGAAGCCATGGGTGTTGCGGAGTTTCCGAGTGTCTATTGCACAGTATTGGCATTTTTCCTATACGCGGGCCTTACCTGATCTCAAGTATGTATTCAAGGGCAAGATCAAGCGCGTAACACGGTGGTATGCGGAACAATTTATGGCTCTCAAGAGCCTCGTTCCTCCAGAAGTACGTCTTGTATCGCCGCCGTTTCAGGTCATTTTTATTTGTCCAAACTTGACCTCGCTTAAATCTACGCATAGGATGTCAAAAATTTGAAAGTCACCATGTGCCCTCCGACTTGGTTTCACCAGCGCCACGGCTCCAGTTTGACTTATGACTTGTCTGTATATAAGAATGACGGTTTGGCGGCACAGTTTATCCACATATACCGACTCTCAGCGAGTCTCTCTCACAGAGGAGTATTTCAATGACCTCGCGAAGGCGTATCAAGAAGAGATCCAAGATCTATATGATCTCGGGTGCAGTAAGTGTGCTCCTTCATATGAGATATCTAGAATGGGAGGATCGCCGGATTTTGATGGCCGTGTCTGCTCACAGGGAACATCCAATTTGACGATGCCACCTTCTGCTTCTTCTGCGATGAGCGCATGGTTTCTGGTATGAAGGCCGTCGGGGATGATTATGACACCTTGCTGGACACCTATGTCCGAGCAATCAACGCCGCCGTCAGGGGGCGGAACGCCGATATGACAGTAGGCGTTCACATGTGCCGCGGAAACTTTACGGTGACCATGAGCAAGCTGTACTCCTTTCGTCTTGGACGCTGATATCCGGCTTAGGGAGGCCTTCATTATGCCGAGGGAGGCTACACTCGCATTGCCCAGAAAGTCTTCACTGAGCTTGATGTGGACTGCTTTTATGTGCGGAAGTCTTGCTACTTTCGACTGTGTCTGCAACCAGTCTCACTGCAGCTCCTTCGTACAGCTCGAGTATGACAGCGACCGTGCCGGTGACTTTCAGCCCCTGAAATTCCTTCCTCTGGACAAGATCGCCGTGCTTGGCCTCGTCACAACGAAGAATTCGAAGGTACGTCTTCTGTCTTAATATGTGCGAAGGCATCCCCAATTGTGACACCACTCTAGCTCGAGGATATCGAGATGTTGAAGGCACGTATCAACGAAGCCGCGGAGATCATTTCAAAAGAGGGTATCCCCGCTCGTTCGAAAGAGGTTGCTCTAGATCAGTACGTTAATAATTCTTCGGGTCTCTATGAGCCGTCTATTTGGGGTATCACGGAGCTCCGTCCTATCCTAGGTTATGTCTCAGTCCGCAGTGCGGCTTCGCGTCGGTATGGGAGGGTAATCTTCTGTCGGAAGAGGTTGAGACCATGTTATCGCTCCATGACGTTTCGCTGACAGTTTTAATAGGATCAGCGGGAGAAGCTGCGACTGGTGGTGGAGACTGCGAAGCAAGTATGGGGAGGGATCGCGTGAATTTCAGCTGCATCTGCTCTGGATCCTGCTCCCGGTGTATCGCCGGCGAGTGGATCTACCTGACGCCTTGCATCTTATGTATTTTTTGTTTCTAGCCTTGGATAACCGTTTCCCGCCGCGGACAAGATATAAACATGGCTGATGTGAAAAGAATCGAGATCCAGTGCTTCTCGCGTTCCTGCGTTCAGGCGCGCTCGACGACTGGCAGCGGCGAATTGACCTCAAAGACAAGCGCCGGCAGAACTGCAATTATTGTAAGAGCACATGAATGCCCCGCTGACGATATCCCAAGCTGTGCAGTATCAGATCAGTATGGATACATTTGTTGTAATGACAGCATGTACGACTGGACCATGTACTTATAACAGCATCCCGGAAGGTCAGCTGGGACGGTAGGTATGTTACCCAGGTTCTTTCTTTACGGGGTCGGTATGACTAACTTTGCAGACCCGGTTGGCCCTGGTTATGGAGCGTTGGCGTAAGCCGTTCCCTTGAATAGTGTTCTCGAAGTCACAAGAGTAGCCTCTGCGCCGCTATGTAGGCCTGTTGGTCTACTCCCGGAATGTGGCGGCGGCTTAGTCGGCCACCTGATCGAGCGGGCTGCAGTGCTACCATATTCGACCGAGCCTAAGTGACCCATGGTGAAAGGTTTATCCATCCTATATAGATCAGGCATTTCTTTCGATGGGCCGATAATTCTTGTGATAAATCACTGTCGCCTGAGCTGGCAACACCCCATCATCCCCCACCATGTCTACCAGCTTGAAACTCTTCCCCCCCTTCCGCGCTGACCACATTGGCTCTCTGAAGCGACCTGCCGAGTTGCTGACGAAGCGGGGCGAGTTCGATGCTGGAAAATGCACTGCCGAGGACTTGAAGCCCTTCGAGGACAAGGCCATCAATGACATTGTGCAGATGCAGAGAGAGATCGGCATCAAGTCTGTTACTGATGGAGAATTCAGGAGGTGAGAGCCTCGTAAGATGCTTCATGTTCAGGAAGCTTCATAATCGTTCAGGCACATGTTCTTCGACGGTGTATTCGATAACTTGGATGGCATGAAGTACCTTCCGGATGGTATGTTTGCTCACGTCCAGAGCTGTTGTGGCATGGTCTCACCCTTCGTTCGCAGTGCCCTTGCACATGTTCATGGTGAAGTCATTAAATCCGGCTCGATTATGCGTCCCCAATAACATGAACTACTAGGACTATGTTCCGGATATCCCTGCCTTCAAGAAGTTGGCAGTGGGGAAGGGAGGCGCTTCCTTCATCTGCGTCGTACGTTTTGTGTCTCTGGTCAGCTTGTCACATCCGTTGACTCAATCTTCCTTAGGGCAAGTTGAAGCGAACAAAGCCCTTTTACAAGGATCAGTTCGAATATTTGAAGTCCATCACGAAGCCGGAGGTAAGTCTACATCGAGCAGTCAGTAACGCGTCAGTTTCGAATATGAATCTGTTTGGAAATAGGATCACAAAAACATCAAGATCACCGTGTGCGCGCCTGAGTGGTTCCATCTACGTCACGGACCTTATGCCTATGACAAGAAGGTATACGCTATTGATGGTGAGCCCGACATGGATTCCGAGACGAAGATATGCTTACGATTAAGCCATCTTTAGAGGAGTACTTTGCCGACATTGCCAAAGCTTACAGGGAGGAAATCAAGGACCTGTATGCTCGGGGTTGCCGTGAGTTTGCCAAGTTATTCGAGCATGGAAGTCCGGATGACGATGGTGTTCCTGCTCTCTAGGCAACTTGCAATTCGACGATCCCCTGCTCGCGTACTTCTGCGCCGAGTCTATGATTAAAGGGATGACGGAAGTTGGTGTAGACCACGAAGCTCTCCTGAACACGTACGTCAAGCTCTACAATGACTGCTTGCGGGACCGGCCAGCAGACATGACCATTGGTCTGCACCTTTGCCGAGGCAACTTCAAGGTAAGTCACGCATTGAGCAACGTCAGACTTGATACTCAAATCTGTATATCACTAGGACGGCAGGCATTTCAGTGAGGGTGGTTATGACCGCATTGCTGTCAAGCTGTTCCACGAGATTGACGTAGACTGCTACTATGTCAGTTGTCGAGTTTGTGTGCGACATGCGTTCATGCTGACAAAAACTTTTTGTAGCTTGAATACGACACTGAGCGCGCTGGTACTTTCGCGCCCCTGAAGCATCTACCCAAGAACAAGGCTGTCATTCTCGGCTTGATCACTTCAAAATTCCCTGAGGTATGTCGGAACAGAACTCGTGCTGTGGCGACCATTGACCGCTGGTTTTCCGCAGTTGGAGAACAAGGAGGACCTCAAGAAGCGGGTCCATGATGCCGCTGAGACGATCGCTCAAGGCGACGAAAAGCGCTCGAAGGAGGAGGCGCTGAACCAGCTCTGCATTAGCCCGCAGTGCGGCTTCGCGTCTCATGCTGAAGGCAACAAGGTCAGCGATGAGGACATGAAGAAGAAGCTCGCCCTTGTTGTCGAGACTGCAAAGGAGATATGGACGGACGTCTAAACGAACATTTGGACACTAATTTATGGGCCTGTATCTCTTGGATTTTCAACAAATCCTGCTTAATGAAGCATCTATATAGTAATGTCGTCGATGTATCAAGTAGCTTACCATTTTCAACATTGGATACACTTCTCCGTGTCTTGCCCCGCAGTCCTTAACGGAGTACTTCAATTGGTATTTATCCAAGTATGGAATAGACATTTCCCTCTATGGCTGTACGCGCCGAGTAATTTCGAAGTCCGAAGGGCGCGACGCATACTTAAAGTGCGGTTCGAGACACTCTTCTCCCCACGTCCAACGCGCCTGGCTGCGCCAGATACCCTTACACTCGTGATACCTTCATTTTTTTACCCTCTCTGTACTGGCGACAGGGCTCTAGTAGCCGTCCGCAAGGATGGTGAAGGCCATCAAGTACAGGCCCACGATACGGTACTGGGAGAAGAACGATTCAGATGACGAGGAGCCTGAAGTCAAGAGAGCCCGCAAGTACGGTCCATATGCCGTGAAGAAGTCCTCGCTGGCTGCACTCGCCACACCCGCCCCCAGGCAGATCAGGCCGGAGAACAAGCTCCTGCCAAGAGCTAGGAAGACGGGCGGACGGCACAAACCTATCAAGGTCAAGGACATCCTTGTGGTTCAGGACGCTCCAGACACGCCATGCATTCCTGCAGAGGAGCTTGAGACACACGACTCCTATGCTGAGCAGGTCCGGTACGTGCACGTGGTCGAGCACGTCCAGTGTCCGTTAATGATTGATTGTTGGAAAAGGCCAGAGACTGAGACTGAGAAGCTCCTGGACGCTCTCAAGTTTCGCCTGAAGAATGCCGCGGATGATTGGGCAGATAAGCATGAAGACCTTTCAACCCGCCAGGTCGCCGCATCGCCTCCGAGTCCCAAGTTGCGTTCGCAGATCAGTCGACTTCTCGAGAGACTGGAAGCAGCAGAGAAAATCGAAGCAGCTCGGGAAGCTGAACGTAGATCTGCTGAAGCTGCGAAGAAGCTTTGTACTCCTAGCCCAGCTGGCGGGTCTTCTGTGTCTACTCCTGCCTCTGGAACGACTGTCGGCGCTGGAACCCCCGAAGGTGACAAGACTCTGCTGGGCGATTCTACTTCTCCGAGGTCCGGTAAGATTGGGAAGCTTGTCAAAGTTAAGCGTCTGGTGTCTCCTGCTAGCTCTCCTTCTGCCGGCAAATCCAAAGGCAAATCGAAGGTCGGCGCGGGTATCTTGCAGGTCTTGTCCCATAGTCGTAGAGCTTCTGCTGCTGGACCTCTTACTCAAGAGAACACATCCTTGAGCCCAAGTTCATCCGTCGGGAACGTCTCTGCGACTAGAGTCTCTGCACGTCGACCAATACTGGCCCCAAAGACCGTCAACGTTGCTATCCCATTGCCTGGCGAGCCCCAATCACCTGCTGTCCAGCAAGCCAACAAGCCGGCTCTACCTCCCCCACCTAAACGCGGAAGCGGTACCTCGTATCGCGCTCAGAAGGAGCACAGGCCCGTATATATGATGTACCCTCAAGCGTACCTGCAGCAGACACCCTGCCCTCGTCCCATCCAGACGTCGCAGAGCCATGTTCCTCGTCTCAGAAGCTCCAGTGTCTTGACCGCCTGTCGCAGGGTTGAACCGGATCCTCAGGTTCCTGGCTCTTATCCACTGCAGATGGAGGGCGAAGCCGAGGGTCCAACTCCTTCTCCGTCCCGGTCGGTCGCCGCCCAGGTCGCCAATCTGGTCTTTGGCATGCTACAACTTGTCTTCCTTAAATCTTGGCAAGCTGTCTGGCGGCTAACTTTCAGCACGAGAACTTGAGCGTCCTTTATTGTCATCCTTTTCCGCCCTTGTCCGTGTGCAGGGGGGTTTTACTGCGGATTTGCCATCTTAATCCTATCCTGGTCATTGCTACTTTTTATGTCTGACGTCTTAGATTTGTATTCTGTACTCTTCCTTTTCAATGAGACACATCGCTAAACCCATTGATGTTCGAGCAAAAAGTACTGAAACGTCGAGATCTGCAGATCGGCGCAGCCATCGGGACGCAGTTTGATAGAAGCGCTGTGGCCGTGTTCCTTCCTACCCAGCCTAATTATGTAAGTAATTGATGGCCATGGAGCATGCCAAGGGGTAGAACGGGCAGTTGCTAACCGGCTTGATGAATGCTTGACCTCTGCGAGCCATCTCCTCCAGTCCTCGCCGTTCCCCGCACAGCGGTCCCTTCTTCGTTCTGACCGACTCGGTCTGCTAAGTCGCCTTCAGCTGCAACATCCTCAGCGGCATGCCCGTTCGTCCGGTTGTCCCGCTGGTTGTCTCCTTTTTCCCTGCCTTCGCCCAAGCGTTCTCCTTTTCGTTTGGGACCCCAACTCAATGCGATGACCTTAGTCTATCCTGGACTGGTATATCTATCATACTCTTTCTCACATGAAACGGAAGCTTGACGTGTAATAACAGGCGGAACTGCGCCATTCGAACTCACATTGATTCCAGTACGCTCTTTTTAATGGGCGTCACATTACCGAATTCATAGGTCCGGGTTAGGTCTTCGGTACACCTCGCAATATCTCCATTCCTTCATCAGCTTTTAGTAATGGCAGAGGGTCTTATAAGACGCAAGTGCCGTTCACAAGTAATCATAAGCTAGTCATTGCCATGTCCGACGCAACGGGCTTTGGATCTGGAGGCGTATCGGACCTGGTCAACGTCGGACAGTCTGTTGGGAACGTCAACTGTAATACTACTGATCCTGGGGTGGACTTCGATTATCAACTCAACACAGGTGGGTGATGTGTACTTCATCCCTCTGCCTCGTGCCCTGAATGGTCCCTGCATCCGCCTAGCCTTGCAGCAATGTCGGTGAGTAAAGATACATGGTTCTTTTCATCTTTTCTGAAACTTTCATGTCAGACCGTATACGTTCAGCGAATATACTGGCGCCGTGCAGCCCATAACCATTGCCGTAAGACCATAGTCTCCTTACCCAGGCTAACAAGACTGATCTCATGTTTACATAGGGTATCATTCCTGGAGGAAACGTCTTCTATGTGCAACCGCCTTCTGGCCCAACATCCTTCGACTGGACGGCAGACGTTGCCGCGGGTACCTCTGTTATCTGGGCAGTGACAGACGCAAGGGGACGGCAGGGCGGGACTTCCGATGTGCAGAGCGTCGGAATAACTAACGACGCATCATGTCTCCTGGCAAATGCTCCGTCGTCTACCTCCAATCCTCCCTCGGCCACGTCCAGCATCGCCTCGACCTCCACCTTGAACACCGGCTCAGGCTCGAGTTCTACTGCGCCCGCAGCTTCCGCTACCACGTCTCCCTCGTCGGACCCTACCAACTCAGTCTCCACTGCTGCAATCGCGGGAACTGTGATTGGGGGTCTCGTTGCGGTAGCCGCAGTCGTCACGCTGCTCTTATTCTGCCTCAAGAATCGTCGGTCGAGATGGCCGTACGCTCACCGCGACTCGCACCGTCTCGATTCAGTGGATCTCACACAGGAACCAATTGCGTACCAGGTCTCTCCTTACCCCTACACTCCCAACACTGCGCACATGCCGCAAAGCTCAGCTTACTCCGAAGCCGATTTCATGGACGCACAAGGCCGGGGCCCAGTGTACCCTCTGCCGCCTCTGCCATCTGAGCCTCCACCATTTGATCCCTACGGGACGCCACAACCACAGACTCCTCACACGCCTGGTACTTCATTCGGCGAGCGGCCCCGGCGTCAGTCACGCCAGTCAGCGGGTTCCTCTGCTGCAGGACGACGGAAAGCAGCCATGGCGGGCGTGACAAGCTATCAGGCTCCTTCACGTTTCATCCTGCATAACGACATGGAAGAGATTATGCCAGATGAGAACGGTGTTGTGGAATTGCCACCGCAGTACAGCGAAGCCCGGAAACCAATACCCGGGCTTTCAGCGCAGAATAGCGAGCAGAGTTCCACTGCCTCTGCGCCCTCCGCCTCTACGGCTGCAACGCCGCTCGAGGAACCTCCATCGCCCCCAGGGTTACCTCCCCCTCACTCATAGCAGTCTGGACAACCGTCTTATCTGTACCAGTCTTAACGGGCTACTGATTATTATACAGTCTTGCTTATTCTCACTTATCCCTGCTTCATCTTCACTGTTTGACACGTGATAGATTTCTGCTTACGGTTGAAGCTCATCCATGTACGTGGTCGTGCCTCTGTTTTGCCGTCTAGGTTGAGTTCCATGCTGGGTCACGGAAAATGTCTCATGTAGTTAGCAAGGAATCACAGCATCTATCCCACGTTGGTTGGAAACGGCATATATTCGTAGACTGCATAAGCGAGAGATGAAGATATTCCGACGAAGGGATAGCTGGGACAGCAAGATGTACAGAGTGAAGTCCGCCAAGAGGACCAGGGGGATGCGACGCAAGGCGATAGTATACACTATGGAGTGAAAAGGATAGGCTTGCAGTGCGAAAAAATACAGGTGCTGTGTAAAGCTGCGATACATGCATAACTTGTCGAGGCTATATGGGATATCGTAAGACTGTTGTGTTCGTTAAGTAATATGTGGTTAACCTTACCCAGTCATCGTTGGTCCATAGACGTTTCCAATGCATCCAACGCTTCCTGGTCGGGTTCGGCGCCCAAAGAGCTCTTCGCAAACGCTTCAACCATTGCGTCCTGGTCCTTTCTCCTCTTATGCCTCTTCCGGCGGTCTTCACGAATGACTCTCTCGATGCGCTTTCTTATCTTGGAGTGCAATCTCGGATCAGTAGTCACTGCCCGGCTTCTGTAACAGGCGAGCTCGATCATTGCCAAGAGGCGCAAGGTATCGCTTTGGTTGAGAGCCTTGCGAAGACAGCTGGTCAGTACAAGTCGGACTGTTAAGGAGATCGTGCGCGCATACATTCAATGACCATGAGACAACTCTAGGCCCATCCACGCATCCAATAACGACGAAATTGCCTCGTTTCTCTGCCGAAATGTCCGAGCCCTTGGGTTCACACCGGGTCAGCGAGTGACTACGGAAGACTACATTCGTGAAACATTACCTCTCCGAATGTCGCCCACGTTTTGTTATTCGAAGCCGAGCGAATGACTGCCCGACGGCTCGATCAGCGACGAGGAAACGCAGAGCCACACGAACTTCATGGACGCACCAACTCGAGATGTCTGCCCTGAAACTTCGTGCGAAGCAATCCCTCGTCCCAAATACGACCAGTTATCCCTCTCAGGCCGCCTAATATGAACTTTAACATGAATTTCGCGGAAGCCAGGTTGTTGGGCAGCTGTAGTGTGACCAATCACCAAAGGATTGGCGCCAATGTGCCACGAATAAGGCATAATTACATTAGTTTCGCGCTCTAGAGCAGCTATCTCAAGCACTAACCTTGCGTGTTGAGTACCGCGGCTGGGATGTTCTGTATATCTTGCTGGGTATGGAGATGAGGTGGGTTAGTGGCTTCAACCACGTCCATTCTGTCTGCCATATTGGCGCGAATGCTTCGAGGGAATACTTGGTAAGCCTTGCCGGCCGCTCTGTACGTGCCCTACGTATTCGTAGATGGGTCGAGGTGCGGTTCGGAGGCGACCCTCGCGGTCGAAGAGAAAGGACGAGTTCGGTACAACTGTCCAGGGCGCTCTGTCCTGCCAGACAGCCAATGAAGCGCGCTGCACGTGATGTGCACAGCCACACAGTAGATGAATCGCGGTGGCGTGTGGCGAGCTCGTTTCTTGGAACTCTGCCAAGTTTTGGCAGCATCAAGAGTTGGGAATGTCTCCCGTATATAAATACAACAAGATATATGCAAGAAGATGTAGCCAGTAGCAAGAGAAAGTATAATCTCTGCTATGGGGAAAGATACGGGCCAGCTACCACGCAGAGATTGCGTGGCGTGAACTGCACGTCGATGATGGGAGTCCGCTTGGTGGGGAAAGTAGCGATGAGATCGGTACTGCAGAACGACATTTTCAGTAGACAGAAATATCCTGGGCAGTAGAACACTCACGTCTCGATGCTCTCCTCCTCTCGACTTTTCAGGGCGCCAGTGCCATTGACCATGCCATTCTCCCGCTTACCCGGCAGACCTCCCGAGCCTTTCACGTCCCAGCATCGCACAGTCCAGTCAGCGCCTCCGCTGACAAGCGTTGAGGACTCCGCACTCCATGCTAGGGAATAGATCGACGCCGTGTGACCTGTCATCTTCTTTATCCGACGTCCGGAACCCAGATCCCAGAGGTTGATAGCGTGATCTTCGCCTGATCCTTGCACGTCAGATGCTGCCATCAGGAGAGCAACGGAAGCGGCATACCTGCACTAGCCAAGTACCTGCCGTCTGGGCTAAAGGCTAGTGTTGACACAATGCCCTGATGCCCAATGAAGACCCGGACGGTGTTGCCACGTTGTACGTCCCACAACCGGACAGTCCAGTCGCTAGACGCCGTTGCAAGATATAGAGAGTTAGGATGGAATCTGACAGCCTGGATCGTAATAAGTCAGCAAAGTCCAGGAACCGTGCACATATACGTACATCTACATCGCTCAAATGGCCCGCATAGATGCGAAGCGCATTTGCTCTGTCCGTTGACCATAACCTAGCGGTCCGATCCCGACTTGCCGTGGCAAAGTAGATGCCCGTAGGACTCCACTGTACATCCCAGACAGGATTTTGGTGCCCTCGATACGCTACCAGGTTTGTCATCGTATCTAGCGACCACAGCCTCACCGTAGCATCCGCGGACGAGGAGAGAAGATGTCTCGGTGGAGAGACTGAGCCGCTCATGGGGTCAAAGGATAGGGAATACACAGGCCCACTGTGGCCTATTAGTTTTCTTGAGAGAGGACCAGTGGTTTCTCTAACCCTCTCCAAGCTGCTCTCTGTGAATCTGCTTCAGCCTATGTATGCACTGAAAGAAAGGTGAAACACGAACTGTCTCGTATTTTGTTGAGCGAGAAGTCACTCTTCATCCCTTTCAGCCCCTCGTCTCTAAGGCTCCAGAGCCGAATATAACTTTCAGCGAACCCAGCGGCCATAAGAGTCAAGTCTTGAGAAAACGTGCAACAGGGTACTCTGCAACCCCGCATCAGTACCCAGCAATAAACTGACGGCGCCAGACTTACCCCTCAGGAACGTCGTGGATAGTATAGCAGCATACACTAGGTAACGCTCTTGCTCTGGTTGCGGCAGCCTGCGGTGAGTTCTCTTCAAGATCTTTGAGTGCCGCAGCCTCTAGCCGTATCTTCTTCCTCCAATCCCTGATTTTCTCCGCCTCTCGTACGACGTCTATAGTCTTGAAAGTCGGTGGGTGGGGGAGGAGATCAGACTCAGACGGCGTCACCAGACCAGGGACCTGCTGAGCGCGTAAATAATGAACATCATACTGGATGCCATTGTGGTCATTCTCGATGGCAGCTTTCTGCCTCAATTCGCGCTCCACTTCTGCGCGGAGCTCCTCGGGCATGGGAACTTGACCAAGCTTGAGCTCCCCTTGGGCCGAGTTGAAGGCTTGCGCACCAGTAGCAGTCGACGTCGCGCCATTGGCACGGGGTATTAGTGAAGAAAGCAGACCCGTGTTCTCCTCCCATGCTGTGGGAGAAACTGCTGTGGCGCTCGAGGCAGTAACTGCACTCGCAGTGAATAGGTGGTACGGTACATGAAATGGGAGTCATAGCTACCGTCAAATTTGAGGTGGTTATTGACCACCCGCATAACCGCCGAACGACCTCGTTTCCCCTTCTCCCCAGAGAAACCGTCACCAGTCCCCATACCCTCACCACCTATACCCTCAGTGAGCCAGCCAATGAGGAGATCAAAACCTGATCGGCTCATTCGGATGGTGTACTTCTCGTTCTGGAATCGTTGAGCCAGGTCGTCATTTTGGACATGAGCAGGGAGGAGAAGAGTCGATAGGTGGTGTAGAATATTGTTATGCGCAGGTGTCAGTGAGGGCGAGAACTCCGAGAAGAATTTTACAGCTGCATAAGCTTCAGCAACTTCGGCAGCACGGACAGGTTATAGTCGCGTACCAGCTTCCTTATACCCTGACTGGATCAGGTCGAGGTAAAAGTGGACGAACACAGGAAACAGCATTGGTCTGAATTCAGGCTATTGTAACGCGGAGCTTAGAGATAGATTCTTGGTGAGCAGTAAAACAAAGATGCACCCGATACATGTCCAGCGACCCATCCACCCACGCCTGGAGCTCCCTAAACCCTTCCGTCTTATCCGTCGGGTCCAGAGACAAAATCTCCTCCGCGCCAATGTTCCCCAGGTTCGCAATCAAGTTCTGAATACTCAACGACGTCCCAGAACTCCCCAAATCCTGGACGACGTTGGACGCATTCGTGTACGCATTCTCGTTCGGATTAGCGGGTCGTTGCGAGAACACGGCCAGTCTCTTGATCAGTTCCTCCGAGCTAATAGCCTGGCCTGGAGAAACCTCGGGCGCTTTGCCTTTGTCATTTGGGGACGCTCCGTCGACAGCAGTTGGCAGGCCTTCCGGGAGCTTGTACCCTCTGTTCCGGAGGTACTCCAATACCAGACGGTCTACCGCGTCGACGATGGGCTGTGCGTCTTGCGAGGCTGAAGTAGAAGGATCAGGCGAGGGAGCGGTGGGTCCAGGCGTGGCAGACATGGTGGACAGGTCAGTCTGAGTGAAGCATGCAGTATTACGCGGTGGCGGACCGCGATTGTGGCCAGGACGTGTAGCTGCTTTTGTGACATGGGTTCAAGCGACGCGTCACACTGTCCCGGTTACCTAGGAGAATACCGGTGAGTTGCCGGCAAGTTAGCCCATCATGTCGGGACGGCTCTCGCATCAGGCCCAGGATCAAGATATCCAGATCATCTCGTAGCGCTTCCAGCACAACGGTATGAGAGGAAAAGGAGCAATGAGGTACAAAGAGCATCGTAATACCAAGAAATCAGAGCAATACTATACACAAGACAAGATAAATAGATCAAGAAGAACTTCAACTCTCCGGCTCATTATCCTCCGCCTCCACTTCGAAGGCACAGCAAAACGTCTCCTTGTCTAGCAAGAGCAAGCCCTTGCCATCCGGCGCCCACTTGATCTCTCTCACGTCAAGTTTCTCTGCAAAATGCCGATGTCAGTAGGTGGAGGAGCTGGCGTCGAGGGGATGCCACTTACTCGCAGGCACGCCTATGCACTCCGCCATCTCCTCCTCCTCTCCGTTCTCACCTACCCACTCGTCACTCCACGTATATATAGCTCTATTCCCGCAACATGCGACTAAGTTGCCATCCCGCGTCGGATTCCACTGCACTTGTAGCACGGGATTTGAGAGTATGAGGACACTGCTTAGACGGGGCGAGAAGTTTTCCTTCGATGCAGGGAACGAGTAGATGTTAATGACGTTGGGAGCATTCTCTGAAAGACGTTTGTCAGAAGACGGGGTGCTAGTCTAATTCGTCAAAAGGAGGGTACCAAACCGCGCCATGAGGTAGGTCCCCGACCTATTCCATTGTAATTGCATGACGCCGTTCTTCGGATGCGCTTTGGTCAGATCGGGTCGAGTGACGGGCATAGGTTGTGAACCTTGCATCCGCTCGACTGAGGGTAAATGAGTATAAAGCTAAGGCACAGTGCTGTACTCTGGACGGACAAGATAGGAAGCCTCGGCCTTGAGTAGCTTCAAACCATCCTGTAGGCTCTCTCCATATGGCCTAACAGGGGGTGTCAGTCGTTCGTTGGACTCTTCTTATCACAGGACCCTCACCGTGCCTGTGGGGATACGTCGCTGGATGTCCAAGGAAACTACGGGTAACCAGCTCAGACTGTCTAGGATGTAAATCTGACAATGTAGGTTTTGGAATGGCACGACGGGCGACGGGACCACTCACCTTCTCATCATAGCCTCCGCTGGCCAAGAACATGCCACTGGGATACCATGCTAATGAGCGTATACCGAGACCAGGATCCGGGTCGGGAGCAAATGACGCTATGAGATCCCCAGCGAGAGTCAAAATATAAAGCTTGTACTGCGATCGCGAGGGAGTCTGTTGCTGAAAATAGCGTCCGGTATGGCCGTGACACTCACCTCCAAGGGCCCTTCCCAGACCGCTATGTGGTTACCCGTCGGCGAAATTGACAAGGAAGACAGAGCGCATGTGGGAAGAGGGAAATGCTGTAGGTCTTCACTCAATCCAGCAGCCTGCATAAGATAGATTCCTCTTACCCTCACTAGTTTGTACGAGTCACTAGTGTCGTACACTCCTATTGTCTCCTTTGATTTGTGACGTTCTGCTAAGACGAAATAACGTCCATCGGCACGAAACGCGTAACCTACTCTGGCTGTCAGCATACACCGAAAGACAGGAGGATGAGTCAAGCTGGATCTGGTACCTCTGTCCGCGTGAACAGGGAACTGGATATATGTGGCGGTGCCACTTACTAAGCTCCAGATGGTCACTCTCAACTACCCAAACAGGAGGTCAAACCGCGCGCCGCGCGCTTGCATAAGGACGAATGACGAGAACGCACCCCCCACTCCGAGAAACAGAGGATGGACCGTCCGTCCGGAGCCCATTCCGCCTTGACCAATCCTTCCGCGCCTGCCTCGATGCGGGCAGACCATTCCTCATCGCGTAGCTTGAAGACACTCACCACGCCCCTCTTTGCGCAAGCGGCTAAAAGGTATTCTGAATCACAGGCCCAGCCTATATGAGTAATCAAAGCCGAGGAGCTGGCATTGTTTTTGGCCTTCGCAGATAACGCGTTCAGAGTTGCCGATGGAGACGCGCCCACCGGCCAGGTGCGGGTGATTGTCAGTGTATCTGAGCGTCGCACGACGAGTCGGTCTTGCACAGCGGTCAGGATGAAATGTGCACCAGGACTGAAAGCGACGAGCGACGCGGACTGCTTGTAAATCTCTGTAAAGTCCATAGCAGAGTACGATGCCGGCGGTCCTGACAATGAATTCTGGATGGTTCCGGTGAAATACAGGACGGGCCCGGGCCGTGAGAATCGGGCCCATTGGCGTCGGCCCCACCAGATCTGGTCCTATGTCATCAGTCGTTACAACCACGGCATCTTATCCCGCTTTATAATCCACGGAACCAGACACCATGGAATATCCTTTCTTATTTCCTTCCCCATGTCGCGCAGCGTCAGTCGCTCATCCACCGTCGTGTCCAACCCGGACAACCAGGAGCTTCATCACGAAGCCTACCCCGAGCCGAACGAGAAGGGCGGGTTTGATCCGTTCCTCGCCAGATTTGATGAGAATGACCCGATGGACCCCAAAGTATGTCTCATACCACTTCGATAGCTTTCATATCCTTAACTGCATTATCACCCAGAATTGGCCATTATGGAGAAAGTGGTATATCACAGTGGCTGGTGGATTGCTATTATTGAATGCGTGCGTCAATCTATCTCCGTGCAGTGCTACTGTTCCGGCAATCTAACCTCCCCGCAGGACCTTCGCGAGCTCAGCACCATCCGGAGTCGCCCCTCAATTAATAGAAGAGTTCGGCATGAGCCGTGAAGTCGCAACACTTGCCATTTCATTATTCGTCGCCGGTTATTGTGTCGGTCCCTTACTATGGGGACCCATGTCCGAGCAGGTCGGTCGGCGCCCCGTATTCTTGGTGGCCTTCCTGTGCTATACAGTGAGTCTCAGGAATCTCCCGAAGATTTCTGCGAGGATTAACCGTCGTCCAGTGTTTCCAAGTTGGTTGTGCATTAGCTCCAAATACTGGAGCCCTCCTGGTATTCCGGCTGTTGGGTGGGATGTTTGCCGCCGCGCCTTTGACGAATAGCGGGTGAGTTTACCCAGGGTTAATCGAGTCACGTACACTGCTCATTATTTAATTAGTGCTATCCTGTCCGACATGTGGCGCCCTAGAGAGAGGGGGAAGGCTATGGCCTTTTTCACCATTGCTCCTTTTGCCGGTCCCGCCATCGGACCCACTGTCGGCGGCTATATTACTGTGGCTGGCGTTTCCTGGCGATGGGTGTTCTGGATTTTGACCATCTATGCCGGACTTTGCTGGGTCCAGATCCTTCTTACTCTCCCAGAGACATACGAGTAAGTTTGCAATCCGCACACGCGCCTTTCGGTCGCTAATTAGTTGTTCAGGCCGATCTTGCTCGTGAAGAAGGCCGTGCAAAGGCGAAAGGAGACCGGCGATGAGCGCTACTACGCCCAATTTGAGAGGGAGAAATTGTCGTTCTCCAAGCGGGTCGAGCATATCCTTGCCCGCCCATTCCGTGTACTATTCCGTGAACCTATGTTGATGGCCATTACTCTCTACATGAGTGTCAGTATCTCTAACTCGCAGGTTGAATGCTACCAGCTGACAGCTCGTGTCTACAGTTCGTTTACGGGTGCATCTACCTGCTGTTCGAGGCTTACCCTATCGTGTTCACCCAGGGCCACGGTTTGAACTATGGCGCGTCTGGCCTGGTCTTCTTACCTATCCCTATCGGGGGCGGGCTGGCTATCGTAGTCGTGAGTACAATAAACTTCATCGTTGGTCGCTTGTCCTCATGCTGTGGATGTAGTACCTCCTTTACTACAATCCTAAATACGAGCGCGCCGTCGACGAGTATGCGCCTGCGCCTGTCCCACCTGAAGCTCGTCTGGAGATGGCCATGATTGCTGGTCCCATCTTTGCCTTGTCATTCTTCTGGTTTGGGTGGACGTCCTACCCATCTATCAGCTACTGGGCTCCTTTGATGTCCGGCCTCACTATGGGTTTCTCGATTCAATTGATATTCGTACGTCGATGTCTTCTTCCATTTCCTTCTTCTGTTGGCTCATCTATTGTCTGCAGTTATCATTATTCAACTATATCATCGACGCATATCTATTCGTCGCGGCATCTGCGTTGGCAGCGAATACTGTTATCCGTAGTCTGTTCGGCGCTGGGTTCCCAGTAAGCTTCTGACTGACGCTATGGACTGTAAACCGTTCTAATCTCGCTTTCAGCTGTTCGCTACCCAAATGTATGACACACTGAACCCACGCTGGGCTTCGACTCTGCTTGGCTTGATATCCGTAGTGATGATGCCAATCCCATTTGTCCTCATAAAGTAAGTCTGTCTTGTGGAGTTGTACATGGCGCGCAGCCACTGACGTTCACTCAAGGTTCGGACCTAAGCTGCGGGAACGGTCGCGTTATGCGCCGACAGGGAAGCCAGTACAAAAGAAAGAGACTTCGCCGGCCTAAACATCAATTTTCCCGCTGTATCCTTTTGCCCCTCGCGAAGGGCACTACGACCACTATACAGGGCGCGCCTCATTCCATGCCCATGGCCAGCACCGACGATTATTCCTAGACATTGAACACTCCCTGCGCTATATGGGACAGGAACTGACATGGAGGGGGACTACGAAATAAGTTCTGTAGCACTAGTAATTACGACCTATCTACATCTTCTGTTGTTTACGATATGTTTACGATATGTACAGTATCTAGTTTGGATTCAAGCTCACCATAATGTATCGCAATTTTTCTTTCGGTATTGCGCCGCGATCCAGTAGTCCAGAATAAGATGAACAAGCGCAGAACGTGGGGAAGATAAGATAGGCACGGCATTTGCGGTGCCCTTCCGCTCGCGTGACGTGCTGTTCAGTACTGCACCCGTATACTTATTCCGCCACCATAATCTGTGAGAGCCGGATGCCCGGTGGGATTGATATTCCCCTGCTGGCTCTATATAGAGTGTCCAAGGCGAAATGGCATACCCTTGGAATCCCACTCGTCCGACGAGCATAACGAAACAGGATGGCATCGACGAAGATCGACTGGAGTAAAGTGGACCAGCCCGAGTTGGCGTTCCAGCGGTTTGCGAGTCGCAGGTCGGTGGTGTACGGGACGAAGGGGATCGTGTCGTCCTCGCAGCCGTTGGCTACGGAAGCGGGGTTGGAGATACTAAGGAAGGGAGGGAATGCGGGTGAGTGTGCTGAGCGCCGTTCATGCGTTGATCAGAGTTTTAATGAGGTCCGATGCCATGAAATAGCCGATGCAGCTGTGGCGACTTCTGCGGCTCTGAACGTTACTGAGCCGAGCTGTTGTGGGATCGGCGGGTGAGTAGGACGCATGTATCCGGTTTATGACATGCTGACGTCTCGCCAGAGATGCTTTCTGTCTTTTCTATGATGCGAAGACGAAGGAAGTCAAGGCACTGAACGGGTCTGGTCATTCGCCGCAGAAGTTGACTATCGACTATGCGCGGAAACGCGGCATTAGTGGCAACAAACTGCCCCTTACGGATCTGAATTCGGTCACTGTGCCAGGTCCGTATATCTTCGATATGGGGCGTCTTTCGGAGGCACTTACAGAAGGTGTGACTATACAGGTGCCGCTGCGGCCTGGGTTGATACGGTTGAGAGATTTGGCAGTGGGAATGTAACTGTCGCAGATGTCCTTGCGCCGGCCATCAGACTTGCAGAGGAAGGGTGAGTTAACGAATGCATAGACAGATCCCATGGCTGATTGATTTCGTAGAGTGCCGGTCTCAGAGATACATAGTCACTCAGTGAGTCGCTTACCAGTATTGCTTATACGCCCATTTAACGCTAAAGGGCTCTATTAGTGGCAACGCTCAGAAAACCTGATCAAGAACGCATCTCCGAACGGTGATGAGATGCTCTTGAACGGGAAGGCTCCCCTTCCTGGTCAGATCGTCAAGCTTCCCAACCTGGCGAAGACGTTCCGGGCTGTGGCAGAGCACGGAAAAGATGGATTCTACAAGGGTCGGATTGCAGAGGCCATTGTGCAGTTAATCCAGAGTCAAGGCGGCGTCATGGAGCTGGAGGATCTGGCCAAACACCAGACGTCGTTCGTCGAGCCTATCAAGTACACGTTTAACGGGGAGGTCACCGTTTATGAGGTTCGTTTCTCTTCTACGGGGTACCCATGTATGCTCATTTTTCTACCAGTGTCCACCGAACGGACAAGGGATCACCGCTCTTATTGCCCTAGGGATCCTTGATAACTTGCAGGAATCAGGGAAGATCAAGTCGCTACTGAAGATGGAACACAACTCTCCAGAATATCTCCACGTCTTGGTTGAGGCGCTACGGTAAGGAGTTGATGATGATTATAAAAATACCAAACTCATCCCTGCTCGTTCTAGATTGGCATTCGCAGGTATGCTGATTGCAGGGATGGTGATCTCAGCCCCTGTCTCACACTCGGTGCCTCAGACAGCCAATATTACGTGACCGACCCAGAAGTCAAGCAAGTACCCGTCGAGCAGCTTCTTAGCAGAGTAATACGCTGTCTGTACTCCTGTCGCTTCTCCACTGATTTTTCTCGACAGGAGTATCTCGCATCCCGCGCGAACCTCATTGACCCCTCCAAGACGAATCCTGAAGTGGTCCACGTAAGACCTTGTCTATCCGGATACGATTGAGGCTGACCTCTGGAGTAGGGCAACCCTGCAAACTCTTCTGACACTGTGTACTTTTCAGTGACGGATCAGTGGGGGAATGCGTGCAGTTACATCCAGAGTAACTATGCTGGTGAGTATGAATATCCGATATCGTGTCTGCAGCAGTGATTAATGAAGGATTCAGGCTTCGGAACTGGAGGTCAGACAACCCAGCTGGACGTCATCAAGGAAATGCAACTGATGTTTGTCTGTAGCTGTCCCTAAGGGCTGTGGTTTCACTCTGCAGAACCGAGGGTCCGGGTTTGTTTTGCAAGAAGGCCATTCTAACGCACTCGCTGTCAGTAAGATTTAGTTGCTGCTGGTGATGCATTGAACTTAGCCATACAATTTGACAGGGTGGAAAACGTCCGTACCACACGATCATCCCTGCTTTAGCAACGAGAGGGGACGAATTGTTCCTCTCATACGGTGTCATGGGTGGCTTCATGCAGGTATGTAGTCACTCAATACAAACGTAGTATATGATGACGAATACTGGGCCCCCGACAGCCCCAAGGTCACGTACAAGTGTTACTGAATATGCTCCGAGGATTCACTCCTCAAGCCGCCCTGGACGCTCCGCGCTTCTGTATCTCTGCGGGCTCTCCAGACTCCGAGACGAGAGACGCAGCCAGCAATGCCGGGGATATCAATAGTGAAGTGTACTTTGAAGAAGGCATCCCGGAATCGACAGTCGAGAAGCTGAAATGTAGGTCGCTCATTCTTGCCTCGGTTTCGGTGATACTCACAGCTGCGCAGCCATGGGCCACGACGCTCGTACCGTATCTGGATTCGCAAGAGGTCTGATGGGCCGTGGGCAGGTCATCCAAAAGATCGTGGATCAGTCTGGCGCGACTGTCTGGGCAGCGGGTTCAGACCCGCGAGCAGACGGACATGCCGCAGCTCAGATATGAGTATAGATGCTACATGGGAAATGGAATAGGTAGACAGGCAGTAATCGAATATTGTGAACACAGCTTGGATTTTGCTCGGCCGTACATATCCGGCTGGCATTGGTACAGAAGTCTGGGGCGGATATCGCTACAAGAACGTCCAGTGTCGTGTATACATTATAATGAGATATGGTAGGTGGTATAACTGTCACATCCGGTGGTGTCGCTCCGTTCCAACTAGGAAAATATCTCGTTAGGATTCCGGTGGGCGAATGAATCCGTCGAAATGATACTTACCCGCCTGTTCTCGCCTGTATTTCCTCAGCTCCTTAGTTCGGTCAGGACCTTGTATCTTGTCCCATCCAGCTAGCGGTACGACAAGGGCAGTGGCATTGTCGTCACTGCCCATCTCTTCAGCGTAGTCTAAGATCTTGTCTGCTGCATGCTTAGGCGTCGGTGCATCCCTGGCTAGATCGACAATCTCGTCATTCGAGACCACATCGGAGACACCATCGGAAACAAGGATCATGTAAGCCCACTCCGTGCCTATATCAGTCATCGCACGTCAGCGACTGGTATCGAAACTTCCCAATGGCTTACCGTTGAGCAGCTTGGTCCGCACTTCCGGTTCAGGTGTGACGCCGTACTGCTTGTAATTGAGATCACCGAGCCTAAATATGCTGTCAGGGAATGGAAATCCCGGGGCTAGTGCTGACTGACCCGCGTGTATTGGCTAGCGCCCCCATCCATCTGAGTGCGATATGAGGATCGGTGAGCTAACCTCACTGAAGTGACGCACCTTACATCACCAAAGGAATCAGTCATTAATGCATGTCCCCTCATGCGACGAAGGCGTATGGCCTCGTTGCGATGGTCGGCATGGTGGATATCTGTCATGGCATACGGCTTGCCTCCGTCTGTGGAGCAAAGCAGTACTAGCGTATCGCTAGTACAAAGATTAGACCAGGCATCGCAGTAGGGGCAGGGACCTATCTACCCAACGTGCGCTACAGTCAGTGCTATCCGTTCTGATGCGAAGAACGGAGTAGCAGGGGAGTCTAGAGAGTGCAGGATGGCAGCAGAGGCAGTTGCGCCGCTCTTCTTCGCATCACTATCCATGGACAGATGTCGGTCGACCTACACAAAGTGCACGGAACTTCACAATTCTATCTTGAGGATATGACGATGCTTGCTTACCTCGAAGAATGCCAAGGTCGCACGGGCTTCCAGGTCCATCTCCGGCGTGCCCTCTGTCCCATGAATCCATGGTGCGAGTACACCGCCCGTGAATCGTTTGAAGTATCCTCCCAGCTCTTTGATCCATTGGTACATCTCTGGTATGTCAGACTTGTTGACAGATTCGAAGTACCCGTGCAACTCCTGTCGCAAGGATTGCGAAACTGCGGAGCCGCCATGTCTGATAGAAGACGCATATATTCATTAGCTAGCCAAGACATAGATCGTACTCTGCTCACCCATCGTATATGCCCACAAAGACGACCTGCCTAGAGAAGGCATCCCCTACTTTCCTATAATCCCAGTCTATACCCAACTTCTTCTTAACGTGCAATTGCAACTCTTCGGGATTCAATGATAACGTTGAGAACGCATAGAAATCCTCTTGAGATCTAGTTGTCCTTATCCTCGGCGTGCAGTACCAGCGATCAAACGCGTCGCATACCTTCTTGGACCTCGCGAGCTCGCCACGCCTATCACCTTCGGAGACGACAGTGGCAGGCGCCCAATACCACTTGGAGTCGCGAACCGGACATAATCATGGTACAAGCGTTTCGCTGACCCTGCGCAGTGGGTGCGCGGAAGGACATGAGAGAAGCCAAATGCCATTCGACGAGGGTATGTCAGCGACGGCCGAACCCATGCCCTGCGTGAACCGAACAACTATCTTGAGATATGCGAACGTTCGTTTCTTCCTCTCCGTGCCTTGACACTTGCCGAACGGCTTGGCCAACTGGACTGGCGGTTTGGTGGCAAGAAACGAGGCGCGAATCAATCCGCTGCGTCGTTGATGGATCTCTCACTGATGCCGAGTTACACATGCTACGTAACTCTTCCCAGCCCACATGCACAAATTGATCAATAATACTCGGAAGGCGGCGTATATAATGCTCCAGCGATGCGGACTTTATTGCGAGCTCGAGCCTTGCCAGTCCTGTCGGTCCAAGGTCGCTGAGGCTGTCGTTCACCCAAGTTTTCGGCATGCTTTCTGGGCTTCTCCTCGTCCTTGGTAGCGCACCTCTCGTGCTGGGGTCCGCCGTCCCCAAGGCATCCAGCTATGCTGGTTCTCATACGTCGGCGGTATGGCCACCTCCAGACGCAACCAACACCGGCCTGGGTTCCTACTTCCCCGACGGAAGTCAAGTTGGTTATCCTGGTCCTACCCCCAGTAGGTGGCTCGACTTAGCGTTGCTGCTGCAGCTTGTCTCATGCATGACCGCCTGTAGCTGGAGATGAAGCGGAAGCTATCCAAACCGCTCCGGCCGCATCAGAGATGGAGAGCATCTACCCTTTGACGGACCCAATAGCATATGGGTCTGAAAAGCCTGGTTTCGACCCTATTCGCTACTGGGGCAACCTGTCTCCATGGTATTCCGTGCCCTCGTCTGCGCACGGTTTGCCAGAGGCATCTCCTCAAATCCCGGAAGGATGCAGCATCAACCAGGTCCACCTCCTTCACCGCCATGGCGCTCGGTATCCCACATCTGGCGGTGGTCCTGCCGGTTTCGCTGATAAGCTGCAGAATGCTACCATCGGCGGAGGGTTCACTGCTTCTGGATCCCTTGAGTTCTTGAACGCCTGGACTTATAAACTTGGCGCCGAGCTCCTGACTCCCTTCGGAAGGGAACAACTGTGGGTCTCGCTTGGCTCTTGGATACAATCCGTCATTAATTGTGAAATGTGATCCCAGTTTTAACCTCGGTGTCGGTTTCCGAGTCAAGTACGGTGACCTTCTGAAGAACTTTACTGAACTTCCTGTATTCCGAACGACTTCGCAAGGTATGATGCCATCCCATGTATACCTGTCAATCACTGACGGGAACCCAAACTCGATCATTCGACAGATCGTATGTTACATTCGGCGTGAGTAGTGATCAACGTCTCCTTTGTGTCGTTCCCTGAATCGGGATGCGGTGCAGACTCAACTTCGCAGCCGGCTTTTTTGGGATCGATAGCTACCAGACGGACTATAACGAGCTCATCATCGTTGAATCTGATGGCTATAATAACACTCTCGCGCCCTGGAATGCTTGCCCGAACAACAACCTGGAGAGCATCGGGTACTACGGCGACAGCCTGCAGGACCAATGGATCGAGACGTACTTGGCTCCGACGCTGGAGCGACTACAGCCCTTGGTACAAGGTGTTAACTTGACGACGAGCGATCTCTACAATATGCAGTCTGCGTGTGCCTACGAGGTTAGTAGGCGGTGTTGGCTATTCTAGCGACGATCAATGATGGAACGCTGCCATATTCTTAGACTGTTGCGCTCGGCTTTTCCGATTTCTGCGGTGTTTTCACGGAGGAAGAATGGGAAGGGTTCAATTATGCCCTTGGTAAGTCATCACATCGCCAATCTTGTAGTCGTCCTGAGAGTTTCTCTTTAGACGTTTCTTTTTGGTACAGCTATGGCCCCGGGAACCCGACTTCTGCAGCCATCGGTCTCGGATGGGTGGGCGAAATGGTGTCCCGTCTGACGCAGACGCCTATAACAGGCGCTTTCGCGGAAGTCAATACGACTCTTATGAACAACATCACCTTTCCGCTGAACCAGCCGATCTATGTCGACGCTACGCACGATACGATTATCTCCGCCAGTAAGCGAGCTGTTTCTTTACCGCAACCGACTTGGGTATTCATTGTGACCCGTCAGTCCTGGCGACCATGAACTTTACAAGCTTAGCTAGCGGGGGGCCTTTGCCCGCAGACCACATTCCAGCCAATAGAGTGAGTTATTAGGCCCTAATTTCGGGTAGCTCGCTGACGCATGCTCTCATGTAGTCCTGGATCACCACACAGATTTCGCCCTTTGCTTCGAACTTGGTGGGCCAGGTTCTGTCGTGCCCGGCATCGGATGTGTCCACGCATATCCGATGGATCCTGAACGACGGGGTTTTGCCTCTGACCGGTCTGAACGGCTGCCCTGAAGACAAGAACGGCTTGTGCCCTCTGGCAACTTACATCTCCGTGATGAAGGAGCGCATAGCCGAGATCGACTACGACTTTGACTGTTACGCTAATTACACTGTCCCGACGCCGGATACCATTATCGATGGGAGGTATCCCCCGGCTCTGAGGAACGGGACTGCGTAAACGCATAGGCATGCCAGACTTGTGGTGTTATAATAATGACGGACGCCGTCTAATACGTTGCTTGCGATAATGGAATTAATATTGAACAAGGATGGCTCTGCACGTTCGAGCTGTCGCTTTGCATAAGTAATCGACGTCCGACTACTAGTGTGGCAGTGTATTCTCTTCTTGTGGCGTCAAGCCAAGTAGAGTTTAAGCTCGCGCTCTCTCTTCCTCCATGACCGCGATCTATACTTTGTGACGCTATATCTGGCTACGTGCTTTCGCACTGCTGTCAGTGCATGCGAACATCGAACAGCATCGGACATCGCTGCATAAATACTGCATGATAGGCTGGTCCAGGACGCTGGCTCAACATCGACAATCGATAGGCTCGCTCTCATCAGGTAGATTCCATGTCGTCGAACGATGTCGCGCCGTGCCTTGCTTCCAGTGGCCATGGCCCGTGGGTGTCGGGGCCTAACTGTACACCGGCAACCGTTGTCGGAGAAGACTCGCTGATGGTGCCTCTGCGCCGTTAACGGCGCGCACTCACTTCTGGCGCACGTTCGATTCTGGTCGGACCTTGATAGGATCGTCTTCTGAAGCTCTGAAGTCTCGTGCTACAAGGTCGTGTCTGGTAGTGTATCACAGCACCGAAATGACTGTGGAGGGACGGTCCGTATATCCAATAATATGTGACAAGGTCTGCGTATAAAGGAAGCTGGGTCGATTTTGAAACGCCTCAACATCCTTAGAGGTGTTCAGGGATCCTAGTCAAGGCCTCACGATGTTAACGAAATTATGCCTGTCGCTGGTCTCTGCGACTTCGCTCATCCACGCTGCCGCGGTAGGGGATCCTGCAGCCTCGTCGTTTGCTGGAGCTACTGCCTCTGCTGTGTACCCTCCTCCTGGCGCGAGCTATGGTGCTGAAGCTTCGTACTTCCCGCCGGCTAGTGTGGTCGGGTACCCCGGGCCCACTCCGAGTACGCATTTATGTTCTGTTGATCATCCAAGTGATCTTATAATCGCTTGAATCAGCTGGTGATGAGGCTGCCGCCATCGAAACTGCGCCTGCCACATCTCTAATGGAGAGCGTGTATCCTTTGACTGACCCTGTCCCTGCTGGAGGCGAGACGCCGGATTTCGAAGTCATCAAGTACTGGGGCAATTTGTCTCCTTGGTACTCCGTGCCTGCGGGAGCGCATGGTCTGCCTTATGCGTCCCCGCAGATCCCCTCTGGTTGCAGCATCAATCAGGCGCATCTCCTGCACCGTCACGGGGCCCGTTATCCAACTTCTGGCTCTGGTCCCGCGAACTTTGCTGCGAAATTGCACAGCGTGGCTACCACCAGTGGCTTCAAGGCTTCTGGTCCTCTGGCGTTCTTGGCCACGTGGGAGTACAGGCTGGGTGCTGAGATCCTCACACCCTTCGGCCGTGAGCAGATGTGCGCGGGTGCATGTTCCTTCAGCTTGCACTGCTGATCGCGTCCCGCAGGTACGACTTGGGTGTGGGTTTCAGGGTCAAGTACGGGGAGCTTCTCAAGGGCTTCACGCAGCTGCCTGTCTTTCGGACTACATCGGAAGGTGCGTGTTACCGCGTATCTAATAGACACTATCGCTCACATCTGGCTCTTGGCCGCATTTATCAGACCGTATGATTAACTCTGCGTATGCCGTATGGTCTGTCAAGATGGCATAGGCTGACATTCGGCTATCTAGACTCAACTTCGCAGCCGGATTCTTTGGCGCACAGACTTTCCAGGAGGATTACTATCAGTCCATCATAATCGAAGAGGGTGGGTATAACAATACGCTCGCTCCCTCGAACGCTTGTCCCACGAACAACGGGCCTGTGGGCGGCATCGCTTCGACGTACGAGAACGACTGGATAGCCATTTATCTGACGCCTGCCCTGACTCGGCTGTCTCCCTATCTGCCTGGGGTGAATTTGACCGTCTCAGATGTCTATTCAATGCAGCAAGCCTGTGCCTATGAGGTATGGGTGTCTCGCTGAATGGCATTGAGATTGGCGCTGACTGTTTGTAGACCGTTGCCTTGGGATTCTCCGAGTTCTGCGGGCTATTCACTCAGGCTGAGTGGGAGGGCTTTGAATATTCGAATGGTAGCGGTCACTTTTCTGGCGCGAGCTACTATCTCACAAGGCTCCGATGATATCGCAGATGTTTCTTTCTGGTATAATAATGGCCCTGGCAATCCCACGTCCGCGGCCATGGGCCTTGGCTGGGTCTCGGAGTTGGTAGCGCGCCTGACACAGACACAACCTACCGAGGCTTTCGCGGAGACGAATGCCACTTTGAATTCCAATCCCGCTACTTTCCCTGTCAACCAGCCCATATACGTTGACGCCACTCATGATACGGTTATTTCTGCAAGTGAGTCGGTCTTGCTTATGGAGCTGCTTATCTCATTAACTGACTGCGCTCAGTCTTGACGACCATGAATATGACGAGTTTCCTACGGACTGGGCCGTTGCCGACCGATCATATTCCATACGACAATGTGAGTGTTCCTGGACTATACCAGGAGCTCTTCTACCTGCTGATGCGCATATATACAGTCCTATATTGTCAGTCAGATATCGCCGTTTGGCTCGAACCTGGTCGGCCAGGTACTATCGTGCCCCGCGTCGAACGTATCAACGCATATTCGATGGATCTTGAACGACGCTGTGCTGCCGTTGACCGGAATCCAGGGATGTCCGGAGGACCCCAACGGCTTGTGTGCGCTCTCCACATTCATCTCCGCGTACAAGCAGCGTATTGCGGAAGTGGATTACAACTTTGACTGCTATGCTAACTATACGGTGCCCGTGCCGGACACTATTGTGACCGGCCAGTTTCCTGCTGCTCTGAGAAACGGCACTGTGTAATCTTGTGGCACGGATATAGCACGAGCTATAACTGTAATGACATGACGTACTCTTCTGAACTTGGAATGCAAAATTTTAGGGACCATAGGGCGAGGATGTGAGCACGCAGCGCTGCAGCATTAATAGCACGGAGACGCTAGCGTGGAAAAGCGGGAGTGCTATCGGAGTGCACTGCATGCGCCAGGCACGTATGGCTATCTGCTCATCGTACAAGCGGCCATTCATACTTGCTAATTTCGCGATCGGACCAAGCATTTGGACGTTATCTGCGATGGACAGCCGAATTCATATGAATACCTCGCAGACCCCGCAGTAGGCCTTCAAACTTTCGGACGGGACTCTCCCCAGGGCGCCTTCCATGGACCATGGCACAGATGGACGACGACAGTGGGCGGTTCACCTTTGGTAAACGGCTCGGGCTCGTATTCATCGTCCAGACCGCGGGCCTGTCAGCGGTCGCCGTGTTTGCTCTGCTAGCCTACATTGCAGTACGTCTCGAATTGGTCTCATGCCGTGTGATAACTCATCAAGACGTTTTCAGTACGGCGCGGTCAAGATCGTGCCAGGAGCGTCACGCAAATGGAGGACAGGCACCCATGTTCATTTCTATTTCCTGAGTCTCCTCCTCTCGGACCTGATACAAGCCATTGGTGAGCTTGGGCCGATCCTTTGGTGGATTTGAGGCTGACAAGGCCTCAGGTGGTATGATGGATATCCGGTGGATCGTCAAGTCGGTACGTTGTCGTGAAAATCTGACTGGACGGGTTACCGATGCGAGGTTCAGAATGTGGAGGTTGGTCCCTTCTGCACCGCCCAGGGCGCGTTGAAACAAATCGGCGATGTCGGCGTGGCCATGGCGTAAGCTCCCTGCTCCAGTCTCTACCGGTATGCGGTTAAACTGAATCTTGTCTCGATGCAGATCTATGGTAAGCATGACAACTGAGCGCGTTTGAGCGCGCCGCTTGACGAGATCCGACAGGCGATTGCTTTCCACACATTTTCGGTGCTCGTCTTCCGCTGGCGACCCGATGCGTCTCCCAAGATTGCTTTCGTTGTTCTCGGATTCATCTGGGCCTTTATAGCCCTAACAGTCGGCCTCGGTCTTGGCACTCACAAAGGGGAAGACTACTATGGAGATACCCAATACTGTAAGCAGTCTCCACCACGCCATGTAAGACCAAACCCTGACCATTAATCATCTACAGGGTGCTGGATTACTTCGGATTATCCGGTGCAACGCATTGCTTTGGAATATTTCTGGTTATGGTTCACTGCGTTGTTGAACATCGCGCTCTACGTTCCTCTCGCTCTCGTTCTCAAAGGCTACATCATCATAGACGGGATGAAGGTGCGGGTGCCCCGGGGCGAGGAGCGCACCCACCTGAAGATCACGAGCAGCAACGGGATGAAGGATGCCGGCCGGCTGGCCCTGGAAATGCTCTTGTACGCCTCCCGATTGGTCTCACAGCGCGCTCGCTAATATATCGCCACCGCAGCTACCCGGCCGTGTACACAATCACAGTCCTACCGATCGCCGTCGTCCGGTGGCGAGCCTTCGCCGCCGACACGGTCCCGTTCGCCGCGACCGTCGTCGCCGACGTCCTCTTTGCCTCCTCCGGGCTGCTCAACGTCATTCTCTTCGCCCTCACGCGCCCCGCCCTCCTCCCCGAGCGCGACAGGCGCAGCGGTACCTTCCTGGACTCCACCGTCCTCTCGGAGGTCGTGGCGACGTCCCGGCCCTTTTCCTCCACGCACGGGCGCTCGATGAGCGATCCGCGCCCCGAGGACTGGTCCGACCTTCGCCGGACGCAGTCTATACCCCGCGAGGACTTGAAGCCCCTGCCTCTAGGATCGGAAATCCTCCCGCCCGTCGCCCCGATGTCCCCCCTCACTGTATGATCACCGCCTTCTTTCCCTCTGTAGGCGAGTCGCCATCGCCCCTGCTTACCCTTCGTTCTTTAACCACTTTGGCCACCCACAGCCCTCGCCTTTCTCTCGTCAAGTTTTGGTATACCGTGTCACGATCAAGGAAGATATGTTCTGTACTGCTTCTGTTACGCTCAGTCTACGTTATCCCGTTGCTGCTCCATTGCTGTGATACACCCATCACGCAGGCTAATATTGTAATGCGCTGGCAAATCACATTCTCTACCTTCTGCGTGAATGGGCCCGGGTCAAGCCTCGGCAGATACGAGCTGCTCCATGTGCCTATCGTACAGCAGATATGCGGAAGTTCACAAGTTCACATGGATCGCTTTAAACATATGACACATTGAGCGCACATACACTCAACTTGGTTAGCGTCAGAATCTCTATCGGGCGTTCCAGGATGCTTTCGCATGTTCGATCGAAGCGGAGGAAGAGGAAGGAACGCGCGCAGAGAAAACCAGAGGAATCTAAGCAAGTGAATACCTCGAGGTACACATATGCTCACAATTGAGCGTCCTCATCTGGGTTAGGCTGCACGTTGAACGGCATGACGGGGGACGAACTTCGACACTTCTAAGCTCATGGTTATCATTGCGTTAGATATGGACGCAGAGCAAGAACAGCGCACGATATCCTAGATACATAACGGCAATAATATCCTCATTCACAAAGCACATCATAGACCTATAGCGTGTACTTGAACCCACTCCATCGATCCCCCTTCTCTCTTCGTGCGTCCTCAACGCTCGCAAATGTCCCGTTTCGCGGGTCGGCGTTCTTGTTGTCGACGCCTTCAACAACCTCGTCACGCGCCCCGGCCGCTTTCTTCGCGTTCTCATAGCGCAGATAGAAGAAGAAGATGAGAGAGCAGATCCAGCCGATAGCGAGGTAGGCCAGGATGATGCCGTGGCCGAGGCGGTACCAGGGTTTGTCCACGGCGCGATACTAGTTTGACAGGGTGAACAATCAAGTGCTCTCGTAAGAAGGAAATTTTGGACGTACCACGTTCGACGATACTGCGCCATTCAGGTTGCCGCTTTACAGACCGTCGTCAGAGAGATCATGCATGCCACAATAACTTGATGACTTACAACCCGATGGCCATAGCCAACGTAACGCTGCGCTTGTACGAGCCTTCCGTGTTACTCGAGACCCATGCGCTACAGAGCAACCAATAAATCAGCCGATCAGTTAAGAAACTTTAATGGCGAAATCCAATAAAGATCACATACACCGAGTTAGCTGAATTGGCATAAGCATGCTTTGGTCAGTACGGTGCCAGGATGAAAGACATGTTCGGAAAACATACGGATCGTCGGGTAAATTGCACTGCAGACGGGATCACGACGTGAGTCAATCTTCATGAGGCCATACGCTCGCATGACAGACACTTACGAGGCGCCCAGATACACAGCAAAGTATGATAGCGACGGGTTCCTAGAAGCTATGAGGATGATATAGCTTACCAACCCTATTGGACACCGTAAGCGTCAGCTAACTCGACATTAGACGCTGTGAATTTGACTAGCCTGTTCCGAACAGAAACCTAAATGTCTCTTAACGCCTGAGCACCGCACGGGAGATAAAGAGTCACATACAGGTTAAGCATCCCTCGGTGGCCGATACGGTCTCCCCAGAACCCGATGACAACCGTGACTATACATGCCCAAGCGTAGACGGGCACTGACAGCAGGTTGGCAGCCGTCGCCGTGAAGCCTAGGAACACAAGATTCGACAATGTTAGCGTAAATACAGACGCTGGCTGGATGGTGGGTTACCTAGCTGGTTGATAATCGTGGGGGTGAAGAGGGAGAATGCGAACAGAGGTCCGTCGCTGCATTAGACGGCTTTGTTAGTACAACAGACTTCATATATGCGCTGTGAATCGACGAACAAGCCGGCATACATGCCCACTAAATCCCGATATTAGTGTCTGCTGACATAATTGATGCATGGCTTACTTGCAATCCACGTCTTGACATCCTTCAAGCTGTCCCACACATATTTCAGCTTAAATTTCTCGCCACCAGCGCTGAACTGCTGGTCCTCCTGAAGCTTTCGTACGATGAATACCCCTAGAGCACAAATACAGTTTAATTTCTGGACCAAGTGCGAAAATCACGACTTACGCTCGGTATCTGACAGGAACTTCGCGCTATCCGGGAAGTCCTGAATAATCCAGAATGACGCCACGGCGCACAGGACCGTGAATAGACCTTCGAGAATGAAGATCCATGCCCAGCCCGGCTTTCCGCCGACGCCGTGCATGTTCTCGATAGCTGCAGCGAGAAGGCCGCCTGTAGGTCCACATGCCGTCAGTTTGCGGGTCACTTGGCATGCAAGATAGGAGAACGCACTGAAGGCGCCGGCTACTGTAGCAGACGAGAAGAATAATGCCACGCGAGAGCCCAGTTCTGATCGTCTATACCAACTGAAGGGGTTCTGAGGATAGGATTCTGATGTCATGCGGACGTGCTCACCATGAAATCTACAAATGACCGTGCCATGTGAGTGGACATTCCAAATGAAGTTGATTCATATGTACATAGAAGACAATTCCAGGATACAGCCCGGCCTCAAAGAGCCCCAGCAAGACTCGCAGGGCTACACATGGTCAGATAAGGGAAGGAATGAGAATATGCGAGCTACTCACTCACAAGTCCGCCATAATCATGCATAACGCCATGGAGTGTCTGCAGACGGTGTAAGGGTCCATCAAGTACATAAGCCGCCGGACCCACCATGATGATACCCCACCCCAGCATAAGGAATGATAGCCATATTGAGGGACGGAACTTTTTCAGCAGGATATTGCTGGCAGGCTTTAATGCAGAGTATATTGGTTTGTGTCACACTGCTTGTCCTCGAAATGCATACCTCGACCAGTGAATAGGGGAAGAAGAACACCGTCAAGGCGAGTAGGTATTGGGTATCGGTTATGCCAATATCCCTTTCCAGGTTGTACAGCTATTACACCATGACCGTCGGTGAGCGCGTGACGTGCAATTCAGACACTGATGGAAGAGGTACCTTCGCGTTCCCGATACTCCCCCGATCCAGAAAGTTCAGCAAATAAAGGACACCGAGCCATGGCACAACGTGTAAATCAATCCTGCGCATGAGCTTCTTCTCATTTACACCGCTCGTGTCAACCTCTGGCCGGTAGACGCCATCCGCAACAGGCTCGCTGTGGATGCCGAGCTCATGGTCGCCCTTTTCAGACTTGCCGGAGAAGGAGGACATGGTGGTAGAGCTCGGACAGGGAGAGACGACTAAACATTTCTATATGTGAAGGCTTAGCGCTCAATTACAGCAAGTTGATTTGCGTCGGGACTGCATTTAGCATCGCAGCCAGTGGCGCAGCGATAAGACTCGCGTGATAAGCCTCCTTCCCGTTACAGGCACGTCCTACGAGTGTCCTACGTGCCTCCTTACAACAGTCTCCAACCCGCCTTCCTTCCGCCTCTCTTCCGCCTTCTGCCTCCGTGTCTCTTGCGAGTCTGCAGTAAATTGCGAGTCTGCAGTAAATATACGGTGTCCTCTGCAAGCATCAAGCCAGTCAATCCCGAAACCATAATGATAGCTCGTACTGGCCGTCATGATCATACGAAGGCTTTCCGATAGATGTCCGTCCCGACGGTACTTTCCAACTTCCTGAGCGCCTTCTCAATCCAGAGCTTCACCTCTTCTGTCTCTGTCCCAGCAACTCGGACAATGTAACCATCTTTGGATAACTCAAGGAGCGGACTCAGGGACCATATCAGCGGCTCCGGTGCGTTGCGCTTGAAGACCGTTATTGAGTTGTATCGTGCCTCTAGATCCGCGAGTATGCCTTGGACGAGAGGACCATAGAGGATAATCGTGGCGTAGCAGGAGTACGGTGCGAGTCTTTCCGAGAGTGTCCGTCGCTTGAGCGACCCAGGACCCTCCCCTTGTTCCTCCAGACACATCACATCTTTTGCGATTCTGCGTCCATCAATGAAGACTTCATTCATGCTGTAATACCGGGAGAACGACCAGTCCTCCCCGAGCGACTTCCGACCTGATGTGACCCAATCCAGGAGAACTGCGGATGACCCGTGCGCTAGATGGAACGTCTGCAGCTGATTATACGATGCTGCACGAAAGCAGGTGACGGGATCGGGGAGTAGGAAGAGTGCGCCGCCGTCTGCTACGACCGTATTCATGCGTTGTTCTGTGATGTCGCCGATGCTTCCCGACGACGGTCTGACTCCCGGTCTGATCTTGAACACCTTCGTAGAGCCCTGAGACTACTTCGTAAGCAAGTTGAGTTGTGTGCCCCATGTTGTTTCACTCGCCTGAGTGAGAACCACGAGCGACGTCCCCTGCCCTATATCAACATTTAGTTGGACTTGATCTCCTCCTACAAGCCCTCCCCCATAGCTCATGTTGTAGACGACAGCAACCCCCTTCTCTTCTTCTATCCGAGGTGACAGTAACTTGAGAGGGTACGCATAAGATAGTTCGGAGAAGACAGCTGTGGAACCGTGTAGACGCAAGACAACTTTTCCTCTGCCAGCCCCGATTTTGTCAACAGTAAGGGCAGTCATGGCATTATCAGTGAAGATAGCGTTCGGAAGTCGATCCGATAACGTTCAACGATATACATGTCATACGGCGGAGGGATTGACAGAACAGTCACAGCAGACTAAGAGAGAAAGAGGCGTAAATCATATTGCATGTTCGGCGGGACACCATGATCAAGGAAATTACATGTCAAACGAGAGTGCGCGTGCTAGTCACAAAGCAAGGGAGACTAAAAAGACGAGAAGAAAAAATAGACATCGGGAAAGGAAACGAGCGACAGGGGACGATTTCTCATTAGTGGACGAGACCAATTCAAGAATTTTACACGAGAAGGGCAAGAGGACAAAATAGAACTGGACGCCGAAACGAACCTAGAAGACACACAAACAACACCAGAAAGCAAGTACACAGAGCAGGCTGCAGGAAGTCCAAGATTAATATCGGCGCGTTGCGAGCGCGCGGATTTCGTAAAGATACGAGCGGTCAGGCTCCTCCGACCCGCGTGGCTGATCCAACCTCCAGCCCTTCATCTCGGCGCGATGCCGCTCCTCTGCGAGCCGGCATTCCTCCACAAACGTTGCGCCCACGTCGGCCACGCACACAGACGCCCGCGAACCGCGATCACTTCCTGACTCAGACATGCTCCGGCGGCGCCCTTGTGCTGGACTAGCACTGGACATCCTGGCAGCTGAGGAGGGACGGCTTATGTCCGATAGGTGCTCCGCAGCACCTTGCTGGCTGGCCCGTATGGTGGCACCCTTGGCCTCCCAGTCCGCATCATCTTCGTCATCCGCAAGGTCCGCAAAGACGTCAGGCTCCTCCTCCTCGGGAGGCAGCGTTGATAACCAGCACATCTTCTGGGGGTCGAACATCATGTTGCCTACGAGCCGTGCACCTGACACGAACGAGCCCACAGGCGAACCCAATGACGAGCCAGTAAGGTGTGTTATCAGTGCTGGCCGTGTCGACGTGCCAACGGCAGCGTCGAAGTCGCGCAGAACCTGATCGTTACCTTCCCAGCGCAGTGTCTGAGGATTCCATCTCATATCCCCGACCACTAAGAGAGCGTAACTATCAGATTAATGCTGTGCACGGTCTCGAATTTCACGAACCTTTTGGTGCACCTACGCCACCCAGGTTACGTATCAGTGTCGGTTTACGCCTGGTCGTTGGTGACGTTGGCGCCTTCTTTTTCTTCGTGGACGGCTGCTCCACGTGGTGTGAGGAAGCGAAGTCAACGCCAGTCCTTCGTAAACCAATGCCAGGGGGATCTAATGGTGGTATATAGTCATTGACAAAAGTCACTGCTGTCTCAGGAGAACTGACGTACCGGCATTACCTTCCTGACTATTCCGTGCTGTACCTTTGATGCCCTCTACCACCTGTGCATACGTGGCGCCAGGAATTCGATTAGCAGAATTCTTGGACTGCACTCGATATCTCATCTCCTTGTCACGATCGGTGGGCAGATCGTCGATGCTGTCGAGCTCAGTTCCGTCTCCATACGTCCTCTGTCGCTTCGGCCGCTTGAGAACCTTCGGTGCAGCAGACGAAGGATTTGTAGGTCGGGGCGGGAACACTCGTGACTGCGTTGAGGTGGAGGAGGAGGAATGTGGGCGAGGGGGTAGCGGTGATATGGACCGGCTCTGCATGGGCGTTGCAGCTGCACTACCCCAAACAGAGGATATTGGAGGACGCGACTTCGATCGAAAAGCCGATGTAGGCATCGTGAGACGAACCGCAGTGGGATTAGAGGACGGCGTGGATGGTCGAGTAGGGGGGACCCTAAAGTCAGCGCCGTGTATACGGCCTGTTGAGCTGCTATGACTTGCCTTCGCACGGGATGCAGCCGTATGTTGGTCATATCGAGAAGCATTACCGGGCAATTTGGCGGTGGATGGCCCAGCAGCAGGCGATTGCGCACGAGATGAAATCTCGGTTAGAGAGGGTAATGATGCCTTGCGCGTCATTTTACGCTGCGATGGCGGGAGTACAGGAAGCTTCAGACCCGGCTGAGACTTCTGGATTCTCAGACTGCCAGGTTTGGGAGCTAGGAAGGATGAAGGAGGAGACGCAGGCGCGGAAGGTAGGGTGCCGGATGTGCGGGCGCGTGTGTGCTGTATAGGGCGTGGCGGCGAGGCATGGACATTCATCTTAGATAACTGTCGCGTGGAAGATATGGGTGGGTTGGTAGGCGACTTAGCGCGGTTGCCGCGCAATCTTGGTGGAGGCCGTACTAGAGCCGATGGTCGTGAGGGCGCGCTCTTGCTCCGAGCTTCCGCGGTTCGCTTGGACTGCTGCTGTTGGGTACTCTGTAGAATACGAGTGTGGCTGAAATCGGCGTCATCGTCAATGAGCAGGCCAATCTCGAAGTCGTCCTCTGGATCGGGGTTTGCGACCTTGATTCGTTCTTCGGTGACAGGCACATTCTTCTTCATTTCTAGTATTTTGGCAAGGTGCTTGCCACCATGCCCGGACTCGAAGATCCCGGTAGGAATGACGAGCCCGTCAAGCTCACCGTCGTCATCGTCCTCGTCTTCAGTTTCCGTTTCTGGCAACGATGCCGACGTGTAAGTCGATGACGATGAAGCGTCGCCGAAACCAAGACCAGAAGGCGCGTCCGAAGACTGCGAGGATGAGGTTTGGTCTCCCCACTCAAGGGAGCCTTTAGAGGATTGATGATGGAGGGACTGGGGCCGTAGGGATAACTGGGTAAGATCCTCCGGGAGCGCGAAATCGGCCTCTAAATCCTCTTCAATTGGGGCTGACGCTGGCTGCATGGATGGTTTGCTGGCAAACATGGGAAGAGAAGACACCTTGATAGTAGAGAGGCCGTCGTCTCCGCAATCAAGGTCTTCGGAAGAGGCTACGGGTGGATGAATCGTAATTATGCCCCTGCTCGACTCAGAACGCGCGGGCATACTAGCGACAACCGCTTCCGCCATTCCGAGCCCCATCTCATTGTCCCAGTCAAGGTCATCTTGAACATCCTTGTCGGACTCGGCATCAGAGGCATGGAGGTGTTCGCCGTCGGGAATATCGAAGTCAGCGTCGGGCCATTCTTCTCGAGAAAGAGCGCCAGAAGGGGCGGGAACAGTGGTCATAGATTGTGGATGCACTAGAACGATTGAACTTAGACTATCAGGCTCTGGGAGTGGAAATGAGTCGAGCAGGAGAGGGAGACAGGCGTTATGGGGTCAAGGTAGTAGAGAGCGGATCAGGTAAGCCGTGATTATAGCATTAGCGGGTCAAGTACAGGGAGAACCAGAATTGTCGTCGACCAGTAGGGAAGAATCAAAGCGTAGAGAGAGCCTTTGCTGGTGGGGGGAAGACTGCAAAAGATAGCAGTGCCTCGTGTTCGTCGACGCAGACAGCGGCGGAATGAGACTCTATTGACGTGACGTGACAGGACAGTAGCTCCGCCCGTTGGCGCTGCCACCGTGACTCTGCCACAAACTGTCCGCAGCATTGAGGCGGCAAGGACTCAGCCTCCTCAAAAGCTAATTGACATGAGGCGCTGCGAGGAATGATGCTGTACGCGATGAAACCAATTCCAACTACCGAGCCTCTTGAGGCAGGCCGTCGGGTAGCGTATCAGTCGATAATATTATGGCATGGCACGGAATGGAGACTATCAACTGTAAGGCATTAACCTACGTAATTCCTGAGCTCGGTGCTCAATCTCCTCATCTCCGCAATCATCCTCCACCTCTCGGGCTGCTCGAGACGGATCAGTCCAGCCCTCCAGTACTTCATCTAGACCCTGTCTCATCCGGATTCCCCTCTCCGCCATGGTCTCGGCGAAACCATCCAGTTCTCGACTAGTAAACACAGACCTCAGCGGACCAAATGCCAACAGGTACAGCTCTGTTAAGGTTTCATAAGTAGCGGTTCCATTCAATGCATGGGGTATCCGACCTTTAACGAGGGGACACTCTCCAACCGCTCTGAAAACCAAATTCCTAGCTCGTTGGAGATCCCCATTCCTAAGCTCGAACTCGATAGCTATCCTCCAAAGAATGGCGCTTCCGCGAGTCCTGTATAAAAGCGAATGAGTGACTATTTTCAGGGCGACGAGAGCGAACAGTTCCATTACCTATCACTTTCGACAGCGACACCCAGACTCGTTCTCACGCGTTCCTTCTCTTCCTCCCATTTACCTTTCTCCCATCCTAAAGCCACCCAAACGTCCATCAGCCTCCTGACAAGGTCCTTCTCCTTCCATTCACGGTCATCATCAGATAACAAGCCCCTCACCCGACCCCACACGCTCTGTCCCTTCTCCATCTCCAAGAACAGCCTAATGGCCAGAGTGTTGCTCGGATACTGATCTACAACGGCGTGGACTCGGTCCCGGAGAACGCTGGGAGGAATAGGATTGCGGAGAGTCTGGCCGTAATGATACAGCATCATTAACAAAGCGATGCTGAGACTCTCGTGAGGTACACTGCCGGGGCCCGAAGCTGCATCATTGAGGAGGCACTCGTCGAAGATGCGGAGCGCCGCGGAAGGGCCTGACGTGAGGAGTTCGGCCATGGCGTGCAGACGTATCCATGCCTGCCGCTCGTTCCACGCGCCTGAATCTGCGACAGATCTTATGCGGTCTTCGAGAGCTCTCTTACACCGCAGAACAGCGATTCCGCCGGTGCCCTGCGTGTCGACAGACCTGAAAATGACTTGTAAGGCCGCGTCGGGATCACCGGAGAGCCATTCCATCTCTGCCCAGTCCCACCACAAGCACCCCACTCCGGGACGTTGTGCATTTGCTGGAGAACTGACCAAGACGGTATTGTATATTTTACGGGCGTCGGCGGGGCGGCCTCGCAAGCGCTCCAGGCGGGCATGATTGGCCCAATGAGCAATGGAGTCACGCGCAGTCGAGAGGAATAAGCGCGATAACTTGATAGCGCTGATGCCGCGTTCCCATATCGTCAAAATACCGAATTCATGATTGACGTCTTGCACGTACCTTTTGACGCTCAGAGCTGCCTCGAAGGCCAGTGCTAGAGCGTCCCATTCTGCATCTTCCCCATCTAGACCGCCTAATCGACAGCATTCGAATACACGCTTCGCGAGATCGACATTTACGCCTGCAACATCCTGTTTATCCCAAAAGGCACATCTACCCTTTCCCTCGCCATCCAGAAGGCTTTCCAATGGATCGATGATGCCGAAAGCCCAATCCTTCACCGGACCGAACTCGCTGCTGTAGCGCCGTTCTTTGCCCACTAGAGCACCAGCAAAAGAATCGGAGGTTATGACCCTCCTCTTGCTCTCCAGGGGAAGCAAGGCGTTGAGCTTGTACTCTTCAGAGAACTGAGTATATGCCCATCTGTCGTCTAGATTACCCAGTGGTCGAAAAGAAAGGCTTGAGACAAAGCCGGGGATGTGCAAGCCAAGATATGATATCCATGTTAACCTGAACGCGTGCTTGGCCTTCGTTGATTCCCACTGGCACAGAAGCGGGCGGATGTCAGAGAACAAGACTGTTGCATAGGGGTCGTCTATGTCATCAGTGGTCCTCGAGGGTAGCTGGTGTCTCTTGTCGGCGACCAATTCATTGGTCGACCATCTGCGATATGGATCCGGGTCTTCCGAACTCGTGTTGGTCTCCCGTGCCCTGGGATCTGATGGAACATGGTCTAGCCTGCCAGCTGCCACCCATGAAGCCCAGCCTTCCGCCCCAGCTTCGCCTAGACGAGGCACTTCAGACTCCCAGAACTCCTCTAACGCAGCGAGCTGATGATTGAGTGGCAGACCATACATAGACTGAGGTATTTCAAAAGTCCTTGATACAACATTAAGTATAGGCAAAAGCATCGAACGAAGAGTCTCACAATTCGGCCTGAGCTTGGAAGATAGCAGCCGCACGTTCGCCATAGCCTGTAAGCGGATGCGTGAATGACGCATCTCGGAAGCAGAAGATCCTCAATGACACTACCTGCATCCCGAAGCGCAATAGCAACTCTCCAAAACGCCCTGATTTGGCCAACTTCGTCCTGCTGTACCTTATTGAGGACCCTTGCCGCGTCCTCCATCATACCGTCTATTCCCTTCTCACCTTTTCTAAGCCGCCAGTCTAGCCATGCAATCCAGACCTCGACATCACCGGTCTCTTGCAAAGCACTCTCCCATTCCGCTCGTACCTTGCTTCCGTGCCAGAGCTCTTCGCCAGCTGTGATATATTTAAGTCGGAGTAAGCTTGATTTGCGGTTGTCTGGATGCACCGACAAGGCCCGCGAGAGAATCGATGTGGTTATCTCTGAACGTGCTCTGGTCGCGTTCTTGGAAGTGACCGGCACGTTTGAGAGGGTATACCGCAGCAACGATAGCCACACAGGCACTTCAGATGGATCTGCCGAAAGCCGTCCCTCCAATTCCTTTAGCTTGGTCTGGAGTGCTGTGAGAGTCGTGCCATCTGCATCGTCATCGGAGGTGACGGCATCTTCAGTCTCTGATCCAGAAGAGCCAGAAGACTCTGAGTCTCGATTCGGCTTTCGGTTTGTAATAGACCGGTATGATTGGTCCTCTGCTCGCTGTTTACCGGAACGGATACGGAGGAAACCTTCCGTTTCCTCGTATTTGTAACTCTGAGAATCGGACGCGAGTAGTCTCCGTGTAGGAGCAGCTTGAAGCAAGGCACGAGACCTAGAGTCAGTCAAGCTGGGCATCTAGTCAAAGGCATAAGTCATTGAACAACCTTATACGCGACCGTACTAACCTTACGGCGCCCGCCCATCCCCACCTCGACACCCTTTCCACTCCAGTGGACCACAGCCCAGCCCTGAGGAAGGCCCAGTATCTGTCTACCGCCTTGGACATCATTAGCTGTCGAAGATATGTCACCAGAAAGACTCACGACCGACAACGTGATATTTTGGCACTGACCCCGCATGCAAACCTCCGTAAGTAGCATTCAGAGGATCTCCTTTCTTGTCCGCAACGTAGAGTGGCGGAGACCTAGACCTGACCTGCCCGAGAGAGTAACCCTCTGACAAGGCATCTTGCTTATTCTCGACGCGTTCGTCGTGGCTAAGCTCCCAGGAACGATCGACATTTCTCTGTGACCTGTGTTTTCGGGATTTGTCTTTCTCTCGTCCGTGCTTCTTGCTTTGTTTGTCTTTGTGCGTCTTATCCTTTGGCTTTCGTTCTCTTTCGTCTTCTTTTGTCGCAGTAGATGAGGCTACGCGGCTGGGACCCGCCTCTGTGTCCGGAAATGAAGAGAACGAAGGAGGAAATGACGAGAAAGAGGGCGCCGACATTGTCTTAGATGATCAGGAAAGCAGTTTTCGAGGCAGGCACGTCACGACGTGATGTTGTTGGCCTGGGTGTTAATAGCGCTGTTACGTCGGGTCTGGTCGAGGAAGACGGTCTCGACCAGGATCGAGGACAGATCTGAGTGCTATGCAAGCTAGAATAAGGCCGTCGGCTATCTAATAAACCGATTCCCCCGCACTCTGTTACGTAACCCACAGCAGCTTTTTTATATACTGTCTTTGGCCTTTGGCCCAGTCCAGCTCTCCCCGCTTGCCGTCTCTCCCCATCCATCGCTGCACGATATCGAACACACCAGGAAATGAGGCCTTTGACCGAAGAAGAAAGTAAGCTTGTTTTTGCGAAGTTGGCCAACTTCATTGTAAGTTCGATTGTGGCGAGTTCGACGAAGTGGCGGCCTTGACATCTATTTAGGGGAAAAACATCATACAGCTCATTGATCGACCAGACGAACCCTATTGCTTTCGATTGCACAGAGACCGAGTGTACTATGTCTCAGAATCCTCCATGCGTCTCGCAGTCTCAGTAGCACGACCAAATCTCGTGAGCCTCGGGACGTGTTTCGGCAAATTTACGAAAAGCGGGAAATTTAAGCTGCAAATCACTGCGCTTGATTATCTCGCACAATACGCAAAGTACAAGGTATGTTATTGCCTGTGACTCTAGATCCAATCTTCTAATCGGACGTTGGGCTCAGGTTTGGATAAAACCCAACGGCGAGATGCCATTCCTCTACGGGAACCATGTTTTGAAGGCTCATCTTGGACGAATAACGGAAGATACGCCTGAACACCAGGGTGTTGTGGTTTATAGCATGAATGACATTCCACTGGTTCGCTGCTACATCCGTACATGTCGTGTCATCACCTAACATCTGTATGCAGGGCTTTGGCGTCACAGCTCGGTCCACAGTGGACACACGAAAACTGGATCCTACAGCGATCATTGTATTCCATCAATCGTACGTTGCTTCTCCTGTTCATAGATGATTCGGTCGTCGACCTTGTTATGCAGTGATATTGGCGAATATTTACGGGACGAGGTACGTCAGAGCGTTGTATATATGTGTTTTCAGATGCTGAGCCGGCTTCTAGGAGACGCTATTCTAACTAGAGCGCGTCGGTGTCGATCATCTTTCTGGACCTACGTCCATGCGGTCGGGATATCTCATGGACCCTTTGGTATCTTACATAGATTGCTCAGTTTTGAAGTGCTCGGCTGGGTTTCTAATGATCTGGCATCAGTACATATAATGACATAGACAAGGCCAGGCGTCTAATCCATCATGTATACATAGCGACATCCGTACCCAACGGTCGTGCAGTGCTGTTACCGCGTGCCCTCCCGGATTGAAGTTAATTCCATGGCAAGGCTTCCAGCGCCTTTGTCCCACGCCTGCTACTATTAGTGCTGCTAACCAGGACACTTCTGTCGGCTCGGCTTGCGATGGCTGCTACTGCTTCTGAGGCATCGGCGGACGTATACACGCAGTGGACTAGCCTCTCAGACGAGGAGCTTACTGCTGAGAAAATCTCGTCTGTTCTAGGGCATGTTCAAGATAATTTCTGGGTTGCAGCAGCCTGCGCGGACCGGGTTGTGGACGACGTGTCAGTGGAACGCGTCCTGCTTGACCTGGGCCTTGAAAGAGCTAAACATGCCGTAGAACATGATTCAGACGGCGCACAATGGGCGAAGCAGTTGGACCGAGCGGCGACGTCCTTGGACGAGTCTGACTCTGATGTGCAACCTGAGGAACGGATTGACGAGAAGCTGGAGAAGATTCGGACATTGCTCCTGGGAAGGCTTCATAGGCTAAATACCTTCGTGGAGTTGTGCAAGGTCTCACGTTCCAGCACTGAAGGATCTGGGGGTGATATTGACGAAGAATGGGAGGACGACCCATGGGCCGAAGCTGGCGGGGATGAGCCTGAAGCGCCCGCAACTCAGAAGTCGGCGTCTTCCTCCTCATCAATCTCCGAACCTCTTCCAGTGTCGCTGTCGCAATTCCTTACCCTCGATCTCTTATATCTAACTTTGGTGCTGGCTTCATTGCAGCACCTCAGCGCACTCAGAATCGTGATGGATCGCCATGGACAGTATCTGTGGCCACACCGTCTTGCAGTACTGGGAGCTATCCCCGAATCTGCTGACCCCGAGGAATACCGGGATCTCCTCCCGACGTATGATTTCTCTGCTGGTCGAGAGCAAGTGCCTGAATTCAAAAGTATGGGCGATGGCCCTCGCGAACTTGACGCACTACCACCGCAACAGGGTAATTCACAACCGTCTGAAGGTCCCATCCACCCCCAGCCGTTAACTGCTCTAGAACTCACCGCATGGTGTAAACAGCGGATCGACGACGTCATTTCTGTCACTGGGATGGTTGATGTCGCCCTCACTCTCACACAACACTGCGTCGCAAAGGGTATACCAGATCTGGACGAGGTGGGCGAAGATCTCAGTCTGTTGTCCAGGCTCGTATACGACGCCACGAAGACACTCACTGAGGCGAGCCTTGACGAGGAATGGACACTCGACCGCTGGAGATCCTCTGAACCGATTGCGATTATCCGCGCGTACCTTCGGCATTCTAGTGCATTAACGCTAGTCAAAGACATCCGGACCTTCGTCTTGCCCTATCTCTTTGTCCTCGAGTCTCGGGCTGAGCGATCAGGACACCCAGATCCTTCTCTTTCCAGCCGTCTCTTGCACGAATACATCATATCGTTGCCGTTAGACTTGGCCGCCGTGGTGTTTGAGGCCTCGAAGCCGACTCTCCCAGCAGGCCAGCGCTTGATCAAGAATGACGAGGATATGGCACGCCTGGCGCTCGCTTGCCTATATGGAAGTGGCAGCCTGAATGAATGGCAGACCATGAGCCGTATCTTCGAATGCTTGCCTGCTTGGGAGAATGCTGGGGATAATGAAGAAGATGAAGCGGACACTACCATCGCATCTCTGGGAGCGTTTGTCACGCCATCCACCACTTCGCAGCAAGCCACTCCCTCTGATCTCATGATGTTCTTCGCCCCTTTACCTTCTACGTCCTTGTCGCGGATTCTCGATGTCCTGGACGTACATTTAGAATCTGGCGAGATATTATCTCGATGGGGCGTCCCTGCTCCATTGAGGTGGTTCATCCAAAGTAGGGACGATGCTGTTGAGCAGCGCTCATGGGCAAACAGGATGGCGAGACGCGCTGGTGGGTCGGACGAAGAGCTTGACACGCAGGAGGAGTGGGAATGGTTGTTGGACGATATGCTCAAGCTCTCGGGCACTGGAGAAACCGGAATCAAGGGAGCATTTGGTCTTCTGTCTCGAGACGAGGTTATGAAGATTTTTTTGAGCGGCTTACTAGCCTCCGGCAGTGAGTTTTCATGTCATACTCATTGCACCCGTTATTCATTCAATACTACCTCAGAATTTGAGATTGCGACAGCTATTTTACGAAATCCTAGACGGAAGCTTCGACTCGATGCAGCAGTCGTTGAAGAGATCTGCCTTTCTGCCTCGCGCGAATTCTACGACAACGCCAGTTCCGGGAATTATACCCATGGCGATATGAAACTAGCGTACGATTGGTAGGCAAAACTTCACTCAACATGGAAGTCGTGATATTCAGATATTTATATGTATAGCCTCAACGTGCCGCCTCCTAGCCCCAATTTAGTCAAGGAAAAGCAATTCATTGAAGCAACCTCCCGGTTGACCTCGTTCAATATCACATCACGTCCTGGCATACCTATCTCACCTATTGAGATTCGGCTAACCAAGGATCGTCTGTCCCTCGTATCTCGGGTCCTCTCCAACAATCAGGACGCATATAAGCACAGAGAGGTGATACTGGAGCTTGTGGAGAAGCTCGGCTTTCAGGGCGATATCACGGCGGAGGTCAAGACATACGCCATGCTGGCCGATACGGCACTACAGGGAGAGGATTTCGCTCGCGCTTTCGAGACTATTGAAGCAATGGTGGCGAAAGTGAACGAGCTCAGGACGGCCGTTCCCCCGGGTATCGAAGATTCGCGGACGAGGGAGTGCTCAGAGGTCTGCTGGATAGCGAGTTATCAACTTGGCCGCCAGCCCGAATTCGAGGACGTGGACAAAAAGATGCGTCTTCTCGGTTGGGCGCTAGAATTTTGCCCTCCAGATAGACTACCAGACATCTTGCATTCATGGCAACGTCTGGAGAACGAGGACATGGAGGAACGCACGGGCAAGTTAATGGCTCGCAAGAGCGGGCTTAAAACACAGCCGCGCAAACAAGCAGGGCCTCGCACCGCACCCAGTTTAACGGAGCGTCTGCAACGTATACATATGCCGGACTTCCACATGCCAGCGTCCCCATTGGCACCCTTGGTGGGCAGTCCGGACCCCGCAGCTTTGGCCAGCAGGACCTTCCATCGCGTAGCCGCGAACTTCCCCTTCTCGATGGGCCAGCGAGCCCAGTCTCCTGGCTCGGATGGTAGCTCAAGAAGCAGGGATGCGAGCAGGACGAGATTTGCGGCTGACGACGTATCGCAGCAAGCATCACGAGTATTCCAAAAGGGCATCGGCTGGCTCATCGGTGCGGAGGAAGAGAACCAATAAGGTTATTGTCGCTATACTACGTGTCGTATCTTTTCCATAGCTGCATAATGACCGTATATGGTCTTAGCCTGGCTTTGTATCGCTTGCTGTTTAGTGCTCAGGAACGATAGGCCAACCGGTCAAGCTGGGCGCCTCGCAAGATAAGAGACGTAACGGCCCACTCTTGTGGAGGGAGAGGTGTGCTAATAGTATAACGTAGGGCTACTAAGGTGAGCCTAGACAGTGGGGGTAGATGGCACATTACAACAGAGGCGTAGACATAATGAAGAATAATTGTAATTAAGGGAACATGCCCTGTATAAATAAGCCTTTATCCAAGACGGATAGGCCTAACGTGACCGAAGTAAGGAGCGACTTGGAAGGAGAGCTGCCACCAAAGCGCAGCTCTCTCCAGAGAATGATTTACAAGCGACACGCTGTGCTCGCAGTCCGATCCCATCCAAAAAGAAATTTAGTTGATGCAACCAAAGCGACCTCCTCCCGACGTTGGCGCTCTAGGTCTATTCATGACTCCCGTCCGTCCACCATCATCCTGTTTCTCGGCAGGGGCACTCGAGCCTCGACCGCAGACGTCGCAGTAGCCGCTGCGATTCCCGGCAGCACGCAGACGCTCGAGCTCGGCCTTCAGCTCGCGGACCTGGCCCTCCAATTCCCATATCTGCATCTGCCACCCCTTGCGCGCAGACACGATCTGATCCTGCAGTGCCTGGATCACGGCGGATTGGTCGTCTCCAGCAACAGCGATGGACACTCCTCGGTTCCCTGCCACGGAATCGTCGCTGCGGAAGCTGTAGCCGAGGGGTGAGTTGGACGTGCTGGGGCTCGTGATGGCGGTGTTCATCGTGGTTGGCGTATCGAGGTCCAAGTCGGAGTCCCCATTGGCCCGTGCACTTCCAACCTCTCCGGGTATCAAATGGTCAGAGAAATGTGCGCTGAAAGCAGTCGACACCGGTCTCAGGCTAAGTCCTCGGAAGTCGGTCTGCCCAGGAGGCGCACTCCTTGGCGACGGGCACATAGCCGCCACGCCAGAAGACGCCTCGACAGCTGAGAGCGCAACGGTCGGCGTAGTCGCCCTACTCCGACCCCTCTCCTGTTCAACTTCCGGATTGAACGGTTCCTTCGATGAGGAATGGCCTCCGGGAGGGATGATCGACAGTGTAGGGAGATTACCCCGTCGGGGACTCGGGGAGTACTTCCGACGTTCATCATCCGACGGAGTGACGCGTAACATACCATCGCTTTCCGCTAGCAGAGAAGCTGACAACGACGGAACTGGAACTCGCTTGAGGTCCTTGGTAGTCCTGGGCGCCGGCATATACGTCTGATTGCCAGACCCATTGTCCCCCATCACCTCAGACGATATCTGAGGGACGGGTGGCACAGCCTGGGGTTGCGGCTTGTCCTTCTCCTTATCCCTGAACAGCCGCATGAACCCACTCTTCTTCTGCTTGATGACCCGCGGCGGCGCCTCGGAACTTGCATGGTCCTCACTGGATGCAGCCGGGTACTCGCTGTCCTTCCCTCTGGGCAGGAAGGCATTCTTCGCCCTAGCGCCGGCACTGATAGACCGTGCTCTCGCCCTCGACGTAAAGGTGCTACCTGTCGGACTGTTCGAGTTCTTCGAAGACCCCATCCGCTGATCGACAGCTGAGTTATCCGCTGCAGGGAACGCCAGAGGACTATTGCCGTGACCATGCTGCGACATGGCCACCTGCGTGGTAGTGGTCCTTGATCTCTCCCGAACCTGCGCCTGCGCCTCCTCCAAGGATATAAGCGTGAATCCAGGAGAGGCAGGTGTATCCTGCCATCCAGCTATCGTCCTGGCTTGCATTGTAGAGGCGAACGGTCTGCCGATGCTCTCGAATGACGAGTGAGAGTCGGGGACGGATGGTCGACGGGTAGCAACCGGGGCAGAGACGCCTTTCACGTGCATACTCTCACCTGAAGAGTAGGAACCTTTGGCTTTATGAGCCACCGAAGTAGCGGAGCTGTCAGGCGTAATAACACCAGCTGATGTCCAGGAACCCGATGTACTCGCTTCAGTAACAGTCTGATCAGAATCACTAGGAGGAATGTCATTCATGAATGCACGTTGCTGATGGGACGGAGAACGAGAGGATTCGTAGGTCTGATTGTAGAAAGCCAAGTCCGGGTTGGCATATGGGTGAATGTACTCTTGCTGGTGAGTGATTGGCGAAGGTGCAGGGGAGGCTGAGCGACCACGACGGGATAGTGGCGGAACGTGACTATCGGAGCCCGAGCGGGGTGAAGACCCGTCAGATATGGCCGCCACTCGCGGACTCGCAGGAGAAGAGTGCTGAGACGGGTTTGCGATGGACGGTCCAGGTTGGGTATGGACGCGCATCATGGGAAACTTATTGCGAGCCGTACTCTTCGGGGAGCATGGTGCTGCCAGGGATGTGGAAGACATGGAAGCCTGAGCCAAAGCACTGCATTATCATGCCAAAAAATGTGGGGTCAGTCATTTCATACTAGCTAGTGTACTAGAGATGAAACGACCACTGACTGTAAGGCGCCTCCGGGGGAAATATACGAAGAATTTGTCTCGAAGGATTGCTTGGTTTTGCCGCTGGATCGACTGGAGTCATTGCTGGGCCGACCACTGCTACCAACTCTATTGAGACCTAACCCCTTCATGATACCGCCCCGATTTTTTTCCGACCTTGGCTCAGATAGCGTTCTGGACAAAGCATTGCTATCGGGTTCTTCTTCTTCAGCAACAGCTTCTTCGCCCATTTCCCAAGGAGCTCGCGAATGAAATCGCATCTTGGGGCCCAAGACGCTCATTCGGGCACCGTCGTCGTCGTCATCATCAATAGTATGTTCGGAAGAGTGATCATCATCAGAATAGTCTTGTGACGCATACGAATAGCGAGGGTCGTCCTCTAGGTCTAGAGTGCTGGCTGAAGGATCATTCAACCGTTCCCGATCGGACATGGGAGACCGAGGTTCAAGAGTACTAGATGCATAGTTGGAAGACTGGGGCTGATCTGCAGAGCGGCCGGGACGGGGAGAAAAGACCGGATGGCTGTAAATTGAGGGAGAGTCGTAAGAGTCGGCGTAAGAAGGAAAGCGATTGTGGAGGTCTGCGCGAGCAGTACGCTGATCCAAGAGACGTCGGACATGTTCATCGTGAGCAGTGCTGGGTGACTGCATGGCGCTGAGCATAAGCCAACTCGACGACGGCTACGACGACGACGACAGCGTCGGAGACGACGGGGAAGGGAGGCAACGGGAGCTTGGGAGAAGGAAGCGTGTCTTAGAAGTTCGGACGAGGCTCGAACTGAAGCGATGTACATGTGCGCAAATAATGACAAACAACTCATTAACGATCTGAAGAATTCGAAGCACCCCAGCCTCAGATCGGTATAAACACCGCTCGCTTGTGTCATTTCCCCCATCTCTCCGATTTGCCGGCTCGTTCTGATATTTGTTCGCAGAGACTTCGCTAGACCTCGGTGTTCTATGTCCCTGCAGATCTGTTCTCTGCCCCAGAAGAGACAACCGCGTCGAGTATCGTCTTGATTCCGCTCAGCTACTGTGGCAGTTCCGACGCACCAATAATCGTTCTGCCGCAGCTCTGCCAGTCGCTTGGCTCTAGTACGGCCCGATAGCTACCACTACCTCGATCATCTATCGCACTTGCCTCGAACGGTCAAGTTCCCCTCAGCCAAACGGAATCTGTACGCGGCGTTTATCTAATTCCGTCGGAGCATACGCGCCAGGATGAGAAAACAAGTCACGCATATGTTTCAGCATGGCGCCCTAGTGATAAGTGGAACGGCCGAGAAGAGTCAATTCCAGGAGCAGGTTTCCCGAGAGGCTAGCGAAGGTTTGATAAAGTTCAAGGGGACCTCAACGACTGGCGAACGTGGTAAGTAGTTATATTAGCAACAGGGAGCATGATAACGTTCTAGTGCGACGGGTTCCCATCGTTCGGGACCGCACTCTGAGTAACAGGCCGAAAGGCCGGACACACAATCCGTGCGCTTGCCTCGGTCATCCACTGATCGTTACTGGACTTGGTCCAAGCAACGCAACATGCACCTAAAGACCAAGGCAGTTCCATGGCCGCGGTGAGCACCATTTGCTCGTAACCGTACATAGCCCTGCTAGCCATATCTAGTCACTGAATCAGTATCACCGTGATCCTATGCATGTTATATATGCAACCTTGAACGGCGGTCCGATATTGGGATGCTATGGGCCGGTCAGAGCATACCTAGGGCCCAACCAGGCTTACGTTTCCTGTTGTACACACATCTTGAGGCTAATATTATTGGATACCGGGGGGCTTCTCGACTCTTCACGTTCATGCGATGTTTCACATAGGATCAGCCTCCGTGGGAATGGCATCCAATTTAGCATACAATTTCCACTCGTCCTCTGCGCAGTGCGTGCATCGCGAGCAATCTCGTAAACTTGAACCCTTTGCTAGTTTTACTGAAGCTCAAGAGCAAGAAATGATCTCTAGCCAACCGGGTCCCTCAAGCGAGCAGGTTGCCTTGCCAGTCGCACCCTCTTCCAATGGCCGTGAGTCTGGCAAGCCATGGAAGTCCAACAAAACAGCCACTGTGTTAGTATCATTCATCATGTCCCTGTCAATACCGGCTGACTAGCTAATTCTAGTCGGTCAACTCTCCCCGCCGGTGTGAAGACAAAGAAATGGGAGGACCGAATGGAGAAAACCAAGCGGGAGGCGGCGGTGAAGAAGCTAGAGGCTGAGCTGAAGGAGGAGAAGCAGGCAGCATTTACTCGGTACGTGAACCTGACGCATCCGAAGGCGTCCACTCATGTTATATTGATAGGCGGCGAGAGATCACTCAAGAGAGAAAGAAGCTAGCCGAGGACAGAAAGAGGGCTGAGGAGATGAAAGCGAAGGTAAAAGACTACTCGCAAAGCATGCTACAGACCTAACGATCCCTGTTCATTACCGCAGATGGGTGCTCGGAGAGCGGCCAGACTACGCCGCAAAGCCGGACGAACGAAGCAAATTAACCATTGATATTTTCCTGAGATCTCATAATGCCACCATGTCACGGTATTTTGGGTATCTTCATTGCTCATGGAATATCCTAAAGGCTCCTCGAACCACCCGTACTATCACCTATAGTTCCCAGCTGGAGTCCACCTCGCCCTCCTTCACGAATGGCCTATCCAAGCCAGCCACCACACTCTCGCACAGCGGACAGCTGCTCGCAAGCACCTCATCCAGCTCCGCCCTGAGCTTCTCCGCCTTCTTGCTCCCGCCCTTCTCGGCCTCCGCTTTCTTGCCACCCATCCCAGGTATCCATGCAGGCGCGGAGACAACAGAGGCCAGAGCGTCGGGTACGATCAGGTCCCGCAGCCGATCACCAGCGGAAAGCAGGTTTCTGCCGATGGCGTTCGCTGTTCGCGTACCATTTTGTAATGGATTGGTTAGATTGGTGAAATTGGCAGAAAGCAATGTTCGCTGTGAAACTGGTTGTCTAGACCCCAATCCCTGCCCGCCGGGAGACGCCACCGTGGGTGAGGCGATTGCGGACCGATCGACAGACTTCTGAGTGTTCTTCATCAGCTCGTTCTGTAGAGCCAAGATGCGCCGCAGGGCGTGTGCTGGAAGATACTCTTTAGCCTGTGCATGATCATAAATCATCAGTAACAGTGAGTTCGGAGGGTAGTGAACGCACCAGGCCAATGAGACAATCAGCATGGAATGTGTGTTGACATGGGAAGACGTAGAACTGCCTCGTGAACAAGAGCTGACCGCATGTGGAGCAACATTCTCCGGCGTCAAGGGTAACGAAGCGATTCCTAAGAGCGCCAATGTCCTGCTTTATAGCTTCCGCATTGCGGGTTGCTTCATCCATCTCTCCTTTGAGGGCCTCGATGTGCGCCGCATAACCCTCGAGTGCATTGCAAATCTCATCTTTGAAATCGTCAATGACGACGAAATCCGGGAAGAAGGGCAGGATGTCCTCGATCTTGAGGAGGTCAGTGTGCTCAATGAATCGCATGGCTCTGTAAATTCCGCGTTAATCAAGATTCTGGAGGAAAGGAGACTGGGTACTTGCGTCTTAATATCCTTCTGATCTTGGACGACGTACTTCGCGATCTTCAGCCACAGCTTCTTCCTCAATTGCGGGTCATCGTCAGGCATATCCGCATTGATTTGGGCAAGTTCTAAGTCGCCCTTGGCAAGAGCCAAGTCGACGCTGTTCTCCCAAAGACCCATCTTGGAGTAGATATGAACACACGGCTGAATACGGTTTGCCTGCTTGCACAGGCGCAACGCGTAGTCCAGATCATAATAGGGTTTTCCCGTCATGGGATCGGCAGGTGCAGTGGAGAGGAACTTCAGCAATGGACCGTCCTCCTCGGGGGAGGACTGAGATGAAGCGGACGGGGCAGCATGGAAGGTGACAAGGAGGTTGTGGATAACTGACGACGTGTTCTGCTGATCAAAGACGACGTGGTTGAGATAGCGAATAGCTTGGTTGCCGACGAGAGGGTCGCGAGGGAGATGTTGGAGTTTGAGTAAGGCGGGAACCAGACGTAGTGGATCGAGAGAATCTTGCTTTAGCCATGACTCCACCGTCTCCTTCGGTGCGTTGCGAACGAGGACGGGACTAAACTGGTAGTACAGCTCGAGGTCTGTCTGCATACGACATTAGATCGACATATTCCTGCATTCGTGAATGAATAGATACCTGTCTGTTGAGGACGTCAATCGCTTTCGTCCACTCCTCTTCAAGGATCCAGTGTTCAATGACGCGTTCGTGATCGCGGATAGTCGTAGCAAAATAAATATACATGTCAGTACGCCCATGGCCTTGGATGAGTTCATATATCGTTGTAGGGTCCAGATTAGCCTGTAAAGCTTGAGTTCACGCTTCGCGCGAAAACTGCAGCAAAGACACATACACTGTACGTGACGAAGAAGTTCTTCAAATCCTCCTCCACTATCCTCCTCTCAGTCTCCAAGTTCTCAACATCATGCGAGACAGACTCTGACGCAACAACATCATCCAGCTCGTTGCACTTGCTGAGGTAGAACTCCACAAGCCACGTAGCGAGAATCATCCGCTGCGTCAGCTCCTACGAAACAAATAAAGATGAGTCATGAGAGATCGCTAGCCTGCTTGCCGAGTCGGACTCACTCCTTTTCGAGTCTTCTCGAGTCGCGAAATGAGGTAGACACGCAAAGCGTCGCGTTCACCCGCGTCGAGGAACTTCAGAGCGACCTCTTCAAAGCTGACAGAACATTGCGAGTAGGCCTGGGCAGCTTGGAAGTAGCGTCCTTGCTCAAACAGAGCTTGCGCGTGGGAGGACAGTACTCGGTCTCTTTGCCGTGCTGTCTATGATGACGAGTCGGTATACCACAGACCGCAAGACATCAGGGCGGCCTCACCTTCGCATATTGCAGGGCCAGATCGTATTCTCCTCGCTCAAGGTAAACTTTCCATACATCCCGATCCTCGTTGCCGCAAACCAGCTCGAATAGGGACTGATCGGTGTACAACCAGTATGTCTTGCGCACAGGGTCAGTCGCAAGACCCCTCACCTCTTCGTTTGGTTTCTGTAGGAGACGAGGTCAGATCCGGCTCGAACTGAAGCTGATCAGATTGTCGTGCTTACCAAGGGTAGTGTCTCTTCATATGTTAGCTTCTCGTCCAGATTGCGGATAGCAACCACCCGGTCCTTATAGAGGAGAAGGAAATGAAACTGAGTGAGACCTATGGATTTTGGCCACTCTTGCTCTGAAAGGCCAGAAAGGGACGGGTAAGTGAGCATCTGGGCATTGTCAATAAGGTTGTCGGATGTTGATTCATAATTCATTGTGCCGTGGTAGATCCCAAGAGCTGGGGAAAATTAAGCCTCAGAACACGCTACCTCTGTGAGCAATATTCCAGCTTACATGCCATCCACGCCATCGTTTTCGGTAATGACAGCACTTGTTCGGCGTCTGGCGTGTAGAAATGCAATTCAGAGGACGGCAACCCGCCAGGAATCTCAAAGATTGCTTAGTTATGTCAGCATTAATGACATTACCCCACAAGACAACGATATACCGACTTGGTGCAACGTCTCTATAGCTGGCGAATATACTCGAGAAAATCCGACCACCATCCTCAGAACGCCTATCCGGGATACCGACGAATTGATATATCCGCGACGGAGTAGTCACAATTACCAAAGCCCTCCTCGGGTCAGAGACAGGAAACAGGTCAAACTTGATGCCAGTAACCGGATGCCGCTCAGGTAAGGAGAACAGAGACTGGAGATAGCGTTCCTGAGACTTGAAGAAGTCCTCCTCTGCGTCGAGAACAGCTTCGTATATTGTCCCGTTTCTAGCGCCAATAAGCATTTCCCGTGTCGACATAGAGTTAGTCGAAAGCAAAGCAGCCCTGTTCCAGGCTATACTCTCGATAACCATCTTGAAGCCCTTGAGCTGTCGAGGCTTCTTCCATGTCCGGTAGAGGTACCAGTTCTCACCCTGTATAGATGTCACGATAATATGCCGGCCGGAGGGATCCATGAATATTTTGTGGATAGTCATCTCGTTCGGCTTCCGCGGTATTTGGATTTTGACTACTTGGTCCGCATGGGCAAGTGCAATCATGACTATGACGTTGGATGCCAGACCCATAGCAAGGAGATCCGATGATACAGCCATGGATATTAAGGGCGCAGGCAAAGTAAATTGAACGCGCCCGAGTTCGAATACTGGCGCAGCTGCAGCTGCGGGGTCCGTCCCTTCCTTTGCGCCTGCTCCATCATGTCGGGCAAGCACTGTAAGACTGCTTCACTCACCGCATCCTCAAAGTCTTCCCGAATGTCATCGCGCTCATAACGCGAGGGCTCAAACCCCTCGTAATGGACTTGTGGAAGTGCTGACGGGCCACGAGTCAGTCCATTGGTAGGCGATGCCGCATGTTCGACAACTACAGCAGCCCGGGATGCACGTGGTCAGCAGCTGACAAGCAGCAAGTAAGCAGCGCGCTCACATTCGTCGAACATGGCAAAGATTTTGAGCTTCTCGGCGATATATGCTGAGACTTAGCTTCAGGAGCAACACTCTCAGCCACGTGATGTCCCACACCCTGGCGCGAGTTCCCAGCAAGCTTGCCGACGGGAAGGCTTGTTACGTCAGTTTCGCTTTCAGAACAGCCGTGGCAGGCAGAATCCATTTTCAGGCGATATGACCTCAGATCTTTATCAGTCTCTGCAGAATCGTGAATAATGCGATCTCTTATAAACCCGTCACTCGCGGCTTGTCCGTCTGTAATACCCGCACTACTCAGATGGCCAAAGAGTCTAAGCGACCAGTACCGCGTCTTCTCCTCATCCGACATGGTAAGCGGTCATTCCTTGCTTGCTACTAGGGACGAAGGTCAACATTGGGAGCAGGTGAGACTGAGTGGTCATTGAATGGGTACGTGCATAGTGTTATTTCTCGTCTGGATCATCAATGTTGACTCTGCATCGCTAGACGACACGTGAGTTCGTCTGTTGTTGTACTCCGCCAGTTACCTCTGAACCTCACATGAAATAGACGGGTCGTACCGATATCCCTCTCACTGCAAGAGGCGAACAGCAAATCCTTGATAAGCGAGATAATATAGTGGGTGAAGGCAGTAAGCCATCTCTTCAGTTTCCTTTTTAGACGTTGCCTCAACTGCGCTGCAGAGCTCGTTGACCCGAAGAATCTCTGCCAGGTTCTGGTGTCTCCGAGACAACGGGCCCACAAGACTTTCCATCTTCTATTCGACCATCTTGATCATGTACCTCCCCATATGTTCACGGAGGAGGTTCGGGAATGGGACTATGGGGAATACGAAGGGCTGTTGAGCTCGGAAATCCACGAGAAGAATCCGAAGTGGGAAATCTGGAGGCATGGGTACGTGCAGGTCACAATCGCAAGACCTCGAACTGTATACTGAGGTGCAGTGTGTCAGATGCCCAGGCGGAGAGAGCACGGCGGAAATGGGTGATCGTATAGACAGCGTTATTGCTAACGTGCGTCCATTGTTTGCTTTCATGAATGGGACCGGCACGAAATATTGTCTCAAGGTTCGGGAGTACCACAGAAAATACTATGAAGAAGGTGTCGGGACTCGCGATGTTTTAATTGTGGCTCATGGGCATTTCAACCGCGTGCTACTCACCCGATGGGTGAACTTCCCTCTTTCTCTTGGTGAGTCGGACATAAGATGGCATTAAGGTGCCTTTTCGCTGAGTGTGTTATAGGCACCCATTTTAACGTCGAGCCTGGAGGAGTGCGTACATCATTGCCGCTTCCGCTCATTGACGTACTGACCGGCATGTGTCCAGGTGACTGTGTTGTCCTATAACCACAACAACCTCGAGGAGCCTGCTATTAATGCTCTCAATCTCTACGCAATGTGAGGGGAATTTCCATTGAAAGAGACAGACTTTTTGCCATGTACACGGCATGATCCCTCTGTCTGCACCGGAATATAGTGAAGAACATGCTTGAGTTATTCATTGAATATTAGACATATTGTAGTGCACAAACCGACGTTGATCTAAGGCTACCCAATTTAATTAAAGTAACTTACAGCAACCCCGCACTTTGTGGCGTGGCCTTCTTCCGCAAAGGCAGGCGGCTCGGTTTGGGCCGGCGTCAAGACGCGTCCTTGATTGCATGCGTCTGGGTTCTCCGGCCAGCGTTCTTCTCTGATCTCTCTCGCCCACCTCTGGACTTGCGGCCTTCACCGCTTTCTATCTTATTAAACTATGGCAGAGGTTGAAGTGAACGGCGCAGCACACCTTGAAAACGTACACGAACCAGCTGAAGTCGCTGAATCTAATCAGGCCGAAGCCAATTCATCTAATCCGGAGCCTGCAGTCAACGGCGAACATGAGGCATCTAGCGTGCCCGAAGCTGAATCTGCCGAAGAGTCGCTCGCTAATGGCGTGCACGCTGATGAACACGATAAAGATGAAGTAAAGCCGGAGGATCCTCAGGTTGAGGCTGATGCCGCCACGCAGCAAGACGACTCATCAGCTGCCGCAGCGCCGCCCATCGAAGCGGAACCTGCTTCACCTGCAGAACCAGTATCCCCTGCTGTTGATAATGATAAGAAAGTGGAGAAGGAACAGCCGAAGCTGGTCACTCCTGCCAGCCCCACCAAGGCGAAGGCGCCAGCGTCACCGACCAAGTCCAAGCCGGCTGCGGGCAAGGCCCCTCCCACACCTCTAGTGAAGAAGGTGCGTGTATTGGTTGTGTATGCGCGCGTTTTATCGGCCCTACAACGTGCCGCCACGTCTGTAGATAATCAACTCCGGGACATTTGGGTCAGGTGCCGTGAAGCCCAGTCCTGCATCCCTGTCCAAGCCTTCCGCCACTCCATCTGCTACATCCAAGCCTTCGACAGGTGCTACGTCCACTCTCAAGAAATCTACGAGCGGTACAGTTGCTACCAAAGGTACTATGCCTCCGCCATCTTCGACGACCAGAACGGGAACGGGTGCGCCTTCGCGCAGACAGTCGCTCGCAACTGGTGCTCCGGCCAAAGCGACGCCTACCGCAACGCCGTCGGCGCGGGCCTCGCTGGCGTCTTTGGTGGGGTCAAAGCCAAGTGCTACTAAACCGGCTTCTGCACGTCCGTCAGTAGCTTCGCCTGCAGAATCCAAGTCTTCAGCTCCGGGGTCTGTTCGTCCTCGTGCATCTGTCTCCGAAGTGGTAGCACCAAAGAGACAGTCCACGTCAAGGCCTGGACCGGCACCCACGCAGAGTTCTCGTCCTCCTTCCTCGGCTTCCGTGAGGGCAGGCCGCGTAGGTACAGCACCTTCAATATCGTCCTTAAGGGACATCAAGGAAGACGGCAGGGCTCTTGAGCTCCAGAACAAGGTGCATTTTGTTGGAACGACATTCCTCATATTTTACTGACGTGCTGGTTAGTTAAATGATGTCGAGGCTGCCCTCAAATCCAAGCTGGACGCAATTTCAGCTCTCGAATCCGAGGCGTCGGAGTTGAAGTCATCTCTGGAAGCGGCTCTAGCAGATGCTACAACGAAACAGCAGACGGTGGACGAACTTCAAGCAGCCAAAACCAAGGCCGAGGAGGAGCTTGAGCAGGTCAAAGCTAGTTTAGCTTCCCTACAGTCCGAACAGGGCGACGGCACTTATAAGCTACAAGCTGTCCACGAGGAAGTAAGTCACTTGACATTTGCCGTCTCTATCCGGTCTTGACCTTCCCTGCGATTTGAAGCTTGCGGCTGCTAAGTCAGCTACAGCGACCCAGAACGTTCTCGTGGAGAACCTCCAATCCCAAATTGAGGCGTTACAGGTTGAGGTTGCGGCGGCAAAGGAAAATCTCGATATTCTCCGAGCTTCGAACGAGTCTGCTACAGCGTCGGCTGCGTCGGCTGCGTCTGTCGAGCGTGAGGCGTTGGAGAAGGCCAAGGCCGACCTTGATGCCATTCAAGCAGAGGCAGAGGCCTTGCAGAAGGCGCATGCCGCTGCCCTCGAGGAAGCCCAGGCACGCGTCAGTGAGTTGGAGGAGAAGGCTGCTCAGGCTGATGCTCTAGCAGCGGAGGTCGCAGAGCTCAAGAAGGAGAACGAAGAGAGCGCGAGCAAGCTCTCGGAGGTCGAGATTGAGATCCTTGAGCTCAAGGAAGTCCAGGAAAAGAAGGAGGACGAGCGAATGGAGTCGCTTGCGCGTATCAAGGCGTTGGAGGAGCAGCTGGCGGAGGCGACTGCTGCCACTCAGCAAGCACTTGAGGAAGCTAAGGCCAAGGAGGAGGAGCATGCGCAGAAACTTGGTGATGCTGAGAAGAACTCCTCCGAGGCGCTCCAGGCTGCGAGCGATGAGCAGGCCAAGGTCATGGCTCAGCTGGAGGCTCTCAGAGAGGAGCTGGCGCAGGCTCAGTCCGAGCACGAGCAAGCTAAGGCAGATGCTCAGGCTGCCGCTGAGGAACATGCACAGAAGTTGGAGGAGGCTGAAAGGCTTCGTATGGAGAAGGAGAGTGAGCTGACGCAGGAGCTGGAGCGGGTAAAGGCCGAGCTCGAGGTATGTCGTCTATGACATACTGCGCATATATCCGTTAATTGGTCTGGCAGGGTCAAGAATCGGCTTACAACGTGAAGGTCGATGCAGTGAAGGCTGAGCACGATCAGTTACTTCAGCAGGCCTTCGAGCGTGCGAAGGTAAACATCATTTTTGTTCCACCGCTATTGCAACTGACGATGCCTACGGTAGTCCGAAGCCGGTTCAGCGCACGGTCAGGACCTGCAGGAGTTACGCGCCGAGTCTCAAGCCACTATTGAGCAGCTGAGGGAAGCTCACCAACTCACGATCGATGGTCTCAAGGCTGAGCACGAGGCTGCGCTCGAGGCTCAAGTGAAGACCTTGGAGAAGCAGATCACGAGCCTGCAGTTAGAGCTCAAAGCTACTCAAGACGACCTATCGAAGGCCAAGGCTGCCCTCGTAGCAGCAGCACCTGAAGTGGACGCTTTGAAGGCACAACTCGAAGAAGCTCGTAACGCTGCCTCGGCTGTCGCGTCCGCGTCGCCCGAGCATGCAGCCGAGATCGAACGGCTAACCAAAGAACTCTCGATCGCCAAGGACGACATGTCTGCCCTGTCCGACGTTCTCAACGTCACTAGGGAATCTCTGTCAGAGATGTCCTCGAACCACGTCACAGAACTGGAGGAAGCTGCTAAGTCCAGGGCGGAGGAGGTCACGAAACTGCGCGCTTCTCACGAGCAGGAAGTGAACGCGTTGCTGAGGGAGAAGGAGGATCTGTTGTCCAGACTGTCCGACGTCGAAGGGGAGCTCGCTACCATGAAGGCTCAGATCGCCGCTGGGCCGGTGACTGCGCCGAAGAGCGATGCCAACGGACATGCCCGCACGCCTAGCGTAACGAAGGATGAGCTGCAGAAGATGCATGAAGCCCATAATCTCAAGCTCAACGATCTGCAGTCTGAGCACGCGAGGTCTATGAAGGCTCTTCGTGAAGACCTTGAGATCGCGCAGAACAGGGCCGACGAGCTGCATCAGGAGGTCGCTCGAAAGGCTATGGAAATTCAGTATCTGGAACAAGACCAGGAGGAGAGTCAGGATCAGATCACACGGTATGTCAAGTTGTTCGGTCTCAAGAGCTTCTTAGGCGGCATTATCGCGCTGAGCGTGATTTATGGACTACTTTGATTTCCTTTCTTTGACTCCATGCTTCAACTATGGCGCTCATTTTGACGATGCTCATCTACTTTCGCGTTATATTCTTTACCTACTTCACCTTATTTGCTTGCTTCCTAAATTATTCATTTTGCGCCGGACTTTTCTATGATTATGGAATCTTCTACGATTATGCTCTTTTCTATGATTCTGACACCTCTCGCGTGACACAGATTAAAGGAAGACCTGGATCACCTTACGGAACAGTTACATGCAAAGGAAATCGCGTCCCGCTGAAGAGGCCTCGCCACGTCGTTGCGGGCAAAACACGAGGATACAGCATGCCTTACACGCACCTCGCCTGCTGTTTAGAGGAACTTCGGACACGGATACCCCTGGTCCGCTCCACAATCCGGGCTAAATAACACCTATCTTCTTCTCTTGACCTACTATGCCTCCCATTATTCCTCGCTGCGTCGTTTTTGTCATCTGGAACATCTGTTGCTGCTCATCGCAAATTTCCGTTCTACAGTTTTGATCACATATGCAAATATCCCTCGGATTGTCGACGTAATAACCAGTACCCTTATTGAACATACCCTCTATCTTCCTCTTATACGTACGTTTTTGCTGCGTATAATTTGCCTGTCTTCACTACGCGCTTAATGAACGTGTTGCGGAAACCTCATTTGAGAAATATGGGAAGGCCAGCCATGCCAGTGCAATCGAAGATAATCTTATTCCGCACTTTCGGTGAGCCTACTCGATACCGTTATATCCGCCAAACCCCGTTCGGACCTGCCATGCAAATGAAAGTAAGGACGGAAATCATAACGCATTGTTGGGAGATCCCGGCCAGGTCCTCTTCTGAGGCAAGTGGATGCAGACTCGTCCCTCGACCCACACTAAACGGATGCCAGCGCATTCCACGCTTGTCGGACTGTAGGTTATGTGGAGCCGAAACAGTATCACCTAAACAATATGTGTTCGACACTTGACCGATAGTCGGACGCTAGTTACCGACAGCTGTGGGTATAGTTGGAAAGGATCCATATCGTCTCGACGAGGCCATATACTACACTATACTTTTGTGCACATAGTATGTTTATAGACCGTCAGACACTTCGGATTTGCGGCCGCTAAAAGGCAGGATTGTCTCGGAATGCCGGATGGCTTTGACTGAGTGGGGATTGATTGGAAGGTGTATTGCCCGAATCAGCAGCGGGCAAGTCCGACGCTGACGCGACCCCCAATATATCCGTCTCACCGCCTAGTGTCCCACCGCTCTCCTCTTCATCCCCTCTACCTCCAGTCTACGTAGCCCTCGACGACGCCCTTGCACGATGGCAATCCAAAAGGAACCCGGCCAGAAGGGCATTAACTGGTCCAACATTGCTGTTGGTGAGTGCTCGACGCGTCGGTGGCGAACGCACGTGAACGTTGACTGAAATGCGGGGCAGGGGCTATCATGAACATGGTACATTTCTGCGCTTGTCTATGTACTGCGTGAGACTAACTGGAATGTCAATGATGGATTGGAATACTAGTTTGAGGTTACGACGCTGGGACAGCCATTAGAAGTCATCAAGACTCAGATGGCTGCAAACCGGTCCCAATCCATGGCGCAAGCGCTGCAGTCAATATGGGCACGCGGAGGTCTGGTTGGGTTCTACCAGGGTCTCATCCCATGGGTAAGCACTCATCTCGCGTCTTGTCACCATACACTGCTAATCGCGTGATCTGCGAGTAGGCGTGGATTGAGGCGTCAACAAAGGGCGGTGTGCTATTGTTCACCGCATCGGAGATTGAGACCGCTACGACGTCGGCGGGGTTGGACCCTTCAATCGGAGGTCTGCTCGGCGGCATGGGCGGTGGTATTGCTCAGGCATATGCTACTATGGGTACGTAACCTTTTTACAATCGGGTTAGAACCCTCGGTCATCGGAGTGCATATGAACTTGGCTAACACTCTCACGGCACAGGCTTCACGACATGTATGAAGACGGTTGAAATTACACGGCATAAGCAGGCGGCATCCGGTGTTAAGCCCGCATCCACGTTCGCGGTCTTCATGGACATCTTCCGCAGAGAGGGTCTTCGTGGCGTGAACAAAGGTGTTAACGCCGTTGCCGTCCGGCAATGTACCAACTGGGGCTCGCGGTGCGTCGTATGGCCCTAACGGAAACTTGTGATACTGAATTCGTTTCCCGCGTGTAGTATGGGCTTTGCGCGACTGGCTGAGAACATGATCCGGCAAGCACGGGGGAAAGGCGAAAATGACAAGCTCGCTGCGCTCGATAAGATTGCTGCGTCGTCTATTGGCGGTGCTCTGGCAACTTGGAATCAGCCTATCGAGGTCGTCCGAGTGGAGGCATGCGCTACTTGACGTATATCTCCGAAACACAATGTGCTAAATTTGACGATCTAGATGCAATCCATGGCGAAGGGAGCGGCCTCTGCCAATCGGCCGGAAAAGTTGACGATCATGAACACGCTTTCTTACATTTACAAGCAAAACGGCTTGAAGGGCTTGTACCGTGGTGTCACACCCCGTATCGGGCTCGGTATCTGGCAAACAGTTTGCATGGTATCGTTTGCCGACTACGTCAAGGCGTGGTACGTGCGCGTTAACAGCGCTTCTTCCTCCCGCCAAGTATGATTGCTCATTGCTGCTTCGCATAACAGGGTGAAGAAGGAATAGACTGTTTACATTATTTGCTAATTGTGCTTAGTTTATCTGGATTATTTGATTATCCTTTGCCTAGAGTTTCTTTCGGTTGCATGTGCCGGACATTGCATCGACACTATCGTACAATATTCATACTTAAGACATGCTATGCTGATGCGTTTCGACGCCCTGTGACGGAGGATCTGCGAGAAGAAGATGACGTCGGATTTTCGTCGACGGGATCAGTCAGACCCAAAAAGCAGCGAACACGCATAAATAGATAGCGAATGCAAGCACCATACAATAATACAACGATCCGTCCAGAGCCCCTACATAACAGTACAACAAATTACGCATCCTTAGACTCCTTGTCCTTCTTCTCAGCAGCCATCCGCATCTTCTTGACTCTAGTGTTGAAGTAGGTCTAATAGGGGAAAGGATGAGTGAAGTGACCACAATAGGACGAGGGCCAAGCCCAACTTACGCCCATGACAAAACCGACACCATTGAAGAATGGCACCCAGAGCTAAGAGTGGGAGACGTCAGCAGATGATTACTTAGATGGACATTAGAGATGTTCACCTCTGGCGACAGGAATTGCTGAGCAAACACCAGGGTAAGGGGAGATGTGAGCCATGTCATCTACAGGACGGGTCGTCAACATGAGTCGGTACAGCACTGGCAACCGACACGTACCCTCATCACGGCAGCGAAGCCGGCCTTCACGGTTTTGACGACCTCATCAGCACTCTGTGCCCCGTTGATAACAGCCATGCTAGCAAGGTACACTACACAGTCGATCCGTGTAAGCGACGATATCCTTTCCTCCGAACAGTTTGCAGCACTGACCTCCAGCCTGGATTGGGGCTACCAATAGATTACTAGCCAGGATTTGGCCAATCTTCGCGACAGTGGATGTCTTTCCCGCGAATGCTTTCTGCAGGGCACCGACAAGATAGTGACCCATCGGGGCGGAAATGAAGAATCCATAGATCGCCATCTTCAGCGCCTTAGAATCAATCTGGGACCGCGCCAGCAGCTGACGGTAGAATGGCGCATTAGGGCTCGGTTTCTTCGCCGGTACACCAGCCAAATGCGTCGCTAACACTTCTTGCAGAAAACATAGCACACCTGTAGCAGATCGAATCCGCGTCAACACAGGCTGACATCTACCCGAGATGACTGAACTCACTGGTTGTGATCGCCTTCGTCCTTAGCGGGTGCAGGGCCAGCTGGGCCAAGTACGACGCGAGGAGTGGGTTAACCTGCTTCGTCCTCACCTCCACTACGGTTACCGACGACATATCTGGGACTGGGAAACAGGATTACAGGGATACGGGATTGGCAGAGTGGATTTATGGGGACCGCAGGTGATCCATGTTTGCGGCCGGCCCCTTGCAGTCGGACGCCACTGTGGGTATCCGGTTGTCCGTATTTGGTAGTCTTGTGATTTACACTCCGCCCAGCCCTCAAAAGGCAATGCCACAAAATTTGTAGGTCTGGCGAGACTGTCGAGACGCGCTCTTGTTGGTTTTCAGAGTGTACTACCGCCACGGCCATAGGCAGGGGACTCTATGCAGGACTTGTGAGTTTATCTTTCGGTAATTTCTACACGATGAGCCCATTGCCGCCCCAGTCATAGCTTCACGCGTTGATGAAAGGCACAAGCAAACAGCCAAAATATTCGTTGCACCTCTGATTCTTCACTGCTCGCTAACTTCAAACGCAAGTACTCACGCGCCCTCTTTCTTATAGATCCCAAGATTTGGTATTGTGCCTGTGGTACTATCCGACGTCTGAACGTGCTGCTTCTGTGACCAATTGCAAGTCCTCTGCTCTTGGTATAGGGCATATCTCACCTCGCGGCTCGTCTTCAGCCTGAGTAGTGTATCCTTGGCTCGCCCTGTGCCCCGCTTGGTGGGTTGAGCAGTTCCATTGATAGCTAGCAAGGCATGTACAGTAAGGAAGAGTCAATATAGCATACACATTATCCAGAGTTTACATTAGTGATTACTATGCATGATCTATCGGCCAGCGCTGGACCTTGCAGATAACGATGCCGAGTCCGCTTTCTACCCTTCTCGTCCGAGTCTACTTCTTCTACCTCCGTCTCGACCTGCCAGCCTCGTAAAGCATACGCTCCAGGGCGGCTCAGCCACATTTTTGCTCGGACGGTGGCCAGTTGCGAAGGCTCCAGCCTACCTCGATACGCCAGACGTCCGGAGTACTGGGGAGGGAGTAAGATTCTGGGTGACATTGGATTAGCAGGTCGTTTAATGCAGGAAACGGTTCCGGCTTACGATGGGGATTGCGCTGGGGTGTTATCCTGCTTGAGTCGAAGCACAAACCTCGCCGGATGCGTCACCGAATAGTTTCTCAAAACAAAGGTAACCGGTGTTAAGTAACCCCTAGAGATGTCAGCATGCCGATAACCGCGATGTATGCAAGATAGACGCCTACCCCTTAGCGAAATCATGCTGCAATTGCTGCCCGTCCTCCACTCTCACAACCACAGGGTTCATCTCCGCATTCCACTCGCTGGCACGAATAGCTTCGAGTACTTGTTGCCGCTCCCGGTGCGTCTCAGCATACATGCTCCGTTTCACTTTTTCGCTCTCCGCCTCCTCAATCACCTCTGTCAGCGCAGCATGTCCCGCACCGAGCAGTAGCCCAGAGACTGATATGTGTCCATATCGTTGTTGGGACGGGATTTCCCAGAAGATGACGACATCCAAGGTGGCTGGACTGTACAGGGGAAACACGTATGGATGGGAGGAGGCTGGGATGTATGGATGTTGTGCAGCTGTGGCACGAGCGGCGAAGTTCCTCCGGGAACTGTGAACAAAATGATGGGTTGATGGATCCTGCACGGACCGAGGCTGGTCCTGGCGATGCATAGGGTCAGCAGGGGGAGCAAGACTGGCCGGCGAGACCTGCCTTAGCTATGTGATTGCATAACAGTCGAATAGGCGGCGGACTGGTCTGCTCGATGGGCCGGCTGCGTAAAATGTCACCCAGCTTCTTGTGCACGAACTGCAGGGTCTCTTCCGCTTTCCCCTCTTCCCAGCGGTCGGCATTGAAATAGAATCTCGCCGTCTGATTGACATGCACAGGACCACTAGACCGTAGTCAGCTCTTGATCGGCTGTCATGGATACAACACCTACAGAGAGTCCTCGGCTGAGACCGGTGAACACGTCCAAGTCGGACTGAGAGTCGTGATCTGACTTAAATGAAGGTCGCCGTATGACGATACATTCTCGACCTCGAGGTCTATCAGGTATAAGTAGTCGGGAGACCAGCTGGGACGCGATGTCGCATTCGCCCGGAAAGTGGTATTTACTTCGTAGTGCCGGGATACACGAGCTGAATGGAAAGGCTGGTCCTCCGTCTGAAAAGAAAGTGCAGGTGAGGTTTGCGTCAATGACAAGCAGGTGGACCCCCGTACCTCTCGGAAGGCGAAGAGTAGGCATAATTCGTCGTTTAGAGGTTTCTCGGCGTGAAAGACCACAGTCACTTCAATACTCTGTCCTGACTCTATGCTTGAAGACTTCGTGAGGGTGTCCAGCGGTATGCGAAACGGCTCTCCTGCAGCAAAAGAATTTCTGGAAGAAATCACTTCTGATGCTACGGAGGGTTTTGAGGACGATTCTGGATGACTGTCAGCGGAAGTTTTCATACTCGCGAGGAAGGACAAACCAGCCGCATCAGCAGTTTCAACCCATAACTCGTCTTCATCCCCTGCCACCATCCATAATTCTCGTATAGGTTTAGTCCCAGAATTTGAAAACCACAACTTCATGCGCTTGCACTCTCCCTGAGCCATCACCAGTCCTCCATCATCGACGAAGTTAACCCGGAGACGCTGGGAAGCATCTTCCACATCAGCCTGCACAAACACATCCGGTGCGTAGGTTTTACTCTGCCGCTGCAGCGCCGTCTCTTGTAGCCTTCGGCCACGCTTAGCTATAGAGTCCGTGGCGGGTAGAAGCGAGAGGAACTTGTAGCGAGCATGCGTGATCACCAGGGTGGCTGGACGGGTCACTTTCAAGGCTAAAGGAATCTATGGCTTAGGTGAGTCACTACGATCAGGAGCAGAGAGACACAAGTGCGTACTGAACGAGATTCTTGGGCTCCCAGGATAATGTCTTCAATGACTTCCGCCTCCAGGATGTCATCTGCAGCCTCGAGATTCCGTGATCGCTGCTCCTGCGCAATGACCGTGATATCCGATAAGTTAACCTCAACATCCAGCGGGTTGTGCAGTTCAATGTCCACCCAGAAAGTCTCTGCAATGTACTATGAAGGAGGTATTCACAGAATGCACATGGTCCCACTCACCATTGACTGCAGCCTTGCCACTATTTTCCAGTCGACTATTACCCTTGCTCTTCCAGAATGATTCCCACTGCGTTTCTCGGCTTTCCCAGACAGTCTTCCGGCCGCCGACACCCTGACTCGGTAACCGGATCTTCGTCTGCCGAGGGTTGCAGAAGGAAAACGGTAATTTCCAGTTAGCCATCTTGCCCTCCTCTCCATCTGTAGCTAAGAAATGCTAAATGAAGAGGTCATAAGCCGGACCAGAGGAGTCCAATCAATGCACCTTACCTTGAACGCGACGCGGAAATCTTCCAGATAGATCCTGTCCGTAGCTGAAGGATTCGCAGTAGACTCGAGCGCCTTCCCATTCGTCACGACCGGCTGCGGTGATACATAGCACGTCGAAGACCTTCTAAGTAGTCCTAAGAAAGCAGTGATCGCGCCTTCAATATCCCCTGTCGTGTACAGCAGCCGGCCAAGTGCATGTTCAATTCCAGGTTTGATGTCACCGAATCCTTCCCAAGCCGCTGGACTGCGGTCCTCGCTATCCCACAAGGATGGCGACAACTCCTTCTGTGGGCCGGACACATACAGGCTATGCGCTTTCCGGAGAAAGTACATAGTAAGTGGTCTCTAACACAAGCGGCACTCTTAAGTCTACAAGTTTACTCTGAGGCGGGATTTACTCACCACACCACATTTCTCTAGCCTATTGGCCGCAAACAGATACCACAAAGCCGCTCGGCGCTTGGCATACTTCATAGAGCTCAGGAGAGCCGCATGAGCTAGGAGCAGCGCAGAATGGGGTTCTTCCGCCTTCAGAAGACAAAACAGTCCTTAGCACGATCAGCTTTTCATTATAGAGATAAACAGAAAGGATGATGAACACGAAAAATGACGTACAGAGCCAGCAGTTGATACAAGCCATCGTTCTCCTTCCAGAGCGCTAGAGAGATAGTCCTGCAAATTGATACCCATGGTCCACCGTACTGCGTAAATCAGAGCCCTGACTTGGATATGAGCAGGAGGGTCGGGTGAAGGAGGATGTAGGGTGTTGAGAGCGTGCTGAGCATGGAGGGCTAGCGCAGGCGACGGTGCCAGCAGCAGTGGAAGTATATCCTGGAAGAGAGTGTACTGTTCGAGGCAGGTCTGTAATTCTCTTCATCGAACTCACCGAACCGCCTTTCCCATCTTTCCTTAGACTCTCCCAGACACTGACAGCGAGCTTGATATCTCCCAGGATAGTGGCGAACTCCGCCAGTCTGCGGTATTGTGATGGAGGCACCAGACCGTGTGCGCCGTTAGCACCTCCAGTAATCGAGCTTGTAGAACTACGGGAGGCAACCGAGGAGGTGGAGGGTGTAGACGCATGGCCTGGCGTGTAAGAAGAGGAAGGTGTAGACGAGCCGAAGAGCCGTCGAGTAGAGGAGAAAAGACGGGACGGCAAACGCCGTGTCGAGGAGAACTACGCATCTCTTAGAACCCCACGTAGCACACTCATAAGATATCTGAGCGGGCGTGCGACGTACACTTTCGTTCCACTCAATCGTACACCTCTCCATAAACGGGATCACGCTCATAATCAGGAACTCCCGAACAAACCTCGCCATCATCTGAATATCCTTCTCATGCATTCTGAGTGAATTGCCAACCGGCTTGCCGGTCCTCTCTTCTTCTTGCATTGCTGCTACTACGTCGAGGGAGGTTGCAAAGCTCATCTCCTGGGTACTCAAGCTGCTCCCCATAGCCCCTGGCTGAGGTGTAGGAGGAGCGCTGAATATGGGCGGTGGTGGCGGAGATAATAGCGATTCAGGAGAGGGCGGAGCTGGTAGTCGGGGGTACGGGGCAGGTACGGGAACTGGTGGGGGCGGAGGAGAAGGCAAGGAGAGGGGGAGAATGTGAGCGTGAAGTCCGTACTGTTTCTTCACCGCGTTGAAGAGGGCTCCTGCTCTGAACAGCAAATGTGAGTAGGTGGGTGGTGAGCTGATAGCACTACGAACTGCATCGGGTTGGGAGACATACTCTTCATCGGACAGAGGGGAGTTCTCAGGGTGGACAATGAGAGTATACTTGATGTAGTTTGAGTCGACCCATGGCGGTAGTTCCAATGGCCGGGAATGAAGCGCGGTGACGGCCTGTAAGGGATTCGGCGCAGTGGTAGATACGGCGAGCACAACTAAATATTAAGTATTCACAGAACTGCGACACCCTCAAAGCGGAATGACAGTCACCTGCTACAGGATGATTCCAACCCTCTATCCTGGACGGTGTATGATCCCCCTCCGCACACCTCCGTAACTCATCCCACCAAGGGGTCCGACCGACACTTTCGCCAGCTTTGATCCTCTCCTCATCTTCCACCCATTTCGCACTTCGCTTCGCTATTCGTGCACCTATCCAGTCCAAAGTCCGCGAAGCTCTTATTTCCTCGTCCTCCTTGCAGGCCGCTTCGACCTCTGCCAAATCCGAGAAGCGAAGAGGAAATGAAGCATGGGATACTGTTGTCAATGCAGTGGATCTGGTATTTACTGCAGATTCCATTAGTTCTCAGTTTGATATTTTTCTAACTCTATTGTTCCAGCTCACCGTTAGGCAGAGGAGAAAAGGACTGCAGGATTTGTGACAATGGTGGTAATGACGACGAGACAAGTAGGCTTTCGAGATCCGGGGAAGACAATATGCATACATGAGGGCTTAAGGAGTATGGGAGGGGGGCCATGTTCACCAGCCGTCTAGTTTCTTGAGCAACAGAGAATCAGTCCTGCGCCGCACACGCGCATACACTGAGTAATAACAGTCGAAGGGAGTCGCGTCCAGAAGGATGCTTGCGTCGTCGACGCGCATGCTTCCCACGGCGCGTTTCTGACTTAGGCTTGCATCACAAAACGACTGAGCACTGCAGAATTATTCCACCTCAAGGTGGGCTTGTAGGATACAAATACAAGGTGCGTGTGTGTCATACAAGAAAGCGGGTATCACCACCATTATTACATCTCCAGTGCAAGAGTCTTGCGCAATTCATCGAGCTACTTAGAAAAACCCGCCCTGGTCGTATCCTCCGTCAAATCCGCCACCATATCCCCCGCCGAATCCGCCATCCATCATGTCACCGAGTAACAATCCACCGGCCATCCCACCAAGCAAAGGCAGTGCCATTCCTCCGCCTCCAAAGCCGCCTCTACCTCCCATCATCCCACCTCCCAGGCCACTGCCGTACCCTGGGTATCCGTAACCCCCACTCATAACATACGGGTTGCCGGCTGGTGGTCCATATCGTGAACCGTATGCAGATTGGCCGTTGTTGCCCTGTCCGTACTGCTGGCGCATGTACTCCATGCGCTGTTTCATGAGCTCTTGCCTCTGTTTCTCCCGCCTTTCTTCAAGCTGCATAGCCGACGACGGTTAGAACTGGTTATACTCTCTAGGGCGTGGGCAACTCACCAGTCTCATCTGTCTCTTATGCTCCTCGCGCTCTTCCTTCGTTCCAACGGCCTTGTCCTTGAGCTTGCCAAAGAACCCGCGGTCCTTCTGCTTCTCCCTATCACCAGGCGGCGGCGTACTGGTGTTTCTACCACCCGAAGCACGCGACGGCCCGGCCGATCCAGAGGCCTGACCATGATACGAGTGCCGCCTGTTCGCTTCGTCGTACGACGGCGGAGCTAAGTTGCTCTTCGAGTCTGTGCGGCCCCTCAACTGTGCTTGGAGCTTGTCGCGCAAGTCGGGGTGCTCGGATAGGTAGTGCTCGTCGTCATATGGGTGTGTCCATATGGATCTCGGAGGATTCGCCTTTGTGTCCACCTATTGGAACCAGAAATCAGGACTTCACGCCTCTTGTACTACATCTAAAACGGGCTCACCCAGAATGGATGCTGCGAATTCGGATCCCATTCCTGAACCCAACCATCGGGCGGAGGGGGCATGTTGTTGTTGTTGTTATTGTTGACCATGATGAAGCAAGTGAAAGTGGATTTCTGTCGACGTTCGAGCGCCAGGACCTTATAACTATCACTGGGGGCTGTGTGGCGTCATCCCTGTCATTCCCCACAGCTGTCCACGTGACCTTCATCGAGTGGCGGTGCCCAGCACAAATCGCAATTCGGGGAAACCAAAGGCAGAAAGCACTGCTGGGCCGAGTCCCGGTTCCGCAGCTATGACACGGTCAGGAACCACATCAGCAAGGCACCATGCACGTTCTAATGCATAATGGACCATCTGCCCTCATCGATGCATGTTATGAAGCCTGAGGCCTGAGGCCTCGGTACTGATATTGACCATTAACCGAAGAATGTATTGACGACTACGGAGATGCATGCAATGATAGGTAAACAAATGACATGAGTACTAAGCAACAAAGAAATGCAGTATGAATGGGCTACGACCACGAGAATAGTTCCGAATTCCGATATGATGCAGCGAACCAATGTGACGAGGCAAATGCGGGGGGGAGCAGTAAATACACCAATAAATATGAGCAGAAGAGGGCGTCGACACTTCAACGTTTCAACGACCACGCAAGTCGTGAATTAAGGTTTGAATATTGCGGAGTTTATCCTCGGTTGGCATCTTGGAGAAAGTCAGTATCAGCAATAAACAAGTTTGCAGATATCATACCTGATAGAACGTGTGCATGTCGTTCTTGCGACGGCCGTTGGCAGCGCGGCGACGGGCAACAGCCTCCACAAACCGCCACGAGTCCTGCTCGTTCGGCTGGGAATCCGAGGCAGGGGGCGGCTGCTCACTGCCATCCTGGACGTCCTGAGGCCCGTAATTGACCCGTTCTAGGACGGGTCCATCGTCCGTTCTGGTCTTGTCCGAGTTACCCCAAGGAGAGGATCGGTCCGCCTCGTCCAGGATCATCTTCCATTCAGGATCCTGCTCTTGGGGATGCTGGTCCCATTGCTGTCCCGAACAACCTATCGGGCGCCCCCACTCATCATACTGCTCCCGAGGCATTGCTGAACCCTCGAGCCATGCTCTGGCCTCGTCCTGTGGATCGCGGGGACGCCAGGGATTATCCATGTCCTCCTCGTCCGCCTGTGAATCCTGTGCGACCACCCCATCCCTGTGCCGTGCCTCGATCTGCTCCAGGAAATCCGCCATCTTCATCACAATGCCACTCTCCGCCGCTTTGACGCCTTCCCTCCACCACGGCACTAACTCATAGACCATATCAACGTGGTCCATCTTCTCGAGGTCCCGCAGGTCCCAAGGCTCTTCCCCAGGTGCCGGCTGCTGGAACCATGCAGAGTGGTCCTGTGGCTCTTCCCAACCACCCCAGGCGTTGTCTATCGGTGCGGGTCGGGTATGCTTCTGCTGAGGGCGCCGCTTGCGTCGCACGTCCTGCCAGTGCTGTTGTTGGGTGTTCACCATGATGTGTCGCGAGGTAAAGTCGGAGGAAGTCGTAAGAGGTCTGAAACCCGTCTGAGAGCGTGAAAGCTAAGGACCCGAGCGGAGCAAGACCGTTCCTCTTATACGTGGAACGTGCTGAGTCACAGGAGCCGGTGCTGGTGAGTTTTGCACGGCTGGATAAAGCAAGCGAAGCCGTCGCCACATTCCCATTCCGTTGTGGCTCCGTTCCCGATCTCAGATCTGATGTCATCGTTGGACCAATCACGGCCTATCATTCACTTCTTGCCCGGCAGACGCCCAAAACTGGATAACTCTCAGCAGTACCGACATGTGTCCGAGAAACCTTGCATGGAGAACAGTCTGTAGGACGTCAGCACAGTGCATTCAGTGCTACTATAACTGTAATTACACACGCGGTCCTGTATCTACAACGTATGTCCGTCTCATGCATGTGAACGTCCGCACGTAAGATCCGTCCAAGGAAGTTATACTAAGAAGGTCCAGGCAGAGGATCAACCCATGTTCCGTTAGGCCAGAGGGTAGCAGGCATAGTGAAATCCCCAGCTTGCCCATTACTCGTGAACTGCAGGAACTTCACGTCAGCGTCGAACGACCACGGCATCCTGCAGAGCAGATTACATACCGCCACTCGGAAGAAGTGCGGCAGCCCGGCCTGCAAGCCCGCCAGAGAGTAATTCAACGCCGTACCTACATAGCGCTCGACATCGTCGACCAGAAGCGCGAAACCGTCCCATGATTCACCATCTGGTATGGGGGCCCAGGACAATGTCTGGTTCAGGATGGGGATCGAAGTGTTTAAAGTTGACGAGTTCGTCAAGAAGGTCGGAAGATCACTGCCTATGGGGGCGTCTCGGCGCAACTAAGTAAAGCGAACGAGGTCAGTTGACAGCCACTCATTGACCAAGTATAACCTACATCCGCGGCTGTTTGCAGGATCGAATCGAACCCAAACGCTGCTGCACCGTTAAGGAACATACCAAGCAGGAACCCTTGATATATAGCAGATAGCCGGGTCGGGAACGCGGTTCCAGGAATAAGCACCATCGCGAGGACATAGTGATGGATCCGGAACTCTAACCCGGGCAGAAGTGCTAAGACTAGAGTAACCAGTCCGCCTATAATGTACCACCTGGCGTAGTGCGGTAGCCACCCCGTCTTCCGTATGACCCGAATTTGGTTGATTACGATTACCACAAGGATAATCACGATTATGACCAGAGCCGTTACAGCACCTGGCCGTTGAGCGATATCGGAACCTACTAGTCGGTCGATGGGGATCTTATCCGTGGTTATATTGGTGAGGACGCCTGCCCAGAACGTGGCAAGATACCAGACTGAGGCTTCTATCGGTGCCTTGGAGAAGGCCGGCAGGACGAAACGGAAAGCCAGTCGCCAGAAGGCGTAGGCAATGAAGAGAGCAGGCAGAAAAGTGCCGAACGCCGTGTCAAGAGGAGGTGGTGTGCCTTGGGGCTGCGAAAAAAGGGCGACGTGCCAGTAACCAATACAGACCAAGCACCAGTAAAGAACGATAGGTTTGGGTCGTAGCACCCAAAAGAGAAGCCAGGTGACTAGGATATTGAAAGCCAGTGCCGGATTTCGAAGATCGGCACAGTGGCTAAGTGTGTTGCTTGGAGTGAAGCGGAAAGACAGAGGAAACACGGAAGGGAAGCCTATCGAGGATAGGCCGTGAGCGGTCGTAGGCAGGAAGTCGGTGAAGTTCCCAATTAGTTCTAGCGTGGCACAACCTCCAGCAGAATCCCTGAACATGCCACTGGGGAACAAAGTTTATAATCAGCACTTTGACACAACGATATCACGAGGATGGACTCACGCTTGCACCGCTGCTGCACAGATGAAACTATCTCCCCTATAGGTCCCGTTCGAGTCCCCGCCTCCGACTATCAGCGGCTCATAGACCACTTGCTCATCTCCCACCGTCCTTGGGTTTTGAAGTATGACCGAGTCGCATTGCGACGGGCAACGGAAATCGAAGGTCGAGTTATCAAATGGTCCACAGGCTTCACCGTCCAACCCGCACCCGTCGTTTGCTAACCAGTAGGTAGAGGTACAGTCAACCCACGCATCAGCGGGAGTCTGGAATGAATTGGCCCGGGACAAGAATGCGAGGCCAATAATATACGCCGCTCCGAGGACCAGCAGCAGCCAGGGAGACGTGAATGGTCGCGTAACGCGGACAAGTGCTGGCTCGAGGGTTAGACTGTATGATCGACGGCCGGAGTGGAAAGTTAGGTTTAGGAAGGGGGTGGGGTCTAGTGGACAGGTGTAAACATAGCTATCAGCAACTTGAAGGAACGTTCGATGTTATGTATATACCTGGTAGGTCCCGTTTAGGTCTGGGACCCCTTAGGTACTGGACAACCTTATCAACCCTGGTATAAATACGAGGATGTCTTAATGCAAAAGTCGCGTAACGCCGCCCGTACCAGGTCTTGTGGCTTCTGGGTGACTGCGCAGCCTCGGCGGCATTGGATGGTACTTCGAGCTCGAAGCTCTGCTCCGGCGTGAACCTAGGTTTACCGCTGCCGTTGTACGAAGAGTAGTCCCGTGTCAAACGTGATGAGCCCGAACTCGAGCCAGCGTCCATTGAGCGTCAAGGGCGGGAGTAAGCATGGAAGTGTTGGTAACATTAATGCTCTCACAAGGCCAAGGTGTTGCCCGGGTTGCGGAATCAATCCGGCAAGTACCGACTCCGGTCAGGTTCCCGGAACATGGCCACAGACTCCGAAATCCGTGATAGATTAGATTAGATTTCAATAGTTCGCTCCCCAAAGGTCGTGCGGGATATATATCCATCGTAATTCCATGATATACAGCATTATATCTCCATGCATAGTATACAGTAAGTCGCATCATCAGTTTGAGCCTGATATGATACGTAGAGTCAGTTTTACTTGTCACAGCAGGGACCACTCACTGTAATAGTCATACACGAGCTTGGCCTTAATCTCTTCTCCCTTGGGCCCAGTAAACTTCACGTGCCTCACGTATCGTCTTTCCCCATTGATGACCTCGAAACCCCAAATCTATCAAGTCGCAACCATTAGCAGGTCAGACAGATTAGCGACGCATCCAACGCTCACCTGCTCCGCCGTCCACGTCGTTTTACTCTTTTCAGTATCGCTCACAACGTACGAGCAAACGACCCCGTCGCCAAGCGTGTCATCCGTCCAGCCATTCTTCAAAAACTCGTCTTCAACCTCTTCCACCGTCATCCTCTTCGACTTGCCAATCACCGCACCAAACGTGCTATCCTCCTTCCGCCTCTCCTGCCAATCCAATGTCCGCTCCTCATCCGACCCGCTCAACCCACCACTCAGAACCTGCTTGATGTCGATGTGCTCCTGCCCGTCCTCGTCGCTCTTGTAATGCTTGACGTAGAGTGTCAGGGAGGAGTTGGAGATGATCTTGCGCTTGAACCAGCTGACGCCCTGCAGCTCGAGGATCTTGTCTGTGTCGTCGCTGAGTGTCTTGTTCTAGTACGTCGCGAGGCATGAGTGAGGGCTCCGACAGCGATATATTATGAGGCCTACCATGACCCAGACGGCGGTGAGATCCTTGGTCGTGATTGAATCTGGAGCAGCCATAGTGAATAACTCCCAATGAAGCGTGGATAGAACTAGAAGTTAAGTGATAGAGCTCAGAGTGTGGTCGCCTACTCCAGGAGACGACGCGTTCTAATATGTAGCAGAACGGTGGAGTGGCGACTTTCACATGGATGCCCTCGTTACGATGTGGCGCCCGCATTTAATACTCAAGACGGCCGTACGTTCGTCCGAGAAGCAAGCGCGCGATGTGACTAGTATTGTTACAGTTCATTAACGAGGCCAGTAACTAAGCATACAACAGCACTTGATTTCTATTCAATAGGCGGGGTCCGCCCTCTCCCGTACTGACGAGTTTATGTGTATATCTGCCAGAGTATGGGTCAGAATTATGAGAGAAGCCTCGTAAGAAAGGTTGGCACTCACGTCTATAATCACGAGGATGCATGTGAAACGAATGGCATCGAAATTTAGAAAAATGATGAGGGCGTCTATCACATGGACGGACTGCTCCATGACCAGAAACCCGATCATATGTCCTTGGGTTGGAAGAGAGTGATGCACTGCCAAACAGCATCCTTTCCTGTTTCCCATGCATTAGGACCCTTCGCCTCGGGCCCGCCGAACTCGACCATAATACCGTGCTTCGACCACTCGCACCAGATGCCGGGCCCACCAGCGCGCCCGCCTCCGCCTTTGCGCTCCGGCTCGCCCAAACATTCAAGGAACTCCTTTCCGGTGATTTTTGAAGTCACTTCAAGTGCAGAAGGCTCTGCACCATTCGGTTCGCCAGGCGAGAGCGTCAGGACCAGAGGCAGAAGAGGATAGGCGTGATAAGTCTTCTTCCCTTCTTGGATAGCTTCGATCTTGTTGTAGACATCGATTCCGCTCAGGGAGAGTAGCTCTTGGTCCAGATCTTGCATTGCGTCGCTCCTCTTCGGCTTGTACCCATCGTGTGGGGTGTAGCTCAGGCTGAGACCCAGAGGATAGTAGTTGAAGTAAACCACGTCCGAATAGATGTGAACCTCGGGCTCGACATGGCGCTTGCCTTGATTGGCAGAAAGGCTGACCAAGAACTGGGCGAGCTTCTGCGAGGCGGGGCTGGTACCGAATAAATCTCGGATATTTGGCGTGAACGCAGAATCGGAGTCATGCAACATCGTGGTCGGAGTGCAAAGGGTTTATCACGTGTTTCCAGGACGCGTCTAATTCTGTTCTAACTTTGCCTCATCGACATCACTCTGTGCAGCGTCCGAGCAGAAAACATCAGCTCCGATGTCGACAAGCGCGGACAGGGGCCCCCGTCGGCGACGCTCTCAACCGAAAATTCGAATCAAACGCGAAGAGAGTCCCGGGATCCCAGAGCAGAGCTTCACAAGTCGCCTGCTCCATGTACCTGTCGAGATATTCTTCGACTTGCTCTCGACAACGCTCCGCCTTTTGCACCCTCTAGTTCCATACTTCATACCATTGTTTATCGCTGCATTTGTCTTCCCCATCCTCGTCTTATTCTCCGTGTCCGCGGGATGGTACGTGTGGAAGAATGTAGCGGTGGGCTGGGAGACGCAGTTGTACCTTCAATACGGGTGAGTGCTTATTCATGTCTGTATAATGAACCCGATATTCACGCGTGCCCAAAGCGATGGGCCAGTACCATACGCCGAGGCGTATCTGCCTGCCTTAGTGCCTGCGCAACCATACGACATCTCCCTCCATCTTACTGTCCCAGCTTCCGAATCGAACTACGCCCTTGGAAATTTCATGAGCTCCCTGACCCTTACCACTCCCGCCAACCAGACGCTAGCATACGTCCGCCGACCCGTCAGTGATCTTATTCTCACTTCACAAAGTATGTCTAATATTCGCGCAGGCTCTCGTCCTGCCCCCTTCAAGTCGTTTACCGCTCCCGATCCCATTCTTCTCAGCCGATCCTACCACCACGAGCGTTCACCTTCACCTTCTGTCGTCGTATGTCTCTGGTACGCGTAACGTGCTCGCCAAGGTCGAGCTGGGGAGAAAGGATGCCTGGAAGAGCATTGGCAAGGGAGAAGGCCGCGAGCTGACGGTCATGTCCGCCTCTCTGAGAGGGGTTGTTGTCCATAAGGGCGTTCGGTACGCAGTGCCTATACCATTTATGAGACATACTCAAACGTCTGTGCAGGGGCCTTGTATCCCGATACCCAGTTATCTCCGCAAGTATAGCGTCCAGCATCTTCCTAATAGCCTCTTTCGCGGCATTTGCTGCCTGCATGTTGCCGCTCTTAGCCTCCGTCAGATATGACGAGCCATCTTCAGAAGGGGCTAGTAAACCTGCGGGTCTGCCCGCGCCAGCTACTGTGCTGCCCGAGGACGAGAAGCCTCCACGCAGGCGCAAGTCGACAAGGCGAAGCGGAAGTCGAGCAGGACGAGCTCAGGCAAGTAGATCTGGCGTGGATGCGTATGGACGACGTACTGATTTGTCTTCTTACATGGTCGCAGGAAACTACTGGGGTACCGGAAAGTGCGATGCCTCCAGCAAATGATGGGGCTAGTACGCCGCTCCGGCGTCGAAGATCGCGCCTCTCAGACTCGGGCGTGCTTTCTGAATCTGAATAGTGGTTGTTTACTCTGTACCTGTATCCATCTCGTCTGCAACATCTGATGTAAATTGAGGTCTTGGTGCCAAAGTTAATATTCTTGCTTAGTGGCTGTCCCCACAAAAGGCACGAGATCTGGATCTGCCACCGCGCGTTATGATCGGGCGTTTATACCCCGGATTCGGTGCTCGGGAAAACGATTCCCGGTGCACAACGCTCTGCTCTCCTTGACCGGTTGACCTCTGTCCTTACCGCACAATGAGCTCCTTGGACGTGTCTAATCTCTTCAATGTCTCGGGAAAGGTCGTTCTGGTCACCGGCGGGAGTCGTGGTATCGGCAAGATGGTGAGCGTATAACAAGACTCTGATAGACACACTCGACTCATGTCCGTCAGATCGCGACAGGCTTCGTGAAGAATGGCGCGAAAGTGAGATTTCTGCACCTACGAACGCCCTGCATCACATTTAATGATTGGGTCTTGGTGCTAGGTATACATCTCCTCCCGATCCGCGAAGGACTGTGAAGCCACCGCCAAGGAGCTGAATGCGCTGGGCAAGGGCAAGTGCGCCACCATCCCTGCAGATCTCCAGAAGGCGGAGGAGGTGGAGAGGCTGGTGAAGGAGCTCTCTGCGACGGAGAAGGTGTTGCATGTGCTCGTGAATAATGCGGGGGCTGCTTGGGGCGCCACGATTGACGAGTATCCTGTGAGTTCTTTGTCTTTGTCTTTGTCTCTCGCTCGGGATATGAACTGACCACGTGTTTATAGGACGCTGCGTGGACGAAAGTCCTGACGCTCAATCTGCAGCGAGTATTCACTCTGACGCAGAAATGCCTACCTCTCCTCCGTGCGGCTGCCGAGGCGGGGGAGGTGTACAACGATCCCGCTCGCATTATTAATGTGAGTCACCCGTTATGATTCACATAATGCATTGGCGGTGACTAACATCGTTCGCAGATTGGCTCAGTCGAGGGCCTTGGTGTGCCGAATCACGAGACTTACGCGTACTCCGCATCTAAAGCTGCGCTGCACCACTTGAGCCGCAACCTCGGTGGTCGTCTGGGCTGGGAAGGTATTAACAGCAATACTATCGCCTGTGGACCATTTGAGAGCAAGAGTACGGTAATTCCACAGAGTGTCACGGGCGAAAGCGCTGACTCCTTTGCAGTGATGGCACATACTCTCAAAACGACCGGCCACATCTTAGTCCAAGAAATTCCGGCCCACCGCATTGGTACGCCAGAAGATGTAGCCGGGACAGCGCTCTTCTTGGCCGGCCGCGCTGGGTCCTACGTGAACGGCGCTACAATACCTCTGGACGGCGGTCACTTGGCAAGAATGCCGATTGCAGCTCACGCAAAACTGTAGTTCGCGGTTGCGTGTATATATAATAAATCCATGTATTCCGATTCCGTCCGCGTTACACCTTGGAATGCTAGTTTGTGTTACACTGACCAACCTAGAGGGTTGATCTCATCCTGAGGGACTTCTTGAAAGCGCACTATGCCGTTGCTTCCTCAGCTTTAGAGGGTTGTTCTTCCTTCGCTGGGCTCTCCAGCTTGCTGCTGTCTGTCTCGCTCTCCGCCTTGCTCTCTGATTTGCTCTTCGCCTTGTCCTCTGCTTTGTCCTCCACTTTGCTCTCCGCCTTGACCTCCTTAGTATCACTTTTGTTGCCCTTGTTGTCACCGGACCCACTAAGCCCTTTCACCAAGTCCTCCGCATCTTCCCCTTCCAAGCCCAACTCTTCCATCAACTCCCTAAGGTCGTCCTCCGTAACCTTGACGCCCTGCAGTCCAAAGCCAACCAGCTCTTCCCCAACATCAATTTGCTTTTCCTTGTTGATGGGCTTCTTGTTCTTCGAAGGAGATGGTCCAGGCGAGGGATTAGGCGACCTGTGCCCCAAGGGAAGAGAGTTCAGAGGCGTGAGTGCACCTGGCACGCCAATGGGTTTCTGTGCAAGAGTAGGGCGATCGTCCTCATCTACAGTCCATGATTCTCCGAGGCGGAGGAAGATGTCGAGTTCGTCGTGTTCCACAGCGTCTTCGCTAGTGCGCGGAGTGGAGTGTGAATGTGCCTGGCGACAATATGCGCTTACACTCACAATTCATCAAATCCCTAGAATATCACGAGAGTTTTGAATACCTCCGACAAATTGTAGAATAGAGACGTACCCCAGGGAAACTCCCTCCGACCAAGATGCCCGGTAGCTGTTGTTTATCTAGGCAGGCATGATGGTGTGCACTTTGTTACTGGACTGGTACTAACTAGCTGGCGCCTTCCTCCTCCACAGCTTCTTGGCGTCTTCGTCGGATGCAAGATCGTAGGCATGGTAGGGTATCTTCTTGACCTGGAGTATACGCAGTAGGAGCTCTGCCATGGGACGTACGAATTCGAGTACAAGAGATTATCCGCCAATATAGATACGCACCCTGTCTCTGTCTCAGAGCCGGCTGAGACGCGATTGTGGTAAGAAAGACTTGAATGGGCGGTGAAGGCATCGTCGTCGCTGGTTAACAGACGGGTCTGATTACCATAAGCGACAACGAGGATCTCGGTATTCGCCGGGCCGGGAGCGAATCGAGATCGCCTTCTATTGATCTCAGGCTGTCAGTACCTTTCAGCTCTGCACCATCATCTTTCTGCTTATATAGGCTCTGCGGCGGGCGCATTCTAGGTTCTGCTCAAGTTACGCCAGCTTAAGGATGTCCCAGAAGTCTGTCTTAGTCGTCTGCTTGGGCAACATCTGTCGGTCACCCATGGGAGAAGCCGTCCTCAAGCATATCGCGTCTGAACGCGGGGTAGATCTTTTAGTGGACAGCGCTGGTACTGCCGGCTACCACGTAACAGAGGAGCCAGATGAAAGGTTGGCTCTTCAAAGCACTCTACAGTCTGCCTCTTACTCATGAGGATTACTGGATTCGTGTAGAACGACTGCCGTATGCCTGAAGGTACCGACTCTCTGTCCAATTCTATATCCCTCTCATTGGCGAGCGCCATACAGCACGGTGTCCCAATATTCCATGAAGCGCAGCAAGTCTCAATAGATGACTTTCACAAGCACGACTACATTCTGGCCGCTGACGAATCCAATCTCCGCAACCTCGAGCGTATAAAGCCAAGAGGCTCCAAAGCTGTCGTGCGCCTGTGGGGCTCGTACTTGGACAACAAACCTATTCAGGACCCCTACTACGGTGGAATTGTGAATTGTGATCCGCTTATTCATAGAAGGACTCCTACCTGACATGTGCTGTTCACAGAGCGGCTTTGAGACCTGCTATCAGCAATGCGTTCGTCTGTCGCACGCTTTCCTAGACAAGCTAGAGGGCAAAAAGCCATCTTCCAATCTTTAATATCGCACGGGACAGATACACTCTGCTGTAGCGTGCTGTCCTTCCACTTAATTATCCTGGCGGCAGACATCCAACGCAGACATCCAACCTAAGAGGTTGCCATACCTGTAAAAACATTCATAGTGGAAAAAGGGAGTTCTCAGGTTTGGCGAAGCGTCCTTCAACAACCTTTCCGCTTCACCGGTTTATCATCTCGATAGTGGTCCTACGCTGGGGTAATACAACATTGATTGAAGTCCATAGATACATGCATTGATACCTGAGATTAGTGGTGCGTGGGCATGTCCACTGATGCACGGTTGCCAGTAGCATCCTCCTGCCTCCATAAGCTGGTGGTGGTCTGTAGGATAAATGAGTATGCGTGTCCACGTTCCCGAATCATGCGCGACTACTCACTTTGTTCTGTGTGTAGAAGTTGATTCCACTTAAGGTAGTCATGCGTCTCAGAGACAAGAAGCAACTGGAATCAAACGTATAACTTACCTCTTGCCATAGAACGCAGTATCTCCCAAGAAGCTCGCCTGTAGATATCCGTCGCGTTTCAGAACCTCCAGGCCCGACAAACAATAGATAACACATACCTTGTTTCCACTCCAAGAGAACATTGGCAGAGGCACGGGGATAGGCACGTTCACGCCAATCTGCCCGACCTCAATATGGCTCTCGAACTTCCGAGCGGTAGCACCAGACTGCGTGAAGATAGCAGCGCCGTTGCCGTACTTGTTAGCGTTGATGATGTCGAGAGCGTCGTCCAGCGTGTCGGCGGTGATGACGGTCAAGACGGGGCCGAAGATCTCCTCTCTATTTCTTTTGTGAGCATCCAAGCAGTATCGGAGACGTCGAGATCAGTATACCTGTAACATCTCATGGTGGTCACGGCTTCAATTATAGTGGGGCCTACCCAGTTCCCATCTGGATATCCCGAAACCTGGTACCCACGGCCGTCAAGGTGAATCTTTCCGCCTTCTTCGTCCGCAGAAGCGATGAGGCTCTCGATGCGCTTCTTAGCTGCAGGAGAAATGACAGGCCCGCTAGTCGGACGTTAGAACACTGCACCATTTATTGCATGTGAAGAGCTGACGTACAAATCAACACCTTTCTCGAAGCCGCCGTTGACGTTCAGCTTTCTGGCCCGCTCAATCAACTCGGGCAACCATGACTGGGCGGTTCCGACGAGGACTGCCACAGATATGGCCATACACCTCTGACCAGCCGCTAAATGGGGTGTATTAGCTCATTTGCGGTTCCCACTTTCCGGGGCGCGATTTACCTCCGAATGCTGCACCGAGGATGGAGTTGAGAGCTAGGTTCTTGTTGCCTGGAAATAAACAGGTTAAACTGATTGGCTCAAGTATGAGCGGATGATATTACCATCAGGCATCACGACGGCATGGTTCTTAGCGCCAAGATTAGCCTACAAAAATGTTCGTGATCTTACTGCTCGAGTACCCAGACAACACTGTTTCATTCACTTACCTGGACGCGTTTGCCATTCTTCGTGCCTCTGTAAGTTATTGAGCCGAACAAACTTGCGAAGCTTTGGCTGGTCAATATCACCTCTCATATATGTGATGCCCGGCACGATCACCGCCTACGAAACTGATGGCCTTGATTGTCGGATGATCGCAAATCGCGTTGACGGTCGGTATAGTGCCATGTACGACGTTCAAGACACCCGGTGGCAAACCTGCTCTCACAAAGTGAATGGGGCCACATGCAACTTGCAAAGTAGGTTGTGCATACCCGCACGTTCGCAGAGCTCGGCAATTATCATAGCTGCGCCAGGATCACGTTCTGATGGCTTGAGGACTAGCGTGTTCCCAGTTGTCAATGCCATAGGGATGGTCCATAGTGGGATCATTCTTCAGAAGAAGAAGAAGGTCAGTCAGTATGCGTAGGACTACTAGGACCATGCAGGTACATACGCAGGAAAGTTGAAAGGCGCGACACTAATGGATATCATGAGCTACTGTTTAACGGTGAGGCATCCTTAGCCAACCTTGCACAGACGCCAAGTGGCAGTCTTCTTGTTTCCGTGTCCATATCTTTGCTTACTGAACGCACAGGATCAATCGCAGCTCATATGCTAGATGTATCACGAGCAACCACATACCCTCAATCTTATCTCCGAGGAGCATAGACGGGATACCGCATGCGGTCTCGACTACCTGGAGACCCCGAAGAACATCACCGTGAGCATCTGGACAGTCCTTAAATTGAATATTGATGGACAGAGGGGCCTGATCGTCCGACCTTGAAATGTCTTGCCTTGCTCCAGCACTATGCTTGTAGCCAGAGAATCGCCGTGTTGACGTATCTGATGCTGAAGCCTATTGTGGGAAGAACTATGCTTAGCCAGGCTCTTTTGTGATTATTACTGGCTTTCGCATACTCCATCGCGAAGCGCTGTCTTGTCAATACGCTGGTCCTCCTCCATGTCTTAAACGCCTCTTCTGCGGCATTCACGGCTTGGTTAAACTCCGAGCTCGTAGTTTCGGGTACCCGGGTGAGGACAGTTTGGCTAGCCTGTAGCAGCTATTATCACGACAGCAATTGACGTGCTCATTCAGTACGCACTGGGTCAACCACATCAATCCAATCGGATGCCTTGCTCTCGACAAACTCCCCTCCTATGTAGTTCTTCGTATTGTCACCGGATGCACTGGTACCCTTCCACTGGGAGGAAAGTTGCTCAGCCTTGGCTCGTACGGACGCATTGAGTCCGCTCAGCGGCTGTTTTGGAGTGCCAGATACTGCAGTACCATACTGACGCGTCTGCTTGACTCCCCAGCGCGACAGTCTCGAGACCGACATGGCGCAGACACGGGAGAGCGAACGGAAGGCCGGATTCGAGGTGCAGCCACCCCCGCATAAATAGGAGAGCTTCGTCCGGGATCCTTCCCTATTTGGGTCCGGTGTGGGGGGCTCCGTGCCGACTTGAGCGATCACACCCCGGTCACAAGCACGCGTCGTTATTTCGTTCCCTCGCTCTGGTACGCGTCTGGCTGTCGCGACCTGCGTCCTCGTCATGAATCCCGGCGGCGACGGCCATATGGGCGTCAACTTCCACCAGCCTGCCCAAAATGATGCCGGTCTCAACTTCAACCCTCTCGCGGCGTTGCAGGCGGGGAACATCTTCGCGCAGCCGCAACAGAACGGTTTCCCGCCCATGATGAACCCTTTTCCCCCTGGTCAGATGCAAAACGGCGGCCCTCCGAATCCTAATTGGCCTCCGCAACGCTCACAGTCTCCTATGTCCATGCAGCAGTTCACTCCTCCGTTGCAACAGTCTCACCAGCCCGGGCAACAGCATCAAGCACATATTCACCCTAACGGAGGACCACACATGAACGGTGCACAAGGGATAAATGTTAATCCATGGTTGGGTCAATCTCAGGCACCTCCTGCTATGAACCTCGCTTCCCTTCTCCCAGTTAATAATATCTTGACCGACGCGATGAGAATGATGGTTCCGGTGGGATCTTCCCCGGATGACGAGAAGATACTCATCCGAGCCTTGCTGGATAGCCCAAGCAGGCAGCAGACGTACAGGCAGGCTCTGGATAGTCTTCATGGCGTTCGTATCCGTGTTGCGGGATTCGCTAGTCTCACTAAAAATGCGTTTGTTTAGGTGAATAACCACGCCTCCAATCTCTGGAAAGACTACTACCTTGATCACAAACATAGGATTGATGAGCTCATACGCCGGCACTCGAGCCCCCCTGTACCGCATGTCCCTTCTAGACACCATTCGCATCATTCGCAACATTCTAACCCACCGCTCATTCTACCTCATCCTCCAGCTCCTGCCAGAAATGGCTCTCTCCCATCCCCACAACTTCGTCAGCCTTTCCCGACTCCACCAATTGCCCCTCTTAGGACGGCTCCCCTCAGGCCGTCCTCATCGCAGAGCGATGTAAAGCCGCCCGTAAAATCAGTCAAAAAGCCGACCTTTAGCCCTAGGCCATCTTCCCCTAAGTCGAGCGCCCGTCACGAAGCCTCAATGGCGTCCCGAGGATCTTCGTCCCAGCCTCGACGGAGCAGAGCTAAGAAGCCTGCGTCTACTGCGTCTTCGTCGAGCGTATCTACAGTGGAGAATAGGTCTTACTCGTACACTTCGACCCGCTATGTTGCTAGCTCCGCAAACCTGCCGAATCTTTTCCCGAACTATGCAGACATCAAAGTTCCAGAGCCCCCTTCTCGGTCCCCTTCTCCTCCCAGAAATATAGTCCCAGCTCCTGGTGGAAAGGGTAATCGCTATACCGCAGAAGACAAAGCCTACTTCCCGTTGAAGGTTGCATGGGAGGTGAAGCAAAACCCTCGCGCTACCAAGAACGAGATCCTGCAGAGGATAGCCGAGAGAGTAAGCATGTGTACTCGTCCATCATGTCGTGCGGATATTTGACCGCTTCCTAGGCCCCTCATCACAGTGCTCAGTCTTGGAGAGCACACTGGCATGACAACCCAGTCGCAGACAAAATACTGGCCACTGTCCAAGCTGACTTGTCAAGTAGCGAAGAGGAGTCTGGGGATGAGGACGCAGACGGCGAGGACGACGACGAAATAGTCGGGTCACCCTCGGAGTATGAAGCAGATAAATCAGTCCGTGATGATGATGATAACGACAATGACTTGGATGTGCCCACGGACGATGACGAGAAAGAGATGGGAGCTCCCGGCGAATCATACACAGACGCTGATCGACGTGTCCTGGCGCGATACATTGCTTCACGCGGCGATGGCTGGTCGGACATGACGCGACAAGAGAAGTTCGGACCGTTTGTAGAGCGCGTAAGTCTCGATCGGATCGCCTATTCTGTGTGTGAGACTTACCTTGACGTTGGTCCAGTATCCTGGTCGCAGTATTGCTTCGTGGGCGGAGTATTTCCGAAGATCCGAACGAGGTATGTTTGTTCGATTCCTGGTTATAGATTGGACTGACATACATACTCTGCAGACGTGTTACGCTGCGTGCGCAAGTATCATGGATACCACAAGAAGCGCCAATCTCCTACGTCTGCTGTCAAACGAAAAACATCGGATAGAGAAGACGTTGATGATCAGCACACGGATAGTAAGCGCGCTAAAGATGACGGAGATGCACGAGATGCGTGAATCCTCTGCTGTATCTATCCGTGTCTGCTAGCTTCAGGCGAGCTTGTTTGCCGTACATGTTTCAGGTCGAGTGTACGTATGGTGACATTTCTCCTCTCATTTCTTGTGATCTTGTTATGCTGTGATGCTGTGATGCTACGCCCTGCTCTATTGCTATAATCATGTCGTTGTACTTAGTGCTCCAGAGTCTATACACTGCTGCTTGGTTTCATCTGTGCGATCAGAAGCGGGAGGGTCCAGGGTCACACGTGGCGGAACATCGATTGGGTACATAACTGGAGCGCGCGTAGCAAGGCGAGTATCCGTTTCCAGACCATCAGCATCTCCCTCTGCCCCATAGAACCTGATTCACCATGGATGAAGAGTACGATGTATGTGCATAGCTACTTTCCTGCTCATATTATTAACGAGCTCGGCAGGTCATCGTCTTGGGCACTGGCTTGACCGAGTGTGTCCTGTCGGGTCTCTTGTCGGTCGAAGGGAAGAAGGTCCTGCATATGGACAGGAATGACTACTATGGGGGTGACAGCGCCAGTCTGAACTTGACTCAGGTATGTACTGTCGATAGTTGGCTCGTTCGTAACTAGGCTGATATAGTGTGCAGCTGTACAGCAAGTTCAGGCCAGACCAGGCTGTCCCAGCTGAGCTGGGCCGGGACCGCGACTACGCTATCGATCTTGTCCCCAAGTTCATCATTGCTTCTGGTGAACTCACCAAGATCCTCGTGCACACGGAGGTTACGAGATACCTCGAGTTCAAGCAGATCGCCGGTAGCTTCGTGTACCGCGATGGCAAGATCTCCAAGGTGCCCAGCAACGAGATGGAGGCTGTTAAGAGCCCTTTGATGGGTCTCTTTGAGAAGCGGAGGGCGAAGAAGTTCTTTGAATTCTTACAGGGATGGAAAGATGAGGACCCCGCTACGCATCAGGGTGAGTCTCTCCGTCTCACTCTTGGGTGCGGAATGATATGCTTATACACTTGCAGGCATCGATCTCGACAAGGACACTATGAAGACTGTCTACGAGAAGTTTGGTCTTGAGCAGGGTACGCAGGACTTCATTGGCCACGCCATGGCTCTGTACCTTAACGACGAGTGAGTCGCCTCTCCCCTGACCCAAGCTCGGATTACTTATAGTCACGTAGGTACATCACCAAGCCTGCTCGACCAACCTACGAGCGGATCATTCTGTACTCCTCCTCGATGGCTCGTTACGGCAAGTCACCGTACATCTACCCTCTGTACGGTCTCGGCGAGCTCCCTCAGGCCTTCGCACGTCTCTCGGCCATCTACGGTGGTACCTATATGCTCGACAAGCCCATTGACGAGATTGTCACCGATGCGGACGGGAAGTTCGTCGGTGTCCGTAGTGGCAGCGAGACGGTGAAGGCCAAGCAAGTCGTCGGCGACCCAAGCTACTTCGGCGCTGGAAAGAATGATGGCGGGAAAGTGCGGGTTGTTGAGGAGGGCAAGGTCATTCGAGCGATCTGCCTTCTGAAGCACCCTATCCCCGGCACGGACGATTCAGACAGCTGCCAGATCGTCATTCCTCAGAACCAAGTTGGCCGTAAGAATGGTATGTCACCTTTGCCTTGTTGAGAGAAGCCCTCTGACATCTCGGGTCAGATATTTACATCGCCATGGTTTCTTCTACCCACAATGTCTGCGCCAAGGACGTTTACGTCGCCATTGTCAGCACCATTGTTGAGACCGGTGTGCCCGAGAAGGAGATTGTTCCTGCTCTTCAACTGCTTGGTCCTGTCTACGACAAGTGAGTGCTTGTCCACTTGCCACTTTCCCCCCAGTCCTAATCACTATTGCCAGGTTCGTCTCGGTTACCCCTCTCTACACCCCGACGGCAGATGGCAAGTCGGACAATGTCTTCATCACGAAATCTTACGACGCGACGTCGCACTTTGAGACGGTCGTGGAGGACGTGCAGGATGTCTGGAAGAGGATCATTGGCACCGATCTCGTCTTGAAGAAGCGGGAGATCGAGGGTGTCCAGGAGTAGATTGACGGATTTTACGACCATTTCCTTGCGTTTTCCTTCCTCCTAATCATTCAGGTTCCAGTGTGCAATGTCTTGGATTTAGCAGTTATCACCGACACAAACTTTGTATTACAACAACATCGAATAATCGAAACAGAATCGCCGGGCGGATTACGATTACTGCTTCATGTGAATGGCCACCGTGGTCTATCCTAAGTACAAGGTGCTGATGCTAGAAGCCGAATGCATTCATGTCGAACTCCGGCACTTTGACGTCTTTCTTAGCCGATTTCATAAGGTTCCCTAGGCCAGCCTTACGAGCTAAGAGATCCGGTTCTTCTGTAATCTCTTCCTTCTCTGGTATTGCATTGCCATTCCTGCGTTCTGGGGAGGCTGAGCGGGTTGGTGCGCCGGATGAGATATCCATGTCGATCATAATTGAGGAGGTCCTCCGTAATGCAGGTTCCAAGGGGAAGAAAGAGCGACGCGAAGTAGTCGGGCTGGGTGGAAGTGCCCGTTCACCAGGCAGATCCTCATGAACCGCAGTCGAAGGCCGTGCGAAGGACCATGTGCGGACGAGATTCAGCGCGAGGACGTGGCAACCTGCGACGAGGTTAACCGCCTCTGTACAAACGGATGAGCTCTGCGAGACAATGCTTGCCTAATCTGCAAAACACCCGAGCAATCTGCAAGACAAAGTTGAACTCCGTCTGCCCTGAGATTTCACTTGTCCCCTTGGCCGTCTGCAGTGTCTTCAGTTTCAATTGCGAAAACAGAAGCGCGAGGCTTGGATCGTCATAATGAGGGTCCCCGATTTCCGTCACTAATTGATTGAGATGGACCGCAAGATCTGCCAACGGTGCCTACTCGCAATAGTCGGTGACAGCGAAGGGCATGCGAAGAATAACCACGCACAATCAGAATCCGCACGGCAAGGTCTCGCCGATGCAATAGCCAAAATGCCCAGCTGCCTAACCACCGATTCCCATCTTTAAAAGCCAAAGGAACTACGGTGTTCTCGAGGATACCACGAAGCACAGCCCCATTATCACCCTGCTCGACTACGCGGGCCAGAGCTACGGCAAGTTGGAAATCCGATAATTGTTTTATGCACACATTAACAGCATCCTTTAGACTGCCACCCAATAGAAAGAAGGCAGCCGCGTATTCTGGTGACGAACAGTCGGTTAGAGGGCGTGACAATTAGAAGGACGCTTACGGAATCGTTGCTTCGCTAAAAGAGCGTAGCCATTCTTCAGCGCAGCGGTCCGCCACCTAGGCTGGTTGAAGTCGTTGGATAAAAACTTGAGCATGAGTCCTTGCTCGGGATGCCACGCAGCCGTGCGCCACAATCCATGCACGAGTTTCACCTTCCCAAGCGCGAAGTAAAACAAAGAACAGGCGGTAGGGTCGCGATTGTCTCCGGCAAGGTACTGGTTTCGTGCGATGACTTCCATATGGGATCTCTAAGAGGTCCTTTTAGCATATACTGAGCAAGACAGTTGGGAGCTGAAGTCACCATGGTCTCCGTGGATGTGAGCCAGATGAAGACACCCATGGCACGCGCTTCTTTCCATGTCATCTTCCCGTGGCATGCATTCATGGAGGCAGAGAGCATGAGATCTTGACTTTCACTATGGAATGCCCAGATCATGTCGCGGTAGCGAAGGCGCTGTCGAGACCCAGATTTCCTTGGAACAGCGCCAGCAGCTTGAGGGCTGTTAGGCTCGGACGCGAGGCGATTTAAGATATGAAATGAGCGCATCATTGCGAGATAACGTAACGCATTGCCGTCCAAGGCGCGCCGCTGCTCTTCTACCTGTGGGAGTTCATTCAGCCCTCGCTAGATTGGAGGCATTCTAGCGCACCTCCAGTGTCGTCTGTATCATCACTGCCAGGTGAGCTTGCTCATTGGGAGTGAAATGCGGTGGTGGGTAAGTCCGCAGGTCTTCAACCAAATTCTCAACCAAATTTCGGTTGAAATCAGACTCCTGAGGCCTGATAAGCTCGTTAGATGAACCGTCATGGAGACTGAACTGTCTTACTCCGGTGTTGTATCAGGCATTTCGAAGAGCGACGAATACTGTGTTTTCTTCTCGGCATCCACCTGCCGCACAACGACTGATCAACTCTGGGTCCGGACTCAAGAATGATATTTACTACATGTTCAGAATGATCTTCATGTAGAAATGCTTCAAGCGGCAGACCCTTGTAGTTGTGGAAGTTAGGTCGAATATCCTCGCCCCCCTGTCTCAGAAACCGTGCCAGGTTGACGATGATATCTTTCACAAGCTCCAGTTTTCCTGCAATTATAATTCATGAGATGCGTTCGAAGGCTAAGCCGTGACAACGTACCCCATAGGAGACATTGCAGAAGCATCTGCGGATGATATTCCACCAAAGGACCGTTGAGCCGAGCGACATACTGGAATAGACTCTCGGCTGCATCGTCTTGCCTGTCGTTGTACTGCGGTTGTCCATAGACCAGCATATGATGGCCTGCGCCCACGAGTAAAGTACCGTTGGCCAACCATATCGAGTCGGCAATTCCGTGCGGTATCGTACTGTACGCGTAATCTGAATCAGATAATCCGCCACATACAGATTACCACATACTCTGATAATTCAATTTTCCAGCATCGATCCCACCGAGGCTCTTCGTCGAAGTACGACATCCTCTGTTGACATAGAACTTCGATAGAGTGACTGAAACCAACTGCTAGGACTGATTGACTGTCTGGAGTCGATGTCCAATCTAAGTCATTCACAGGCTCGGCTATTCTGTAAATCGACAGTAAGCCCCTCCATTGTATGTCGAGAAATAGCCGCGACGTTACTTCAAGACCTGACGGTACTCCAAACCCGAAGAGAATTCAGACTCCTTAGAATCCCATATCGTCAGTTCCTCGCCTTCCGGCCCGGGAACAACTAGGCATAACTCAGTTCCTGGTATGAGCGCCATAACGAACAGCACTGACGTACCTAAAGCTGATTTCTTCGCCGAACTGCACCGCGCCATCCTAATCCCGGTCCTCCCGGTCCTCACGTTGCCCGTACACCTCCATCCCATACTCTTATCCCCCTCATCGAAGACCCAAAACGCCAGCTCCCCCTTGTCATCTATGCTCAGTAACACATCGTGCCCCGCCTTCCCTGCAGAACCGTGGCGCCCGCTCCAAGCCATCGGATCAACAGGGATAATCATGCTAAGAGAAGAGGAAAGCGGTAGAGATGAGTGGGAGTGCATGATGAGTGAGGGATGGGGCGAGTATGAGACGTGAATGTGGAAGACGGAGGAGTCAGTCGCGATTGCGACGATGGAGGATTCGCCAGTGTCAGAGGGGACGACGAAGAGAGAAGAGATAAGGGGAAGGGAGACTGTGGCGGGTGGCTTGGAGTGTAACGTTAAGACTTGCTCTGCGGCGGAATACGTAGCATACAAGCGTCCTGGCATACTGTTTCAGTGTCATTTTCCGGGAACAGAGATTGGGGACATACCTTGCACCAATACCACGGAATGATCAGTAGCCCGCCAAGCCGCTTGCCTAACAAGCATCGATTCCCCGCTGACGCTAAACATCTGCCCGACATCCTCTCTAAGGACAGCCACACCCTTACCTTCTGGTGTCCTGATAAACCTTAGGATCCTAGATGCCTCGCCTTCCAGTGGTTCTGGACCCATTCGTATAGGCTTCAACCCCTCGGACTTGGCCTCGAAAAATTCAGGCAGCAACAAATTGTATGTGGCAAGTGGCGGCGCGGTAACTAGGGTGAGGGTAGTTTTTCCGGGATTCGGAACCACGTAGAAGTGTGAGGTGGTGCGAGGGAGGTATCCAGGCTGGGACTGTAGAAGCGTGAATTGTTTGAGGAGTGTCGGTGGCCTTGTGTCAATATTCTATGGACTCCTCAGTCACGAAGTGTTACCACAGACAAGCGAACGCCGCTCACAGCAACTCCAGAGACAACTGCCGATCCGTCTCCAAGAACACGCAGAAACAAATCCCATCCCTCATCCTTAATATCCCTCAAGCGCCTGAGTCTCCCATCCTCGTCCTTCCCCGTCCTTTTGAAGATCTCAGCCAACGCCGTACTAACCACTGTTCGATCGAGCCAGAATATACTGGACGACGTCAGATTCAAGTCGGATTTGGCGGCGACAGAGAACGGTACTGAAGAGAAGAGGTCGATTGAAGCGTGGAGTTGGAGGTGCTGTGGGGCGTCGATAACAGGGAGGAATATTCGGAGGACGGAGTCCACGGTGATGGTATAAAGGACTAGGTCGTCTCTTGCGCAGATGCATATGTGAATTAGATGGAGAAACCGGGAGTTTGGTGCACTAACCTACTCGAGGCTTGGGATGCGTCTCTCCACCGGATATCCGCGACGGCGCGTGGATGGGGAAACCCCTGGGTTTGTCGACCTGAAGTCGTAAGGTAAATGCGGACCGAATTGTCGTACTGACCTCATTTAGTCAGTTCCCTTACAATCCGCTTATGAATGTATGCGCACCAGAGACGTCGTGGCAAAGTACATCAGAGACGGCGAAAATCGCACTCGCGCGGGTGTCGAGAAACTGGCACATAATAAATGCGGTGGAGACAAGGTGGAATGCGAACGTGACATACGGAACCCTCCATTTGTGAGACCAAGTTGGTAGATCATTTTCTAGGATTAGGGTATAGACGGACAGGTGGGATAGACTACCAACAGCAAGAAGTCCTGCATGAAATGAGAGAAGCGCTGCAAAGTAGGCGAAATGCGATGTACCGGATTTACAGTCCAACGCCGTGACCTCCTGATCCTCCGACAGAAGCAGCGTGGAATGCACGCGCCATACACCGCTCTGAGCACCTGACATGGACCATGCTGCTATTCGCGAACCCATGGCTGCAATGACCTGTATGAACATGTTCAGCCTAGGTTCAAATGACAGAGGATATCGGCGGAGCTGGCTCACCAGCTTCATACTGCTGTCCACCGAGATACATTTGACGGTCTCCCTTAGATGCAAGGTTCGGGGGAAGGCCTCCCAGAACGCGAGTGCGCGAACGAGGCGGAGTGTACGAGCATCTAAGAGAATGACACTGTCTCCCAGGGGATACAGCTACACTGAATGAGTATTGGGTGAAGAGGGCAGCAAATTACGACCATTGCACACTCACTAGTAGAGTCTCTAGTGGCAGAATCAGGTGCTGAATGCCAGTCTCGGGACATCCAGTGTAGGCTTGCAATAGATTCATCATCATGACCTCGTCAAGTCCGTACTTTCCAGGCAAATTTCAAAAGGTATCACAGAGCAAGTCCGGTCATAAAGGGCGCGTCGTCTCGACAGTGAACGGTGTCGGTCTAAGTTGAGTTGAGTTCTTAGGAAGGCATATGCAAGCGTATGCGTGGGAAATATGCCTTGGACGTCCATTGAAATATCATTAAACTCCATGCGATTCTGTCTTGTAAACTGATGATTCGGAACGCATACATGTGGTTCTGACTGTACCAAACGGTAGTTAGAGCAAGATTCCTCCACGCCCCGTGAACCTCCCATCGTTGTCCCTCGAGGAGAACAAACAAATGCGTCGCATGCCGTGCATGCGGCATTACGGTACGTGTAAGATCATTTCAACGCACAATCGTATATGAGATGCTGGCGGACTGCCATGGCTTCACATTAATGCTGAGCGCCTGAGAGGTGGTATCAATTGCCGGATCCGCACAAGAAGCATACGTGCCCGAGAACGTCATGTTAGCGGGGAATAAACGTTGCATGTGGCTTGAGCTTCACCTGTGCCGCAGTCGTGCTGCTCTTACCTTGTACCGCGTTTCTTCCTGGCAGACTGCAGCACCGCTTATAACTTATTGCTCACCTGGCCCAGTGCCATTGCGAGCTCGCTGTTCTGGACATCCCCTCTTACCGTTATGCGGCTGGTGTCTTTCTGCGTCTACGCCTGGTTACCCCTAGTATGGGCATCGCAGACGTCATGGTCGACACCGCCCACCATCCAATCCACGACGCTTGTCGACACACTCAGCAACGACACTGACTATACTTCGCTCCTTCGTCTGCTGCAGCGTGCCAGACTAATACCGACCCTGAACAAGCTGAACGGGAGCACCCTATTCGCGCCCACCAACGAGGCCATCAAACGACGCGTCTCCACCAATGTGCTATGGCAAGCTGCTCTAGAGGATGACATATTTGAATCATACCGCGATAATCGTCAAGAGAAACTACGCCAGGAGCTATTCTATCATCTGTTAAATTACTCAGTAACTGAGCTTCCGACGACACCAGACCCGGAGGTACACCAGACTCTGCTCTTCCCTCGCAAGATTGAGGATGGTCCGGGACACGAGCCTCCACCATCACCTCCATGGATGCCTATACCAGGTGGTACGCTGGGCGGGGAGCCACAACGCTTGCGAGTCGCCTCGCGCGATGGCGGGGCTTGGGTTGGGGTAGACGCGTTTGGCCGAGGAGGCGCCGAAATCGTCAAGGGAAGGGTGGATGCCGGGAATGGCGTCCTTTTGGGCGTAGGAGATGTATTGCAGGTACCCCCAGACCTGTGTGAGTAACCATTTATAGCAACACCATCGAACTTGTCTTATCTTGTTCCCAGCTGCTGTCGTCTCCCAGCATCCGTCTCTCTCATATTTCACTAAGATCCTCACACCAGCCATCGCGGGATACCTCAACAGCAGCTCTGAGCTCACCTTGTTCTTGCCGGTGGACTCCGCCTGGGAAGCCCTGGATCCTATCGAGCGGCTGTACCTGGAGAGCGAGTTCGCTACGGATGACTTATACAGGATCCTCGAGATGCACGCTGCTGCCGGGAAGGGCGTTATGTGGTCCAACAACTTCGAACCTGCGATCAATTGTGAGTGGTGTTTTATCTTGTCACCACCTACAGATGGTGACCAAATCATATCAGTGACCACTCTGGACGGGAGCAAGCTAGAGATCGTGGTGTCTCCAGAGAAGACCATGATATCGGACGCTACGCTTGTCGAGCCGGATATTTACGCGTCCAACGGTGTACTGCATACCGTGTCATCTCTTCTGGTGACCCCAGGCGCACTCAGGCTGACGCCCGAGAAATACCTGTTAGCCCTCAACTGCACTTCCTTCGTATCGTTGCTGCATTCAGTGAACCTGACCACTCTCATCAACGACACGGACACTCAGTATACCATCCTCGCCCCCAGAGATGATGTTATTGGCCTCTTTGGAGACGATGATTTGCCCGAGCGGGGAAGCGAAGAGCTGAAGAAGCTTCTTGAGTATCACTTCATACCGGGAAAATGGTCCCCTTCCAAGCTGAAGGATGGGATGCTCTTGGAGACAGCTTTGGTGGAGCCAGGACTTGATGGCGGCCGCCAAGTATTGGGGATTGAAGTCAGCGACGATGGGAAGAAGGACGGCAAGAAGGATGGAGAAGACAGGACGGTGCGATTCGGTGGAGCTGGTGTTATCGGCGATAAAAGTGAGTGAGACATGGTTTACGGTTTGATCGGACGTAATTCAGGTGCTTATCATTATCTATCTTACGTCTAGTCGAAGTCAACAATACGTTGATATACTTTGTCTCGAGACCGTTGGTGCCGCCGGTGGACCCGCTGCAGACCGCCCTACCCAAGGTTGACTTGTCTACCTTCTTAGCAGCTGTTTTCGCGACGTCGCTTGCGGATGCACTGAAGACGATCCCGCGGACGACGTTCCTCATCCCGCATAACTCCGCGTTCAAGCGGCTGGGCGAACTTGTCAGCGCGCACCTCCTGTCGTCATCTGCTAGATCCGATTTGGAACATGTGATCCAACACCATGTGCTCGACAGCGTCGAGTATGCTGCCAGTCTGCAGAATGGCTCGCAGCGGACATTTGCAACGTTGGAAGGGAGCGACGTGCACCTTGAGCGGTCGAAGAATGGGTCGGTGCTTGTCAGTGCGAGTGGGGGATGGGCAGGGATGCTCTCCGAGCTTTATCCGCAGAATGCGCTCACGTCGACGGGTGTTATTCATGAGATCTCGGATATCATGATCCCGCGCTCGGTAAATCTGACGGTGGGGAAGCTAGTCAAGGCGGCGAAGGGGTCGACCATGACCAGTATGGTTGTCAAAGCTGGGATGGACTGGATACTGAACGGAACCTCACCGCCGGAGGGATCGCCTTGGGCCGACCTTGATCTCTCTGGGGCGAGCTGGACGCTATTGTGTCCGACGGACGACTCGTTCAAGCAGTATAATCTCACTGCGCTGTATGCGGACGAGAATCGCTTGAGGGCTATCGTCAGCCAGCACCTGATCCCCACCTCGAGTTCGCCTTCCTCCCCGTCTCTTATGTTTGATGTTCTGAACAACAACCGGCCATTGACCTTGGAGGATTCTGCCACCTATTCTACTCTGCTGTCACCGAACTCCGCGTACGGTGATATCGCGGTGCGGGAGATGCAAGGTGACCGAGGCACGGAGTACGTGCTCGGCATCAAAGGTGCACGAGGAACGAACGGCGAGGCTGACTGGGCGCGCGTGCTATCTTGGGGCCGATCTACTACCGTGGGCGGCACAGGAGGCGTCGTGCAAATCGATAGACTACTGATCCCGTACCAGCCTCCATGGTGGATCGAGTACGGTGCTCCTGTAGCGGTGGGCATTGTCGGCGTCGCGCTTATGTGCGTATTCTTCTGGGGTGTGAATGTTTTCTGGCGGAGAGATACCACGGAGGCTACGTATGAGCCCGTTGGTGGATTTGGGCAGCCGGTGGATGAAGATTCATGATCGCATATACGCTGTTTTGTCGCTTTGCTCTGTTATGCCATATAGATATGTACGAAGGGAACACTAATATGTAATTTGTAAGTATGTACTATTTATGCTCCGGCTGCAACTAGTTATGTGTGGCTGAACGACGATACCCCGCTCTTAGATTAGATCCTCTGATCTTGTGACGGTGATCGATACGAAATCACGCGCAATCGCCACACTTGCCCGGACGCGTTCAGACGATGCTCTCACCTTGCCGGATCTGGAGCTCAGTGCTTTCCGCCTTATTCTTGGCTCAAGTCACTCGTGTCGTCCTACCATCCTGTTCACCATGGTGAGTCTGCAAAGGATGTTCTCTGTCAGGCTGGGGCTCATGTCTTGGCTAGAGTTCAGACGTTGCAACGACAGAGGAGGCGGCGAAGACGGTTGTAGCGGACAACATCAAATCGCTCGTGTCGGGAGGGGTAGGCGGTGTATGTGCGGTCTTGGTCGGCGAGTAAAGCATCTTTGTGTCGGTATTTTGTCTCTAATAATTGCACTTACAGGCCACCCGTTTGATTTGACGAAGACTCGACTGCAAACAGCTCCCGCTGGGACATACACTGGTGCACTGGATGTTGTCCGGAAGACACTGGCACGCGACGGTGCGGTCGGGTGAGTTGACATGCTACTCCATTATTGCTGATCCTTATGTTCTCCGTCTCAGCATGTACCGAGGCATTGTACCGCCACTACTGGGTGTTACACCTATATTCGCTGTTTCTTTCTGGGTACGTGCCATGCATCATGGGAGAGCCTATCATTGACGCCTGCCGTCTAAAGGCGTATGATGCTTCGAAAAAGCTCGTTCTCGCAGTGACGCCCAACAGGACGGACAAGACCTTGTCGACAGCTGAACTCGCCACCGCAGGTTTCCTGTCCGCTATTCCTACCACGCTCGTGACGGCGCCAGTGGAGCGAGCAAAAGTTGTCCTCCAGGTGTGTCAAGGTCCGTCGGCTCCGGAGCGGCAGGAATTCTAAACGGAGCTATTCAGGTTCAAGGACAGGGAAAGTCGGGCACCCAGTACAAGGGTGTCACTGACGTTATGCTGGGATTGTACAAGGAGGGAGGGATCCGAAGTATCTTCCGAGGGTCCGTGGCTACGGTTGCGAGAGACGGGCCAGGTAGTGCTGCGTACGTGAATCTCACATTTATTATGCTCCTTGCATATTAAATTCTCTGGCGGCAGATACTTTGCAGCATATGAGGTCACCAAGAAAGCTCTCACACCGGCTGGTGCATCCCCAAGCGAGCTGAATCTGGGTGCAGTGATTACGGCCGGTGGTATGGCAGGTGTCGCGATGTGGGCGATTGCAATCCCTCCAGACGTGAGCCATTTGCCGTTTTACTGGCACTCATAATGACTTACAACCGGCGCAGGTAATCAAATCTAGGCTGCAGTCTGCACCGACAGGAACCTACTCTGGCTTCATGGATTGTATCAGGAAAACAATTGCTGCTGATGGTATTGCAGCTTTGTGGAAAGGCTTTGCACCTGCGATGGCGAGAGTAAGTGTGGGCATTGCATAAGAGCCTGATATGGGCCTAACTACGTGATTCCTTGCAGGCCTTCCCTGCGAACGCGGCGACCTTCGTAAGTTCTGCATGCACTACACTCTTTTCAGTCGCTAAACTGTGCTTGTTAGCTTGGAGTGGAGTATTCACGGCAACTCTTGGATAAGATATTCTAGTAGGCAACATATCAAATATTAATTATCTAGTCTGTTCGATTGGCAAGGACCTCATATATCGATTGATATCTATAGCTGCTCTTCTATACCTGCACAAACGGTGTCCCTTTCTTGAATGCCGCGATTTTATGTCTGGCTGCGAACTCTCCTCCCGGATTTGTTCGTTTCTGACATATGATTTCTTACGGCAATTATGCTGCCAAGAAGGGTGTGCAGACGGAGGAATCGCTATCACGTGATGCGCAATCAATTGGTCCAGGGACGCGTCGCGAATCTGAGAAGAAAGCGGCGATCAAATGGAAGCCAGGACCTACAAAGTTCAACGTTCAACGTTCAACGTTCAACTGCGGGCCCCATACCTTCTTTCTTTACTCCTTTCACCTGCGATACACATAAAGGCTTGCACTTTGACACTTACGACTGCTGACGACTTTACTGAATGACCTTGACGACTGTACGCGGCGAGTAGTAATACTGACCGCGTTCTGCACTCGGTCCGGGTGAGCTGATCCTCTCGGTGCCCACGGTTTGAGCGGCGATATGAGCGAATCCATCTCTGTGACGAGAAAGCCATCAAAAATAAAATCCTACTCGGCATCCGAGCGCGTTGTCCCGACTTTGTTTGTGCATCGTGGAGCTGATACAGTATCTCTAGGATTGCGAGGAACCCTCGGTTCTTTGAGAAATGGTCTACTGCTCAAAGGTGCTGGGCTGCTTCTTGGCGAGACATCCCCGACGAAATACGTGAAGACGTAGAAGCGGTGTTCGATACGAGCGCAAGGCTGCCAGGAGATTGGGTCAATCCGGTATGTCAAGTCGATGATATTGATTGTGGGAGGTCTGTTGTGACCCCCCAGCTCAGGATTCGGCAGCATACGGGTGTCTAGAAACGTTCATGTCCCCTGAGCTATTAAGATTCCTGCGTACAGCCCACCAGGATCGTCCCGAGCTGTTCTCCGACGCGGTTGACGCGACAGCGTGCCGAGACATATTGACGCAAATCCAAGCCATATTTACCGCTTGGAAATCCCTTACGACCAACTTGGACGAAGCAAACAAGGAGCCTTGGTCCGAGGCGGATTATGTCGCTAATGTGTAAGTGGCAGAAGCCCATATACGTTCCTGTGCATAACGGGATGCTCCGAATTTGCAGCCACAACACATGCAGGGCCACAGCTGTGGGGGAAACTAGCTACCGGTAAGGTCGTGGATGGAGAGGAGCTACTCCGAAACTAACTGTCCCCAAGTGTGCAGACAACGCTTTCTCTGCCACAACCGCTATCGCAGCTCGTCACTAATCGCACTGTTCGCATAGTAAATTCGACAACTATCGTGCCGGACAACCTCATCTTTCTGCCGAAACGTCTCAGTCGGAACCTCAGCTCAGGGCTGAGCTCGCCTTTCAGCCGCCTAAAACGGGATGCTGCTGTTCAGGCCATATCCGACACGAGCTCCCCGGAGCGCTCCTTCATCTTCCAAGCCACGCCTTGCGCTCAGATACCACAGACTGAGGGGTTCGAGTTTGTCAGTAGCGTCTCAGAGGACAAGAAGACGACGAAAGAAGGGGGCGAGGAAGCGTACAGGCAGAACCGGATGGCGGCCACGAGCGTGATCCGGCACTTGGCGGCGCTGGGTGTCGAGCCGCTGCCAATCTTCGGGCTAGTATGGGAAAATGGAACCGTCCGCGCACATGTTGACTGGTATTCCAGTGAAAATGGGGAGCGGGTCAGTGCTGTCGTCTCCCACGTGCTTGATGCCTTGATACTAAAGTCGCGCAGGCCATTTTATCCGCGCCGTACAGAAAGGCGGACGCTGCGGACGAGAACGTGCCGCACAAGTGGCAGCTCGCTGCGCCGGGGGATATGATCGAGGTTTTCCTCCTCCTGCGGAACATCGACGCGTGGACTGTCGACGGCTTCTACCAGCGGGTGAAGGAGGGCGTCACGAGGATGGCCGACGGGGTCTGTGGAGGGACAGCCGGATTCGAGCCTTGGAGACGCGCGGGGGATCTGGTCCCGACGCCGCTACCGCCGCCGTCGCCCAAGAAACTGCGCTCGAGGCGGCGCAAGTCGCGCACCAGCACGGGCACCGCATCGAGCGGCATGCTGTCCTCGGCGGGCGCGCACCGGATGACGGTGGTGCGCCAGGACGTCGTGCAGGAGACTGTGCGGTCGGACGGCCGGACGAGGAGGACGCAGAGGCTGTCGCTGGAGAGCGTCGAGGTGGAGGAGGTGGAGGTCGTGCCCGTCCCGGACGCGAGAGCGGCTGGGAAAGGCAAAGCGCGAGCGACGACTTCTGCTGCCTCGGAGAGCCGCGCTCGAAGCAAGGCCAAGGCGGTCATGGACAAGGTTGTCCTCCCCACTGTCGAGGAGGTTGCGCCGAAACGTGTCACTCGGGGCAAGACCCCTGCCCGGTCTAATGCTGCCGGACCTTCGAGGCAGGCAGAGTCGTCTACGGCAGCCAAGAAGAAGAGCACCATTGAGATCTTCCGCGAGAGCGGGCCGTCGGGTGGCTCGCCTGTGCCGGAGCAAGGGAGGACGCGGCTGAAGCTGTCCACGTCTTGGAAGGAGAAGGAAAATAAGACGCGCCTGGCGAGCGCTCTTGCCGCGGAGAAGGCTGCTGCTGCAAAGGCGGAGCTCAGGCGCTCCCCGCGGAAACGTGAATGAGAGGGTTTGTTTTGATGGTATCACACGTGCTTCATATTGCTTGTTTATTGCTCTTCTATGGTATCATACACTACAGTACGCTATGAAACTGCTCTCCGCGTTGCCGTCCATCCATAAGATTGTAATAGCAAAGTCAGAACGTATCCTCACTTCCAGGCGCTCGGAATTTTCTCCACCACGTCCTTCCAGACGCCGACTCGCCCGTGCTCCCAGTCCTCGACGAAGCTGAGACCAGCATTGCCCCTGCGCCCCTGCTCCCTCTGGAGCTGCTTCTCCGCGTCGCACCAGAACAGCACCCAGTCGGTGCCCAAGCGCATGTGGCCCGAGGCGCGCTCAAAGTACCACTTGTTGACGGGGTTGTTGGCGCGGCTGCGCCAGACGAGGTCGCGGCCCTCGCCCTTGCCCTGGTGGCCGCCGGGGTTGGGGTTGACGGCGTGGGAGAGGCCGAGGCCGTAGGACTCGTCGTGGAGGGCGACCCAGAGAAAGTCGACGGTGCCGTCGCCCTGGTGGGCGGGGAGGACGGCGAACTTGTCGAGGTAGGCAAAGGGCTCGCGGGTGACGATGGCGGCGCCGGCGTAGTCGCCTGCGATGATGGCAAAGTCGAGGGAGGACTGGAGGCGGGCGAAGAAGGCGGGGGCGTCGAGGGTGCGGTTGAAGGACTGCTCGAGGAGGCGGGTGAGCTTGGGCTGGTCGAGGGCGGCGGGGGCGCGGAGGACGCGCATGGGGAGGCCGGTGCGGAGGAGGGTGGGGGTGTTTGGGGTGAGCTTGCCGCGGGGGAGGAGGGCGTGCGGGAGGGAGGAGGACAGCGCGGGCTTGTTGGTGATGAGGTTGGCGATGAGGGAGGAGGGGGAGCGGTGGTTGACCATGACGGCGGAGGCGGAGGGGGGCATGGCGGCGAGGCAGGTGCGGGCGAGGGAGAGGTTGGAGAGGGCGGTGGGGTGGGAGGCGCGCCAGGCGGGCTCGAAGGTGGAGGCGATGTGGCGGGACTCGGCGTGCAGGTTGATGAGGAGGTGGGGGAGGCCGGCGCGGGCGTAGGAGGGGACGCCGCCTTCGCGGTTGATGATCATGAGGCGGAGGGGCGTGAGGTCGATTTCGGAAGTGGGGGAGGGGGGCAGGTCCGGGTTGGGGTGGGCAGGGGAGCCGGCGTCGACCATGGCGCGGACGAGGGCGGCGATGACATCGTTGGCGTCGACGCGCGTGGAACGGCAGAAGGAGTCGAGGGCGAGGGGCGGGAGGACGGGGATCTCACCTGCGCGGAGGGCGCTGCGGAGGAGGGTGAGGTCCCCCGGGAAGGCGTGGGCCTCGGGGACGTACTCGTCCTTTGCGTCGGTGTGGGGGTCGTCCGGCTGAGGCCCGAGGCGGACGAGGGCGCCGAGGGTGGGGCGGGCCTTGCCGCCGTGGTGCTCGAGGAACTGGGCGACGCGGAGGGTGTCCTCGAGGATGGCGTCGCGCTCGTGCTCGACGCCGCGGGGGAGGTCGTCGTTCTCGACGACGATGACGGAGACGAGGCCGAGCTTTTCGAGGTAGATGATGCCGCGACAGACGGAGTCGAGCTGGCGGTCGGTGAAGGGGCCTTGGATCTTGACGAGGGCGGTGCGGCGGTAGATGGGGTTGAGGATGGCGTTGATGACGGTGGATTGGGGGCGGGCGTCTTCCTGGTGGGAGGGTTGTGGCTGGGGATGTTGTGGGACGTGGGCGGGGACAGGATGCGAGGGGAGGGGATCGTGGATGGGTTGCGGGACTGGATTCGGACGGGGCTTCAAACCAAAGTTTGCCATGTATGATTTTGTATCCCTGGAGGACGGGTTGGCCCGCAGGATCGAGAGGATAAAGTCCTAGAAGCATGTCAGAATAGTGGTCATTGTGCCTAACATTACGCACATTATCTGGCGGCTCGATATCGTCGGCCTCTGATGGCTGGCTACGGAGGTTGCGTATTGTCTGGTCGAGTCAGAGTGATTCGGACTCGTCGACGACGACACTCACGGCGTAGAAGGCCTTGAAGGTGTTGGCATGGGCGGTGCGAACGGCGGGGGTGCAGCTATGGCGGATGGAGTGCTGGAGCATGGAGGGCAGGCTGGCTGGGTTGTGGTGGGGGCATTGGCTGAGGAAGATATAGACGCGAGCGGGCACTGCAATTTTACCGTGCTGATTAGATTAGATCGCCTGTATCTGGTAAACGCGCGCTTCTATATGCTGGCTGCAATCCGATAGACGACTGTCCCTGCTGCGCGCTGCCCATCCCGACTAGACGGCTGTTTGTCGGACATCCCAAACCAAACGATTGTCTCCTTTCGCCATTGGACTGCGCTTGCTTGGCCCATGCTGTCCTGCTATGAAATCCCTCGTGCAGTCGAGTCATCGTGACTCGGTCTTACGTGCTATGCTCTAATGTGATGCTGGGAATGTGGGACTTCTTGAGAGCTGTACGTCTCCGGTCAGTCAGGACCAGCTTCACTTGTTCCCCGTTGAGATCGAGTTTCGTAACATCACGAGCGTCTACGGCTATTCTGGATGAACCTCACCGGAGGCTGCCGTGGTCAATGAGTCTCCCGCCAAGAGCTCTGTAGACTCAGTTTTGCGCCTCATATCCGGACTTCCAACAACTTCCCAAACCGAAGCCTACCTGTATCGCGCTATACACCCAACACAGCCGTTAAGCGCCCTTGCCAGCATGACACGCGCTCTTTTGGCTATCTTTGCTGTGATTGCGGTATATCTGCTATGAAACGCGATGAGGGCCCTCGGTGATTCAGGATGCTGTTCGATTCGGGGAACTCTGTTGTCATGTTCTTGTCGTTCGGACGCCGTGGTCATATGCCTGCCCAGCCGAGGCTTACCCGAATACATGCATTTATGGGACTTGAAGCTCGTTCTACGCTCATGGACCTGTAAATATCGGACGTATGGTGCGTCTTCATATTCGACGAGTGGTCATACAAGCCGGTGTTTCCTCCATCGTACCCATCCTCCTGTCAGATGCATGCTCTTCACTATCTCATATCACCTTGACACCTATGCAGTCCCGGCGCCTCGACTTGCAGAATCTCAGCTATTAATCGAGTACTTGTACGTTTCCGGCGGTCATTCTAGTGCGCGCTCTGGCGTCATGTGCTTCTCCGTCTCTGTCGAAGATCGTTCCATGCTTGGACGACAGAGGATCAATGTCGCAGACCGGACAAAGTGCTCTGCTGTGGCTTCATCGCGTGGGTGCTCCGGGCGCTCATTTTAGCGCCCTCGGTGGGAGTCTGTCCTCGCTACAGCTATGCGCTGGCACCGCACCTTGTTGTTCATGATATCGCCTGTCCTCGAGCGCCAAACGCTGCAGCAGAACGATGCCATCTTTCAAGGTAGTACCTGCCCTACTCGATTCTTCGGGCGTCTCTCCTTGATTCGCCTTCCCTTGTCGAACGTAGAATCCACCGTTGGCTAAGTTTACTGCGGTCTGCTTTGTGCTGGCATGCCCTGGCCGCGAGGTGAGCTCAGAAGCACCCAGGACGCGTTGTTTTATGCTGCTCTATTGATGTCTCCGATCTCGTATAAAGACATGTAGTCCCGATGTCGCTGTCTGACGGAAGATCTTCCTGATAGCAGTACCCAGTCATACGTGTAGCAATGTCTTTGACGAATTCGACTTTTCCCACGTGCTTAATGAAAGGACTGCCTGCAGACTGCGTTTGTTTTGTGCATCAGCGGTGTGCTTTTCTCAGCCAGCATCCCCGCATGCCACAATCTGCCAGTGTGTGGCGGTTTGTGGCAAAGTTGCGACGCGGGACCGAGGACCGAAGCAGTGATCCAGGCCACGTGCGGAGCGACCGTACCGTATTATCTTGCCGGGACCAGTTGCAGTCACTCAACTCGCTCAGCTCGGCCACACATCGAGCTTCTGCTCATCCATTTCCGAGCTCACGACTACACAACCTGGCGGCACACTAATCGCGATAGAGCGGAAATGACTGCCGCCGCAAAGGTCAGCCCGGGTCGTGTTTCGTATGCATAGATCCAGAGATATGAACGCGCCGTGTGCTGTGATCGCGCAGTTCTACCAGGAGGACATTGTCCAGCTAATCGACAAGCCCGACACGCTCGGCATTGTCCTCGTACGTCGTCCACTTTCTTCCTCTGTTCCTCGCAGCTCACCGCACCCGCAGAGATGCTGGCACGACGCCGAGGACCTCCCCCCGCCCGCGCACCACCCCGACCCGCTCATGCGCCCATTGCAGCGCGGCGAGGTCGGCGTGTCCTTCTTCCCCGCCGCAGCGCGCGAGATCCTGCCCGAGCGCCGCCTGCGGCTCGTCGACCGCACCTTTGTCTCCGGCGACCTCTGCAAGCGGCGCGTCGAGGACGTGCGCAGCGGCGTCGTCACGGGCGTCGATATTCGCTTCCGGCTGAAGCACGTCGTGAGCGGGGAGGAGGTGCCCGGGTGGAAGAGCCTGGGGGAGTTGGAGTACGAGGTGGACATGGAGGTGGGGGATTATGTGGTGTGTGATGATTGGATTGGGCAGGTGGGTGATGTGTTGGCTTGGTGTGGTCGGAAGGGATGGGCTCATGTGTGCCGCTGTGTCGTTGTCAGATCGCCGAGGTGCGCTATAATTGTCGATGCCAGGGTGCGTACGCCTGACGCTGCCGCGAAGATGTTCGACGAGGCCACGATCGAAGTGTCGAATCGCCACCTGCTCAAGCTGCCCGAGCTGCGCTCCGGCCTTACGATCGGGGACAGGAGTAAAGTATGGCTGCATCCACCCCCTTAGGTCGAGTATGCGGCGCTCATGAGATACGCGTGTTTGCAGGAACTGCTCAACCCGGTTATGGCTGGGATGCAGAGCTTCTTTCAGTACTTCAGGGGAAACGACCTGCCGCAACCCAGTAATGACGATACCGTTGTCGATCTGAAGCATACGGTGCTTGCCGTCACGTGGCTTGCGGTTAACCAGTCCGTACGTACATCCCCCAGCCTCTAGTATCACGCGTATTCAGCTCATGTCCGATATCTGATGACCCCCGACTTCTCTACATAGTTGGAGCCAAATGAGATCCAGAACAGTAAGCGACCACAACGATTCTGGCACGGCGCCGACCTGGCGCGGCTCACTCTCATCCGGAGCCACATGGACCAGATGGTGCGCGTCGGCGACAGGCTGACGCTGAAGCCCTCGGACGACCTGCCTGTGACGAGGCACGGTGGGGAGGGGACGAACCACCCGCCCATCGAAGTGCGGACGTTTGCCGTGTCGAGTACGGACACGACGGTCAATGTGCTGTGGCAGGACGGGCAGGTGGAGAAGTTCAAGTCGACGGAGGTGATCCCGTATTTGAACGCGGACGAGTACGATTGCTGGTATGAGATTGAGAAGTTACTTTCATGGAGGTTTTTCAATTTACGTATCGCAGGCCTGGCGATGCGGTGTTCCACAAGACAGAAGAGGGGACGCGGGCGGCAGTCGTCCAGCGGGTTGATCCGAAGGAACGCACCGCGATGGTGCGCTACTTTGACTCGGACACGCAGGAACTCGTCTCCGTTTTGGAGCTCGACACGCGCGGGAGCAATGACTGGTCTGCGACGATCCCCACGCCGCCGGACGGGCTCGGGGTGCACCGCGGGGACATCGTGTTCATCCATCGGGAGGGCACGACGAACGGGATTGCGAAGCCGAGGGTGCCGCGTATTGGGGAGCTGGAGACGTGGGTAAGGGATATGCCGGTGGACAGCAGAGGGGTGGTGGACGGGTGGAGGAGGGAGATGGCGGTTGCGGGGGCGGATATTGCGCAGAAGAGGGGAACGGTTGGGTTTGAGGAGGGGAGTGTGCGGAGGCCGAGTAAGGAGGACCGGTCGTTGAACTGGTTTGGGGAGGTGTCTGATGTAAGGCTGTTCCTTGTGTTGTGCGCTCCTGAGGGAAGGGCTTACCTGGTTTACTATAGCTGCTATCGGATGGAACTGTGAAAGTGCTGTTGCCGGATACGTCGGAGGTCGTACTGCCTTTGGACCGCCTGACGCGGTTGTACGACGGGCTGGAGCAGCTGGAGGACATGATGGCGGACGAGATGTCGGATTCGGGCGAGGGCAGCGAGGGCGCTGAGGACGAGTACTGGACGCAGGATGAGAACGGGATCTGGAGACCTGCGGCGGACGTCGGGGACAAGGACGAGTGGGAGGAGACGGACGAAGACGAGGAAGATGGGGAGGAGGATGTGGATGCGATGGATGTGGACGAGCCGGATGCGGAGCAGATGCCGATGGATATAAGCCCGCCGCCGGAGGTGGAGGGCGCGGCTACCCCGAGACCGCTGGTAGAGGCGGAAGGAGAGGGTGCGAAGGCACCCTCGGACGAGGAGCGCGAGGCGAATTGGAAGAAGTTTGAGTTGTTGCCGGCGACGCCTGTGGACCATGCGTTCTATGCGTCTCCGCCTGCGCAGCCATCGCGGAGCTTCCTGGGCAGATTGACGAAGGAGTACAAAGTGCTCTCGAATAGTCTACCAGGTGAGTCCATGTCTGTAGGTTGACGGAGGGACTTGGTTGATGTCCATTGCAGACTCGATCATCGTGCGCGCGTATGAGGACCGAACGGATCTGCTGCGGTCGCTGATTATCGGGCCGGAGAACACGCCGTACGAGGATGCGCCGTTCGTGATTGACTGGATGCTGGACTCGAATTTCCCGAATACGCCGCCCATAGCGCATTTCCACAGCTGGACGAATGGCAACGGGCGAGTGAACCCGTGAGTGTGGTTCTGGCTCTCTTCTGTGGTTTATAAATATTGAGTGGCGCTGCGATAGCAACCTTTATGAGGAAGGCAAAGTCTGCTTGTCGATACTGGGGACGTGGGCTGGGGACAAGAATGAGTCCTGGAATCCCGGCCGGTCGTCACTGCTGCAAGTCCTCGTGTCGATACAAGCACTTGTACTGGTCAAGGAGCCGTGCGTGCCACCTTTGTCTTCCCGCTTTTGCCATCCTAACACCCTCCTGTTCGCGTAGATGGTTTTGTGAGCCTGCATACGAGAAGCTCCGTGGTACGGAAGAAGGAATAGTCAACAGGTGCGTAAGATGTTCTTTCGCAATTTCGTCTTGTTGACGCTGGTTTCAGTCGACTGTATAGCGAAAAGGCATATGTCTTGTCACGAGGCTTCGTGCGGCGGGCCTTAGAGATCCTTCCCGGGTCAATAGAGTCAGAGATACGATGGATGTATTATACGAATGGCAAGCTGGAGAAGGTCTTCCGGGACGCGATCGCCCTCATCGACAAAAGCAAGACGACACCCGAAGATCTCACTCAAGACCTAGACCTGGCAGTTCCCCGTCTAACATCCGGGGGCATTATCACGCTCGAACGGACATTGTCTAAGTTAAAGGCCATATTGGATTCTCATCGTGCTTCCCAGTCAAGTTCATAGTTGTAGCTCTAGTCTTGTCTCATTACGTCGTCTCTCCCATTTCATCATTTTTAATCTCTATTGCACTTTTAGTTAGGAACTATACAGTCGTATTCCTGGGCGCAGCGGTACCAATATACAGCCGTCTACAAAATTCTGTCTAATCAGCTGAATCATAAGAATAGCAGACAGAAAATAACTACTGCATCCCAGTTCCTGCTGTTCCACCAAGAAAAGTCCGACATTGAGCCAAGCCACGCCAGCTTCCAAGCAAGCACAAGGGCGATGAGGGCTCGCTACCAACCGAATATGTGCAGGCTCGAGTATTAAACGGAGACGGTCCTCCGGAAGGGCAATGACTAGAAGTCAAAGAGTAATTGATTGTTGAAGGGATATCACGAAGATTGAACTAAGTTAGAGCTAGTGCGCATTGGATGAGTGCATCGATACAGGCGACGAGCGAACGAATGATAGCTAGCGAGAGCGAGTGTGAGTCCGAGTCGTAAGACGTCTAGCATTGACCGAGGAAGCTGCTCTTCGGGAAGGGCTGGCCGTAGTCGTCTCTCCATGTCGTCAGATTGGAGTCCGTGTAGGCCTGCAAAGGTCAACCACCATCAATATTAGCAGGGTATCCCAAAGGTCAGAAGACGGCCATACCTCGATGTACTGGTTGATATAGGCTTGCGTCGGGAAATCCTTCGGGTCGCACCCGATATTGATCGCATCCTTCTGCTGGTACACCCGGACGTAATCAATCGACATGGTCGTCGGGAACTTCAGGTGTTCCAAGTCGACGAAACCGAAGTTACTCGACATGCCCAAGTTCGCGATGATGTACTGCAAGAAACAGTCAGCTCATCCTTTTCCGACGTATGTACGGAACGCGAGTGTTGCTTACCATAGGCTCCTGAGGTATAGGTCTTGCAGAGATCTCAACCCGACTGTCGGCCGCGAACCCGGCCTGGTTCAGCTGCCACGCTAGCCTGTCATCCGCGATCCACGAAATGTACTACACGTGTCCATCACTTGTCAGTAACCCTATCCCCAATACCACAGACAGAGGAGAAAATACCCACCCCTCCATCAAACCCAGGCTTGTACTCGAACCCATACACCGCGAAGCAGCCACCCGTCAACTCATAACACTGCTGATCCGTCTGCGAGACACCGGACGACGCCTGCTGGAAAACACCACCCATGTACGAGTTTAGTGACGTGGCGGTCGTGTTCGGGATGATCAAGTTGTCTGACGTGTTGAACCAGGCGTACTCGGCATTGAAGGGCTACAAATACCACGCCCTGTCAGTCCGCCCACACCCATGACAGCAAAATCAAGAACTTACACCCCACTGCGCGGACTGCGACACCGAACCCACTGGAGGATCACCCGAGATCTGCGCCTCGAAGATATCAATTTCGGGCGCCGCCCGTCCAACGTACGTCCCGTCCGAGTGCACGGGTCCCGGGTGGCTCTCGCCTGCGCACGTACACCTCGACAGCCTCTGCCCAGGAAGGAACGAGAGCACACCGTTGTTGCCCGCGTCACCGTTCTCAGTAGCCGCGATCGGCAGGCCGTTGTGTGTCTGATTGGGAGCAGTACCGACGTCGCAGGCATCATACGTGTAGGGCCACTAGGAAATCACGGTAAGTTCCTCGACATGTAGAAGGAATGCCATTCGGCTACTCACCATCCCCTCAAGACTCGCACCGTAACCTGCCCGTCCCAAGTTCCCCATCGCCCACACTGCAGGCCACAGACCCAGAACATTATTCGTCCCGGGCAGCCGCACAGCCGTAACAATCATTCCCCCAGTGAAGCAAAACTTGTTCCACGTCGACATCATCCCGCCCCTGTAGTCCAGCCCATGGATCGCCATCTCCGACAGCGTAATCTGGAGGGCCCCATCCTTGGTCGTGATCGAGTCGGGCGAGTACCACTCCATGTTGTTTGTCTGCCAGTAGTGCAGGTCAACAGCCTCCCAGTAGGGATCGTCGCCGGGGTAGAACGTCCGCCCATCGACGTTGAACTCATCGCTGAAGACGAGCTGCATTTCTTGCGTGGGGTCCGCATAGCCGACGTGGGTGTATGCGTCCTTGGGTGTGTCGAGGTCGATGAGGCCCCAGTTGCCCGACATACTTGGAACCTATGGGAACAATTGTCAGTAACGCGATGCGCTTAAGGAGGCGGGAAGAGGCGCACCTGCCCTGAAGCATTAATCCCACCAAGGTTGAACCCGCCAAATGACTTGAGCGAGTGCTTGGTGAAGTACGTTATCATAGGGTATCCAGCACTAGATTTCCATTCCAATTCCAATGTCGAGTTTCAAGTTTCCATTACAAGCTAAATTTAGCACGTGTCCATTTCTCTCGAGCAAGGGGCAGAGCACGCACAATAAAGTGACCAGCCCAACACACAGGACGGCGAGACAGCCGAGATTGGAGATGCCACGAGTCGTGAAGATGGTGCCGCCCTCATCGTTCTTGCGGTCACGCTTTGGGTCGGGGTTGTGGAGAAAGTCGTCTGGCTCGGGATGGTTGGGGGAGAGGTCGGCACCCCATGATGAGGGGTCTGGAGAAAGAGAAAACTGTGTAAGAAGGCAGGGTCAGTAAGTACGTGTTTATAGAATGCGCTGGAGGAGCCCATGGCAACTGGCCAAGACATGCGCGGCGCAGCGTGCTGGCATTACCCCGTAACGCGCTCACCCTGGCGCTGTTCACCGAGAACTTGTAGCCATGCTTACCTTGTCTGAAATTGAAGGGGCCAAGGATGCCTTCGACATCCCCCCTCCGATGCCCGTATATGGTGTTGAATCGTTCTGTCATTAAACCTCAGCATGAGCTGACCATCTGGAGCGCGACGGTCACACACCAAAGATGAATTGCTCGCCATGCTCTGCAGGGCCGGGCCCCTCGCCATCGTGGCCTGCACGCCCTGCCCCCTCTGCGCGGAGGGAGGTAGGAGATTGGTGGTCGAGGGGGACGCGGACTCGGCAGCGCCATAATAGCGCCTGTCTTGTGACATGTCGAGCTCAGCAGACGAAGCGGCGGGGGAGTAGGGAAGGTGGGCAGTCGAGGAGCCCTGGCTGGAGTAAGGACCGGAAGTGAAGGGGTAAGGAGTGGATTTACTACTGGCGGCCATTCTCTTTTGGAGACAACTCTACAACGTAACCAAGGCTCTCGATTAGGGGGAGGCTTAGGTAATCAGCGTTTCCGTGGCGGTGACTGGAACTTCTATTACCTCCTTACGGCAACTGGATCTACAGGCGGTGTAATATGCACTTGTATGCATGCAGAGATACACTACACTAGCAGGTAATTACGAGCTTCAAGGTTACTCTACACCTCACCATCAGCGACCAAGATATCCTCACATAACCTCGGCAAAAATGAACAAGGGGCGTCGGTTGCAGTGGCTGACACCCACGGCGCGTCGCAGTCCCTGACCGAGGCTCTTCATTATTGCATCATCAATGTCCAAATTCTCCGCGACAAACACCTACGTCCCTGCAGCAGCTTCCGCCATCGGCACATCAGGACCGCCCTGAGTCGGCGCGGTCCTCGGACCCAAGCTCTCGCCCGCCGACGCACTCGACCCCTCCAGCCCCGCCCCCTCCAGCAAGCTCAGTATGCCCCCGACAGCGCCCACCGCCCCCGGCCTCCCGAGCTCAGCGACCGCCTTCTCCACCCTCGCCAGGCCCGTCCGCTCCCCGCCCTCCCCGCCTACCTCCAGCCCCTCCTCCGCAGCCATCTGGTCGATCTTCTTCAGCCGCGTCAGAATCGCAGCGTTGGCGCGCTGGATCGCATGCTGCCCGGCCACCGGATCGTGAGTACCCTGCGCTCCCGCACGAGGGACTAGCGTGTCCACTAGATAGTATTTGTAGGATCGATAGTTGTTCAGTGACGACGTAGGCTGGTTTGTTATGAGCACATGCGTCGTAGCCCCGTTGGATTCTCCGTTGGATTGCTGCTGCCCGGGCGGCGGCCAAGAACTCTTGTCGAGCCACTTGTCCAGAGACAGAACGGCGTCCTTCGATTTCCGCATCCTTTCCCTCTTCGACGGCCGGCCCTTCTTCTTTGGTGTAGGCCCGTCTGGAACTGGCGTCGACTGACCTGACCACCCTGAGGCATCCGCACTGGCTGCCCGAGAGACGTGCTCGTAGCTCGCGGCCGGGATGTCATCGTGGATGAAGATCTCACGAGGCAAGGTACATGGGTTGTAAGGGTTGAGAGTGGAAGACGGGAGGACGTGGAAGACCTGGGCATCCAGAAGGGTCGACAGAACGTACGTTACGTGCGGCGGGAGCGGAGCTAGCTGAGGCTCGGTCAGGGAGGTAGGGAGAGACGTGAGGGACTGGTACACGTCTAAGACATGTCCATCAGCTACACGAATATGCCAGAAACCCTGGAGCGTACCATAATCAATGGGAATATATCTTATCGAATGCAAAGCCGGTGTCGAGGTATCCGGTTGCGTGAAGTGGAACGTGTACAACGCGAACAGCGCAACCACTCTACTCAACAAAGGTTGACTTTCCGTCATATGCTCTATGCCAACCCAACCAGCGATTAGAACGACATTCTCCTACATCCAAAGCAGACCCACAACACAAGATTATCATCACTCACCAAGAAATAACCTCGCCGTAATCCCCAGAAACGCCTCCCTCGTCCTCGCATCAAACACCTTGAAATGCAGGTAAGTCCACCCTTGGCTGTCCCATAACTTCTTAAACAGCTCAAAGGGCTTCAAATTCTGCCCCTGCAAGAGCGTGTACGCTTCGCTATAGAGTCGGATGAGATGTTGGATATCTTCCCGGAGCGGGTTGACGTAGAGAGAAGAGGTGAAGAAGGAAGGCTGCAGGATGACGGTGCCTCGGCTGGTGGATGGTGTGGGTGCGAGGGACATCACTGCAGACTGCTAAGATGATACTTGCAACTCGTGACTTGAGCCACGATCGATGTTGTCAGGAAGAGCCACAGACGCGTTGGGAGGAACGCGTGTCGATGTGACAAGAGTCACATCCCCTGGGACTTTTAAACTTGCCACACTTGTGGCTGCATCCACCGACGGTGAAGAACTGCTGGCAGTACAAGTCCGTTTCGGCTTTACTCCCCAATGAAAGAAGTGCGGTTCGGTAAAAGACGTCCTGCCATATTATAATAGAGAAACGTGCAGTTTACTTCGCCACACCAGCACCAACGCTCCCAATCCCCATCTCCAGCACATACTCCTCCCTCCCCAACCGCTTCATCTCCTGCACAACCTCCCCAACCTTCTCAAACTCGACCCACCGTCTCTCCCCCCTACCACCCTCAGGCAACGGCTCGACAAACCTCAGCCTCAGCGCCAGCCACTGCATGCCCTTGACATTCGCGATAAACTCTTCGAGGTTCTCGCGCTGTCCTTCGGCGTAGATGACACCGGGATAGCCGAGCTTGGCGAACCCGGAGAGGGAGAGGGAGCTGGTCCATTGCTGGAGGGAGCGGCGCTTTTGGGGGGAGATGAGGTGGTGTGAGCTGAAGAGGGCGTGGTAGATCGGGGAGGCGCGCGAGGTGGATAGAGAACTGGGATTCCTGGCCTCAGATGCCGGGTGGGCTATTGCCCGTGACATAATACCACTGTCGTGCGCGGCATGCAACTCTGGCAGAAGATAGAGACATAATAGAACATGTAGAGGATATCTAAGTCAATCAGTAGCCCTTCGTCAGAAAGACTGCGAATAGACCAAGCCAGGATTTGACGTACTCACTGAGCATCCTCGCTATCCATCACCTCCTTCCACCTCTCCTCCACAACCCTCTGCCACCTCTCCTGCTCCTCCCTCCCCACATCCTCACACTTCACCGACACAACCGGAACATTCTTGCCCTCACCCACCCCCTCCGGATACGCCCTCGGCACATCCATCTCAAACCACAGCTTCGCATCTTCCACCCTGACTTCAAACCTCGCAGGCGAGAGTGCTCCCGGCCATCCCCTCAAATTTTGGGAGTCGGGGTATCCGTCAAGCAAACTCTGCCACCGGTCCGCGTCGAGAACAAATAAGAAGACCTCGTCCGGGAGAAGCGAGCACTTGATAAGATTAAGTTCCTCGAGCTGGTGGGCCAACGTGTCCGTGTGGGCGTCCATGCGATAGGGCGGGTCAAGTGTGCTTTTCACAAGCTATCGGGATCGGAACGAGAAGATCAAACCAAGGCTACACGAGGCTAGGGCGCGTCAAGACTCACGTAGGATGAAGCTTTGAAGCTTGAAGTACAGAAGATTCAGGACCAGTTCAGGACGGCGTCTACGTCGAGGGCGAAATTCGCGACCGGATGTACGATGTGTCCCTTCGGTGTGGAGTGCAACCCCGCAAACTATCCGGAGGCTCTCCCTGGTTATCTCGATCTTTTTGCCTCCGTCTGCATCCACCCCTCGTGGCCTGTAGAGTCAACCGAAAGCTAATCGGCAAGAAAACATGAGTTCAAGTTGAAGGGGATCAAGGACTGGAGTAAATTGCGGGGAAGGCACGAGGAAGGAACGGAAAGCCGCCTCGGGCAGGACAAGCTACGAGCTCTGTAGCGGTAATGGTGGAGGTCTAAGAGATTCCATTGCAAGGGGAATGGGGAGAAACTATGCAGCTACTTCCGGGGGGTCTGCGCGTCTGTGATATCCATACGGATGACAGTATTCAGGTCAAATACGACCCGGAATTATGAGCGAAAGGGAAGGTCATAAAAATCATAAAGGCAGCTCAGACTGGAGCCGCAAATCCAGGCGTTTCATGTCATCCAGTTAGAAGGAGAATCCATAATCGAGGGTATAGCCAGATAAGAAAGGAAACAAACGCAGCACATATCGATACAGCAACAATCCTACAACTCTCAGATCCACTATTAAACCAATACATCCGCTCAAAAGCCACCCAAGCACGCATCTAATGGAGGGTCCGCAAACGTACTGCTCGTGCGTTTAATCGGCGGTCTCCGCTGCTTGGGCGAGGGCGTCGAATTGCGCTTCTTCTGCTCCTCCGTGAGCTTGGGCGTCCGTTCTCGGATTGGAGAAGGAGGATGCGGCAAGAAGGCCAACGCCGAGTTCATTTCCGCTTGCGAAGCGAACGTGGCGTTGAGCGGCGGGAGATAGTGAGAATCAGGGTGTTGGGGTTTACATGTGGACGCGGACGATAGGGATAAGGACGGCGGCTCCTGGAAATGGACGTCGGGAGGAGTGGTAACGTCGGACTCGTCAGACTCTGACGAGGAGATATCGTGGACGAGCGGTGGCGGGAGGGGAATCGCGGCGGGGAGCGGAGGCAGCGACGGAATGTCGTGGTCCGCGTCGACCGCGCCAGTGTGACCAGCAGGTGGTTCCGCCTCGCACGCCTCGTATGCACGGGGGTGAAAGTAGCTGCCCTTGACGCTGACTGCCTTCCTGTCTCTTGAGCGTCCTCTGGGCCTCTCCCGATCTGTACTCCGACCTGGCCGCTCACCGAACTGCACCTCCCGCTCGCCTCGCCTGGGCAGTGCGCACGCGTTGGGCGACACGACAATAGGTGCCCTATCATACGTGGATGGCGAGTGCGTCGGGTGCGTGGAGGTCAAGACGGGCGTGGGCGGGAAGCGCACTTTTGGGGAGAAAAGGGTGGGACATGCCGCAAATGGGAGAGGGTTTGAAGGGATGGCAGAAGGCGGGTCTCGTTTGAGTATAGGCCGTGGCGACATGGTGGCTACCGAAAGCAACGCCTGTCCGTGAATGGATATGGAAGGTGGAGAACTGGAAGTGAGTTCTCGGAAGGATGAAGCTGCTGCTGCCAGTGCCGGGCGATAGAGTAGACGTGAGCGGTGTGTTGCTCAGAGAGGACCCTTTGCGGCTTGGCAGGCTGCAGCGGCAAGTATTTAAGAGATGGTAGAAAAGTGAAAAAGTAGCGGTCGTTCCGATAGACAGCGTCAACCCCGGAAGTACCTGCTCCACGCTAAGGAGCACGCGTTGAGAACCAAGACAGCACAAACTAGAATTCTCTTCATGGTTTAGCGCCACCACTCACCGCTTAGCTGCGATCTTTCGGCTCCACCCGGCACCCAGGATAAACTCTGCCATCGATTTGCCCACGGCCTGCCCACCTCGCCTTCAACGTACGGAGACATTGGAGGGGGAAAGCCTTCTGTCAACCTTGTGAGCCTCGTTATAAGCCAGAACGCGACGGGGACGTCACAGACAGTACACGTCTTTCTGCACGGTCTAGACCACCACGTCGACTCTCGAAATACTTCAATCGATGGCGCAGATTTCGCGGCGGAGTCTACAGTACGTACCGACCGTACCTGCTTATCGGTCCACGGAATGATTGCCTCATGAAATTACAAATGCTAAATGAACATGCAATTGTCGCGTCTAGTCATGAGTGCCAACGTACCCACAGGCGAGTACAGGTGAAATAATGAACGGTCCGCGAGCGAATAGTGAAGGAAAGGAACTACACCGAAGACCACCAAACGGCCATCAAGACCAAGGATTTGAATTGAACGTCGCGCTCTTCCAAGGGTCCCGGTCCGCACCGGCAGAAGAGCCTGACCCAGGATACGGATTGTCGACCGTTATCGATCCGTCCACTCCTCCAAAAGAGAGTCCTGGGCTCGTTAACGACGCAGCGGACGACGAGAACGGATTCTGCGTTTGTGATGAGTACGAGAATGTTCCGCTCCCCGTTGCTGACGGCCCCTTGTCTCCGCCGAACGCTGAAGAGGTGGACGATGACATATGGTCGTATGATGTCGACGAGATCCCAGCATGGGAAGCCGATCCAAATCCGCGGTAGCCCAACATAGCATCGGACGGTGGATTGGGCTCGGGATTCCAGATCGAGCCATTACCAGCACCAAACGACAGAGCAGGTGTCGCTCCCGGTTGTTGTGACGTAGCCATCTCTTCTACCCGTAATGAGCTAGACGATGCTCCGAAAGCATGTCGCGAAAAAGGCGCGGCAGGGATGTATGAAGATGATGATGTCACATCGTCCCCTCCCTCTGGAGTATCACGAGCGTTATTGAACGACATTGACCGCTGGAAATTGGTAGTAAGGTCACTTCGGGAAGGCACCTTCTTGGGTGGAACCGGAGGGGCAAACTCATCACGGAGAGGAGATGGAAGAGCTGGTTTTGCCATAGCTGTGGGCGTCGGGGAACGCGGTTCAGGATGAAGAGGGAGAGGCGTAGACGCAGACCGTGACGATGCAGGAGGGATAGGCGGGGCTCTGAAAGGGTTGGGTTGCTGAATATGGGTCTCCTCCGGGATAAGCTCGCTGTTGCCAATCACTTCTTTGATGGCACTGAAGTCGAAACCGGCATGGGCGGGAGGGAGACTGGGTGTAGACTGACTGGCTTCCGGATTTAAGGCCGGTGACGACTCCTTCTCCGTATAAGGAGGCGGGGGCGTCGCCGTCTTCTTCGGGACCGCACCTTCTCGCGGTGGTAAATCGTCATCGGCGCTGTGACGTGACTTCTCCGTCGAACTCTTCTTCTGAAACGAGCTGAATGACGCAGCGGATGGAGGCCGAGAGACGTTCTGAGTAGGAGATGCAGGCGTTCTCTTGTTTCTAGAGAACCATCCTTTCTTCTTCTTGGTATCCTCTTCCCTTATCACGACCCGTTCACCTTCGAAATCGGGCTCCTGTGAAACACATAAGCATTGAGTTTCAGGCACCTGCTATACAAGCTTGAACGCGTACCTCAGGCTCGTCGAAGTAATCCGCTGAAACGGGGAAACCCAACTGATCCAGAATGAGGGGCATGAATGTCCTATAACTCATGTGTCCCGCAATCTTGTCGGTAACGTCCACGTTCTCCAGTCCAGGCACGTTCATCACAGGCCGCAGACCGGCAACAGTATTCAAACCACCACTAGTCGCTCTGAACAGATAGTTCAAGACCCAGTCGTTCCGAGCGTACCCGTTCACGAATCGCCCTGATACGACAGACCGGGCATCGATCCAAGTACGTGTGGAGGCGGTCACGGTGGTGCCCAGTAAGAAGACATCTTGCACGATACCGTATGCTTTGCGTCGAGCGAGCTCCTGCAGGCAGTAGAAGATCATACGAGCGCCCAGCGAAAAGCCGATGAGCGTGATTGGCCGCACGCCGAGATGGCGCTGCATGAGAACGTCTGCCAGCACGCTGCCGGCAGCCTTGGCTCGGTCTAGGGCGTTATTCCATGGGTTGTCAATGAGATAGCCGAGCTTCGTCAATACTACGTAGAGAACGGCTATTAGAGGTCCGCCCATCACATAATTGAATGATACATACTGATAGGCCATTGCAAAGCGGTCATAAGCGTAGCCATGACCGTTGCTTGTAAAACGGTCTGACCAATCTGTGAAAGGACCTCCGACGTGAGGATCTTGAGTGCACTGCCGGTTTCTCGGATCATCTCGGGCTCCCAGAGTACGCTGAACACATCGCCGACGATAGGATCGAGCACGCTAAACGGTAGTCTTGGATCATCCAGTGGACCCGTCATGAACCTGATATTTCGATAGTCAATAAGCAAGGCTACGCCTCCAGGAAAGATAGACAGACCCAGGGACAGTCAGAATGCAGTTTACCCGCTTATTGTTGTGTAATGGCAGGAGATCAAACGTCCGCACATGCATTGTCCGTCTAGCCATGCCGCGTGCAGCGATACCACTTCCAGTCAAGACACCTCCTGTCGTGATGACGGCAGCACCACCAGTACCAGCAAGAAATCCAGTAGTCCCACCGATACCGATAGTTGTGAAGGCAGCACCAAGACCAGCGCCAATAACGGGCGCTAGTAGACCGGCTGAGAGACCAATAACTAGACCTCCGCCTGCAGAGCGCTCGCTCTGTGTCAGAGTTGGCTGGTACGATAGTAAGAAAGGGATAACAGGACATACCAAGAGTCGCGAGACCCATCATCATATACCGTCTTCGCTTAGAAGACTTCTGACGCCCTTCGACGATTTCCTTCTGCTCGAGCCGCTCCACCCCTTCCTGAATTTCGAGTGCCTCCGTAACACGCTTCTCGAACTTGACAACGTCGAGCCAGCCCAAGCCAAGCTTCAATGCCACATGCTCAAGTAAGACACGGGAGCGGGCATCATAGACACTGTCGGCGACGAGAATGAGGAACAGGTCGCACAGTACTGTCCACCGGATATCCAGTGTGACATCCTTGTCTGCCGCAGAAAGCTGAGTCGTTACACCTTCCAAGGGAGCTGTCGAGGTTTCTTCCAGGACACGCTGAGTGGTCTGAAAGGTTTTGGCAGTCGACGTCTCAGGTGTCTTCGACCCGTCAAGATTAGGCGTTGTAGGCTGTGAGGAAAGCGCCAGATCCGAATCGGTAATGTCATCGTCTTCGACATCAAGATGGTCCGGCTCGCGATTCGCCTGCTCATCAGCCTGCCGTCTTGCTTCCGCAGGATCGTATTCAGGATTCGCGACAGTATGTGTAGTCATAAGGGCAGGCACCAAGTCCTCCGGAATGACTCCGTGGTTGCCCAGGCTATCAATCATCTTCTGCTCTGTCCAAGTCGATGCGTTTCAGCGTGGGCGCGTCTAGCAGAGGCCATCGTCATTCACCTTCAGTCGCAAGCTCCATATGATAGTACAACCGACCCATGATTTTCATAGCCCATAGTTCCATGCTCTGCACCGCTGGCTTGACCTCCTTCACGTTGATGTCCTTCAGCTTCTGCGCCATCTCCAACGCCGTGAGCGCGCAGAGCCCAACATAAGCGATGCGCTGCGCCTCGGTTAGCAGGTTCTTCGTCGCCTGCATTTGGCTGAGAGGTGTCATCGCTTTGTCCTCATCGAAGAGATACCGTGTGCGAAGATGAACCTCATCGGAGTCATCCTCTTCGTTCAGCCTCAAGCGAGTGTACTCGCTCTCATTCTGGTCGATCTTGGATCGCCACTCCTGGCCATAATCATCCACGTCAAGAAGATTCCCTGTAGCATTCCCAGCGCCTCCAGCATTGGGTTCCTTCTTGGCTGAAGGGGTATAGTGGTATCTCTTCTGGTCTTCCTCATCAAGCCCATCAGCGAACTCGTCCGACTCCTTGACTACGGGCATGTCCTGCCATCCTTCGTCGTCGTCGTCAAACAGATCAGGCTCAGGTTCTTTAGTAGCAACAGGCATGATGTATCAGATTCGAGTGCGCTGGACGTGTCGGTGGACAAACGGAGGCATGCGCGCTCAATGGGGTTTTGAGGAGAGTGGTCCCCTGACGAAGCGAAGCGTGGTGCCGGCGGCATCGGGTACTACTTATATATACCAAAATACCGCAGACTGCTCCGCTGCGCTACATGCATATGTATCCATTCCTCATTCCTCTCAGGATCAAAAGGGTCACAATTCCTGTAAGTCGACGGTCCTCTACTAACACTGAGATCATCACGCAAGCCTCAACTCGACGATCGTGTGCATTGGAAAATGGTCGCGAAATACAAGCGAGAATAGGAATAAGACTGCATCAAAAGCATCAGCTTCACATCAGAAAGAAACGAGCAGAGGAGTGGCAACACAAACCTCTGGTCTTACAACAAACGGAATCCACTGACCCACTGTGTCATGAGACAACCTGAACTTTGGCTCTTTCGCGAGCCTCCTCGCGCTCTTCAGCCTTTTTACGTGCCTCCTCTTGTTTCATAGCCGCTCTTATCTGACGCTGCCTCTTCTTCCGACCATTACCCCTCTTGGGACCTTCCACAGGAATAGGCTCAGCTAAACGCTGCTTGCGCTTAGCCAGCTTCTCCACTCGCTGCTTCTCACGTTGCCGGTCTCGTTTCCGCAGGGTGGTCATCGACGCCTTCAAGAGAACTCCGTAAGCCGAGTGGAACTTGTCCAGTTCACCAGGCTGTACCTGAAGATAGAACCAACGTGGATGGTGCTAAGTCAGAGCTCGCGGACCACTCATGCATGAGATGCTCACATGAGTCGAGAACGTCTGATCTCCATCTGTCGCCCTCACCAGACACGGGTATTCCCTATCCATTTCTCCAGCATCGGTCATAGTTGCGTTCTCGCCATCGTGCGTGACTAATCACTTGAAAACATCAGCCGCATTATATCCCACCAAGTGGGAGCGGGCGTACGTCTTTTATGCGTGAGCCATATCGATCCGGAGCTTGTGTTCGACTCGAATAGGGCCGTTAACTTGCTGAGGAACTGTTGATTCAAATTAGCGTATCAAATCGTGTGCAGTCGTGCAACATACGGTATCGTGGTCCACCAGCTGCATGGAAGTGGTGGCAAGTCGTGCATTCCGGTCGAGGGCCAAAGCACAATTGCACTGGATTATGTAAGGCGAAGCCACTCCGGTAAACTTCGCAAAAGCGGCGCTATTAATATCGTCGATTGCTCATTATCGCGAGCCTCTGAGAGACTTTACATTCAATCTGCGGGCTAAAAGATGACAAGCATGCCCGTCAAAACGCCCTCGAGTTCTGTTTCCTCTGTCCGCCTTGTGCGTCGACACCAATGGCGCCTACCATCTATTCGGCACCGAGAGGTGGAGCGTCGCTCATGCTGTCCTTCCGACCTAAAACTGTCTTGATCGTCGGGTCTAGCACTGTCGCCGCTGCTCGAGCTTTTGCTGCCCTCGAGTCTGATGCGGAGGTCGTGGTCATCTCAAAAGGGGGCATCGATGATGCCTGTGAAGAGCTGCAATATCGCGCAAGGCAGGGCCAGATTGCACTCCTGGACTTGTCTACGCTACCAAGATCCTCAAACTCGAAGTCTGCCGAAGACTCCGATGCCGAGGCGTTGGATGCGTACATTACTACCGCTGGTCTGAGGGTGAGCCTGCTCTGTGTGACGGACACGGTTCATGGGGCAGATTCTACCTTTCGGCGGAGCAAGGAATCAGCGCAGAAGATGCATGCATTCTGCCGAGCCCGGAATATACCAGCGAACTTCACCGATGTTCCAGAACTATGCGACTACACCTTTGCTTCTACTCATCGCTTCACCGAGGCCGACTCTGGAGAGCCTACGCCGCTACAAGTTGCTGTGACGACCAATGGACAAGGATGTCGATTGGCTGGACGAATACGTCGCGAGCTTGTCGGCTCTCTTCCTAAGGATGTTGGCGGAGCAGTAAAGAAGATGGGCACCTTGCGGGGTATGGCAAAGGCAGCCGATGCGCATGACGATGCAGAACAGGAGCTGGACGAGGAGAGCATCGTTGCCACGCCGAACCGACCCGTTCCACAAAGGAACGGAGGCAGGGTAGAGACTGAAGCGGACATAGTAAGACGTCGGATGAAGTGGATAGCTCAAGTCAGCGAATACTGGCCCATAGATCGCCTGGCGCACATGACGGACGAGGACATGTCGAAGCTACTGAACGACGGCAGAGGGACAATTCCTTGCCCTTCGCACGATTTCGACAATAAGGACTCCCACCATGTCCTGCAACTGACGCCTCCATCAACGCCAAGGAAGGGCCGAATTCTCCTGGTAGGTTCCGGACCAGGGCATCCGTCCCTGTTGACAGTCGCTACGCAAACCGCCCTTACGAAGCACGCCGACCTCGTATTGTCCGACAAGCTGGTTCCAGCAGCGGTCTTGGCTCTTATTCCCAAGCACGTCGATGTCCGCATTGCGCGGAAATTCCCTGGCAATGCTGAGGGGGCTCAGACCGAGATGATGGAGGCTGCAGTGGAAGCCGCAAACCGTGGACTCACTGTTGTCAGGGTACGTCGCTCAGTGCCACTCTGCTTACTAAATTCTTGATTGAAGTATCACCTTCAGCTCAAACAAGGTGACCCTACCGTATACGGCCGTGCAGGAGAAGAAGTCCTGTACTTCCGAGAGCGCGGCTTCGAGCCATTCGTCATCCCAGGCGTATCATCCGCACTCGCAGGCCCCACGATGTTCAATATCCCCGTTACACAGCGTGGGGTCGCGGAATCTTTCATCGTGTGCACTGGAGTTGGCCGGCAGGGCAAGGAAGTGAAGCTTCCCGGGTACGAGCGGGGCCGCACGTTGCTGATCCTGATGGGCGTTGCCCGTCTGCCGCAGGTGCTGAAGGCGCTCACCGATGTGGAGAACACAACAGGGAAGAGTAGGGATGGGCCTGCGTACCCGCCCCATCTACCTATTGCGGTGATTGAGAGGGCGTCGATGCCTGATCAGAGGAGCATATGCTCGACGTTGAGCGATATCTCTACTGCGCTGGAGAGTGCGGGCGATCAGAGGCCTCCGGGTATGATTGTCATAGGATGGTCGGTGCTAGCCCTATGGGAGAAGGGCGATGTTACCGTGCTGGACGCGGAGACAGGTATGGACGACGAGGAAAGGATCAGGCGTTGGTTAGGCGGGAACTCTTGGCGTATCAGGGAAGGGTTAGAAAGTGTATGGGCAGAATTCTAGAGGCCGAGTATTCCCTCGGTGTAAAGGTCACCTAGCGTGGATTTCTTGCATAGATGTTACATACCATCTACCGCTTATCTGTTGCATAATGCTCACCAGAATTAGCGCCTGCCCGCTCTCCATCAGGGATAGTGTGGGGAGCATCTGTCCTGGACGGCAGATGGCAAGTAACTATGACAAGAAATACAAATACTTCTGATATGCGTGGCCTGAGAAAGTCTCGCCATGGCCAGGAGGAAAGCAGACAGGATGCCCGCGAGTTGCCGGTTCGCCCCGAGCGCTGAAATAGGAACGCCATCTCAAACCTCCCTGCCAAATATTCGCCGACATCGGTAGCCCTCCCGCCTATTATGCAGCGCGCGATGCTCTCGACTGCCCTCAGGGCTCGCCCTGTGGCCCTGCGCAACACGCCGGTCCTTATCCGCAACTCGTCCAGCGCCCACGGTCAGGAAACGTTCGAGTCCTTCAGCGAACGATACGTCGATTTCTTCAAAAACGCCCAGGACCTGTTCGAGGTTCAGCGGGGCCTTAACAACTGTTTTGCACACGATCTGGTACCCGCCCCGGCTGTGTGCGAGGCTGCTATCCGGGCGGCGCGGAGGGTTGACGACTACGCGACCGCGGTCAGGGTATTCGAGGGAATCAAGGAAAAGGTGGAGAACCAGAAGCAGTACCAGGCATATCTGGAGGAGTTGAAGCCTGTCAGGGAGGAGCTCGGTATGATTTGGCTTTCCATCATTTAACGACACGTCCCGAGACTGGTTCGTTTCAGGCATTCAGATAAAAGAGGAACTCTATACCTCATAAAATGTCGTTGCTCCGGCGATAGAGTGCGTATTAGGTTCTATGCGTTTGGTGTTCATGTTTAATGACGATCGTTGTCGCTAGTCGCTGTGGTGGACCTCCTGACTGGCAATCCCTAGACTATGGACCTACTACGCGTGGCTGGCTGTTTGTAATGTATCACCACCTAACGAAAGTTATTACCATCGTTGCATCCAGCAGACACCACTGGCTATGGCCCTCCCGCGGGCAACTTTCTCCCGTTTCAGTCAAGATTGGGACAAGCCTCACCTCGGATGTCGCTTGCCGTAGAAGGGGACAGGATTCACACCAATAAGCATCTCAGAAGGCTGTAGCTGAAGATACATAGTAATAGACACAAACAGCAGTAACGACAGATGCCAGACGAACATTCACGTACGGGAGGGCATTGCCAGACACAATGACGACACGCAACAATTGACTTTTGAACCGAACGACGGTGTGTGGCTTCAGCAGCCTAATATCTCCTATCTTCATACCTCCGGTCCTCATAGCGCCTGTCCTCGTATCCTCCGCCTCCGCCTCTCCTGTCATCATACCTGCGGTCGTAGTCACGGTACCCGCGATCATAATCTTCACGGTAATCGCGGTCGTATCCTCCTCCTCTGCCGCCGCGGTACTCATCGCGGTGACCACCGCGTCCGCCACGGCGGTCATCGAAGTCGCGGGCATACCGGCTGTCGTACGGCCGAGGGTCGTACGGGCGTTCGTCTATGACAAGATGAGTTAGAGGACTGGAGATACAGACCTGAGATACGACGCTCACTTTGGTTACGCTTAGGCGGGCCATAATACCGGCCAGGCGTGGGTGTCCTAGCGCGTCCACGGCGAGCCTTTCGTGGGAAGCTGTTAATGGTCATCCATGTCCTCGAAGAAATACTACTTGCCTTCTCAACGGTAACTGTCTTACCCATGAAGTCAGTAGCATTGAGAGCGGTAACGGCCGCCTCAGCCTCCTCAGCAGTCTCCATAGTCACGAACCCGAATCCGCGAGACTCGCGCGTATGGGGATCATACATGACCTGCGCCTTTTTAACCTGCAAAATAGTCAGACTACAGGCTGCAGGCTGTAGCGACAGACGTGGTACTCACGCGACCAACTTTGGCAAAGGCCTGTTCGAGGTCACGGGTATCGACCTTGTAACTCAGACCAGAGACGTGAAGGTTATTTCCAGGGTTGACGCCTCCTCCTTCCTCACCGCGCCTGTCGTGTATACTGAGCCAATCGTCTTCATGCGGGCCAGGGACACAAACGTACCCTCTGTCGCCTCCCCTCGGGCCCGGACTCCTGCTCCTACTCGACCGTCTCGGTGGCCCGCCGTTTTGGTCTCCACCAGGCGACCGGCCTTCACCATTGTTCCAGCCTTGCTCCTGACTATTTCCATTTGAGATGGAGGCCATGGAGATGTCATTGGTAGGGATACTGATCCCGCCGCTGTTGGTGGGCGCGATGTCTTGGGATTGCCATGCTACGCGTTGAAGAAATGGTACATGAGGGATGAAGGCAGGTCAGGTCGGATCATGTCGAAGGGCGGATTAGGGAAGGGCAAGGGAATGAAAGGCAGACGGCGACGAGCAGCGAGTCGGTCCACAGGGCTCGAGACTGACGACGGTGGTATCCATACATTTGCCGTCCATGACGAAGATGAATGGCCGAGATGCCGGAAACTGGCCTTAAGCCAACTGCAACCGACCGGTCTCATCGCCTCGCACAGCCAACTCTTTATGGGTGAAAGAAAGGATAGTCGACATGTCGAAGCACCGCTCCTAGGACGCGCCCCAAACCGCACTGCACCGCGTCGACGAGAGGAGGGTGAAGGTGATAATCACCGCCGGGTATACTGAAGGATGAAGGAAACAACGACGTCTATGCTGGTGCCTCTACCGAAAGACGCTGCTGGACGGAGACGGACACGGAAGAAACGTCGAGTACAACAGTGCTGTTCGTCGCCGGAGCGAGAGGCTGATGGCTGGGAACGTACCGTCATCCATTGTTGGCAGTTTCGATAGTCGTTCTTGCTGAGGGCACTGGCGACGACGTTGGTCGTGGTTGAGTGAGAAAAGTTGGGACCCCCGTACATTCAGTTACATCAGGCCAACTGATCACAAACAAGGCCACATAACTTCGTGCCACAACTTATTTACGTTAGGCTCCCCTAACTGTACCCCAGAACACTCACTGTTCTATTCATACAAGCGTGCAAGCCTTATGGGCCATGGCTATGCATTGGAAGGCAATACGTAGCGACCAGTGACACCTATTTGTTGTGGCGTAGAGCATGCAGAGCGTGCATGTAGGACGCGACTCCAACAGATATTCTTGCCACCAGCAGGACATGGTTGATCGATAGACACGCCTGAAGAGGGTTCTCATGCTCTGCCTATTCATTGCATGGACATAGAAAAAGACAACAAGTGGAGGGACATGCGGGATGATCACAACGACTACTAAAAGCAAATAACCAGCAGCACCGACTACTGATCAGATAGTCGTCTCGTAAGGAACGGGGGTGATGGTCTGGGGTGCGTTGTCCGCCGTGGAGACCGTGCGGGCTTCCCGTGGTAATGCGGGGAGACGCTTGAGCTGAACGCGCTCTAATGGCAAATCAGACTTGGTTATCTCGGAATGAAGATTCATCGATGCACGTACCACCAGTCTCCTTCGCCTTCACATGCGCGCTGTGGTTCCGCTTGACGCGGTCCAAGAACTCTTGCCGACATTTTGAGTGCTTGATGTGCTCAAGGCGAATGTTCACCCGCTTTTCAATGTAGCGATTGCCGACGACCTTATACACAATGACACCAACGGCATGGGGAGTCACGTTGTAGACGATACCAGTTCGTCTTAAGGCATACGTTAATAGCGCCCATAAAGCAAGTGCAGATTGAGGCGTACCCGTGGTAGTACTTGTGGGGCATACCCTTCTGCTGGGCAGCGTTAGCTTTGATGTCGACGATGTCACCGACATGGAAGGGGACGAGGTAGGTGGAGAGCCTGATCTGACCCTTCTCTATATGTTTCGATCAGTCTAAGTTTCCGACTCAAGGTCAGAGCTATCACGCACCCTTGAACCCCCGCTTGAACATGTCGCGCGTACGCGCGCGGTAACCGAATGAGTGAGGCATCTTGAGAACTGTTCGAAATCGGTAAGTCCGTTCACCAGCAAGAGTTAGAACAATGCACTAACGGTCGTCGGGGTTGGCGTCACGACTGTTCGAGTGCCTCGCTTCGGCCTTACCCGGGTGGCTGGGATGTGGTACTGCACAGTTGTGGCTCGTGTTGAACCTTCCTTATTTGCATAGATTTGGCTAGCGCGTCGGTAACCCTCAGTCTGCAAGTTAGGCGTAGGTCCTCATTCTCAAGAAAATGCCCAGGTATGTTGCCACCGTAGCTTGCTTACCCAGAGCGTATTAATGTTGCTGCTGTAGGGCCCCGCGGAATCACTCAAAGACGTGAGCTTTCTACTTCAAGATCCACTTAGTGGAGGGATGCAGCGTGCTGATTTCAGCCCTGCCCCGTGTCATGATCCTTTGTGATACAGTTATAAGGTCCCTCGTCGACCTTTCGAGTCGGCTCGTCTCGATGCCGAGCTCAAGGCGAGTTCTGCCCCATTGGTCGCGCAACTCGTCTAATATCCTACGTTCTACAGCTGGCCGGTGAATACGGTCTGCGCAACAAGCGCGAGATCTGGCGTATCGCCCTTATCCTTTCCAAAATCCGTCGTGCCGCTCGTGAGCTGTTGAAGCTCGATGAGAAGGACCCCAAGCGTCTTTTCGAGGGTAACGCTCTTATCCGCCGGCTGGTCCGCATCGGTGTGTTGGATGAGACCCGTATGAGGCTCGATTACGTGTTGGCGTTGAAGATCGAGGATTTCTTGGAGAGAAGGTTACAAACCCAGGTCTTCAAGAGCGGTCTGGCCAAGTCCATCCACCATGCTCGTGTCCTCATCCGTCAGCGGCATATTCGGTACGTCTGCTCTTGTATCTCCTGGATCCGGGTCCCTGAATTGCTGCATGCACTATAGTGTTGGCAAGCAGATTGTCAACGTACCGTCGTTCGTTGTTCGTCTCGACTCCCAAAAGCACATTGACTTCGCCCTCACTTCTCCCTACGGTGGAGGCCGCCCCGGTCGTGTCAAGCGCAAGCGCGCTCTTGCTGCCCAGAAGAAGGAGGAGGGTGGCGAGGAGGAGGAGGAAGAGTAAACACACTAGTTTGTCCCATATTCTTAGGTCATGTCGACATCGTGGTCATTATCTCCATGCTTATGACCTCTTATGCATCTCTTGCTGTTCCGTTATCGTCAAACGCTGAGAAGCATGAACGTTAATATTGCGATACTTGAGTTAGAAAGTTATACCATTTGTCGCTGTTGACGAGGAGGCTAATGGCTGCCTTTATGTCTTACAAAATTGCTCTGTTCAGCCAGCAAGTCCGGGGCGTTACTCACTCCCAGGCATGATATTGATAATGATATTGAGCGGAGTTTCAATCCAGAATAGGGAAGTTCACGTGGCTAGTGGCGACGCGGAAAGCATCTTGCACAGAGCTTGCAGAACGTGGAAACTGTCAAAAAAATCTAAAAGATCTATGAATTAGAATATGGCGAGGGCTATAATACATTTTGTGACCTTCAGCTGGTCAGCGTGCGATACCGTGGCTGCTGTAAGAGCGACAACGTTGCTGGAGCACAGCGGACTTTGCCGGACTGACTTGGATAGTTCGTACTCCGCTCAATATCATAGGTGATCCATAGGACAAGTTACAGCTCGTAGTAAAACGAGAAAAAATTGGTATATTGTTTATATCATTTTATTTATCTAGTAGAGGAGATGTTTGAGGATAAAATGTGCAACAGAGCTTCATAGAAAGCATTGCACTTTCAGCCACCGTTGATATCGAGCGGGGTTCTAACCGTGGGAAGCATCGTGTCCGCCCTCTCGCCTTCCCGCTCAGAGCACCTCGAGGCTCGAGGAGAGTTGTGGAGCCACCTTTCTAGTAATATTGAGTGCTAGAAACACACTGTTGTACTTAGGTACTTTATTCCTCCCTTGGCTTTCCAGCCTCCGGCTTCTGTGAAGCTTTGGCACTGGTCTGTTGCCCGGTCGAAGACCGGGAGAAAAAAATGGGAATTAGGGCCCAGAAGCAAAAATTTTGGAATGCATTGATCATATAGATTCTGCGTTTCTTAAAATACCATGGTAATGCGAGCTCGAAGGCGAGGTACTGAACACTACCAGCCACAGTGGACTACATCCGGATAGGCCACGTGGCTCCTTGAGCCAATCCCCTTTTTTCTTTTTTCTTTTTCTTTTTCTTTTTATTTTAGTGCAGTGGTATCATTACCGTGCCGCAAGTCCCGTTTTCCCAGCCTCAGATCTTCAGATCTGGGGCGGAGGCAAGCGCGTAATAAGAGCACCCTTACAATTTCGAGGATTCCGATGGCGACCGACGCGAGGAGGAAAGACGGGCGGACATCTCGTTAAACGCTCCACATCTGAGATCATGTCGACAGGTCGGGACACTTGTACTGAGGCCTGAATTTTGGAGGTTGACAGGATCATGGGCTGGCAACTGTGAGGCAGATTCTGACCATTATACAAGTCAAGGTATGCATTGGTACATAGAATGGGAATTGTCAGAATTTGCCAGTGAATTATGGCACTCATCGCCGCTGCTGCCTGTATCTTTGGTAGTCATCACGAGAAACAGTATGCGACCTTGGCTCTTCATATTCGTACCGACGTTGAACGTCGTAGTCCGGATAGTCCCGGTAGCTTGTGGATGGAGGGGAAGTGTCACGACCATAGTAAGGTGGAGGGTAGTCGGCGTAGCGATTGTACGCGTAACCGTCGCAGCCAGGGTGAGCAGGCGGCGGTGGCGGCAGGGGAGCATGATACCGCGACTCGAATCCGGAAGATGCGTATGGGTGGGGTCTCCGTGAGTAAGTGTGGTACTCTCGGGAAACAGGCGGTGATTCTGAACGATCCTTCTTTGCCTTCTTCCCCTTCTTTCTCCTTGGCTCGTCAGACGAGCTATCGTCTGCGCTGGCGGTGGCTCGCGCCAAGGCGCCACTGTTAACTAGCTTCTCAAGGCGTCGCCGTTGACCGATGGTCTGTCGGAACAGTCGAGCGCAAGTTCAGCACACTGTGATAGCCCATAAGGAAGTCCTGAGATGCCTTACCCCCTTGGCCAACTTCACAATGCTGCTAAGCACGTCTACGGAACGCGCGGTCGTGTCGAACGGGAGGTCTTTAAGAGTTTCGAATGCCAATTGGAACTCCTTCCGGATCAGTTTGATTTTGCCGACAGGGGCGCCGATATCTCGCTCTGTGACGCGATATGTGAGCGCAGTCCAACAAATCCGCGGAGACTCTAGTTGTACGTACCAGAATCTATCATGGACTCGATGGCCAGCGCCGCCCGGAAGTCACCGCGATCCCAGCCCTTATCCTTCTTGAGCCCGAGTTTCCTTTCTACCACGCAGATGTAATGTGTCTCATAAGGGAACGTGTACCCGTAGTAATAGAAGAAGTCCAGTAGAATTCGGCCCAGAGCCTCTTGTCCCAAGGGATTGTCGAGAAGCTCTGGAGGTCGTTGGCCAGGGTTCAGCTATTCCATATGTCACCCCGATTAGTCAAGGGTCTCAGAAGACGGACACTGGTCAGCCGCACCTGAAGAAAGCTGATGACCATGTTAGTGAGAATGAAACTGCCAATGCCGGAAGTGGCAGTGTTGTTGAAACCGCGTTGGTCCAGGAACCTCTTCAAGACGAGGAGTAATGGTCGGAGAGCAGGCATGCTGTTCATGTACATTTTGACAAGATGAACGACATCTACACCGTTCTTGCTGTTGAAGCTGATGTCGACATGGAAATTGCCTGCGTACGTCTATGAGATAACTATTACAGAGAAGATGAGACGGAGACTACCGTATGCGGGTGTAGTAAGCATTTTGACGATAGGCACTCGGGCTTTCGCGATCACCTCGACGCCCCTCGAGATTCCCCTACGGAGAAGTGCGGTACGAAGAGATCTAAGTGTCTTGGTGAGCTTCTGTCCCTTTGTGAACTGCTTGGAGAGGACTACTATATCTAGATCGCTGGAGATCTCAGTGGTCAATAGTCGATGTCGGTCATACAGCACACAGCATACCTGTCGGGAAAGCACAGACCTTGAGGGACACTGCCGAAAAGCTCGACTTCACATCTTCCAAAACGCTTGTGGATGATTCGCTCGATACAGCCAAATACTAATTCGCGTGCAACAATTTCTTGATCTGTTGGTTCGAGCCATTTGACAAATGCCACAATCTCGTCGTGCAACCTGTTCGAATTGGCAATCGGCAAACATATGGCCTGAATAATTGCCACGGCACTCACTTCTGCTCTTTGTTCTCGTACTCAGATGTGCCCTTATCTGCGCCACTCGATGATGGTCGCTGTTTCTTCAACGGAGGTTCGACAATAGGTTTGTCCGGTAGAGGGTGCTTCATAGGGGCTTGCAGAGCGTCTTCCACCTGCAATGATAGTGGTTCCGGCAGCGCAGCTGATACTGACGAGGTGAACCGGAGCAAAATTGAGCCCGAGGAGCGTCCGTATGAACTTGGGCGTGTTGCTAGCAAGAGCCGGTGCAGCCCTTGGCAAAGACGTTGCCGGCAGGTTAGAATGGTAGCCAGGGTAGCAGTGGGTCCCGCCACGAGACGGGAGAGTAGGAGGACTGAAAGTACTGAAATGCGATGAAGAGGTTGAAGAAAGCCGCGACGCGTCTGGGCGGAGAACTAGTCGCAGTCACGTGACGCTACAAATGGGATTGAATAGAAGTCTACATCGAGTCCATTCCCTGGTCACCGGGCCACTGACGCTCCATGGAGCATATAAAGGTCATACGAGCAGGGAGGTCTTCCCCAATCTCCGTAACTAAACTAGCTACGCTACAATCATGACTCTCCATGCACCAGCGAGTAAGTAGCTGCATCATGTCGCCGCGCCAAGTAGCTTTAACTGTAAAAAGTGAAAGTAGGTGGACGTCGCCTCTCGCTCAACTCTAACATTACGACGAGACCGAGGTTGCGGACGATATCGTGAGTATCGGTTCAGTTGCTCTGTGGCCGATTCCTGACACCGGTAGTAGTGCTAGTGAACCCATCGAACCGGGTGTACCGGGTGTAGTGACCCACGACCCTCCCACTGACTATCCGAGGCCCAACGGACCGCATGCAGAAGCGGATGATCACCATCATGACCACGAGGAGGACGTCCCTAAGCGCGAGAAGAGACAGGGCCACAATAACGTCGAGAGGGAGCTGAAGCTGAGGGAGAGTGTCCACCGCAAAGCCGACATGAACAGACCAAACAAGCAGAGTCAGGGCGGCAAGGATGGCGCGAGGGGAGGCCGGATAGCACAACCGGCTGGCAAAGCGTTGGCAGTTTGAGCGGCAGTTTGAGCATTGCATAACCGACTTGTTAAGAACGTCTGTCCAATGTTTTATAGTAGCAACTGAAAGCAATACCGACCCATGACAACTGCATACTACCGCACTATGATATCACAATCACGATGAGGTACAATGCCGTTTTCATGTGAGGCATGCGAACATATTTTATTCATGTGGGCATACAAAGAGGGAGAGGGAACAGACAACACCAAAGCAGAAAGCGGAAGAACGTCAGCCGTACACGTACAACATAGCTCATGCGGTAGCAGCCTTGGCCTTCTTCCCCCGAGGCTTCTTCGCTGGCCACGACTTGGGCTCCTTCTTGGTCGCAGAGAGGGCCGAGACACGGGCAAGGAGGACCTAGTGACAGACTCATGTGTCAGCAAACAAGCTCTCCTGCGCGAATGGCAAAGAACGTCATTCGGAAGAAAGATGTTATCGCCATAACGTCGGACGTTCCGCGTCTCGTTTGAACGGCGCCCGATAGCGACAGACGAGGTGTCCAGCCGGTTTGATCGTTCCGACTGGAGAGATTTCTCTTGCACACATGTCCACACCCATCAGTTCAAGAGCCCGAGGGCCAATCTCGTGGGTTCTAGCAATTCATGTGCAGCTCTCCGCGAACGGGAGAGCAAATAAGATGAAAAATAGGATTGGCATGACACTCACAGGGCGCAGGTCAGGGCGGTAGCCGCGCTTGGACAGCTTCGCCGCCGCACCGAGGGACCGCCTGGGGCCAGAGCGGCTGCGGATGGAGTAAGTGGCCTTGGCGGGCTTCACAGCGTTGGGGGAGGCGCCCTTCTTGCTGTAGGAGAGTTGGATGTTGGAGCCGGTGTCCGTGACAGCGATGGTCTGAGAAGGATAGGTCCAGTTCAGTAATCGAGTAGTTGCGCGACCTGTTTCTCGCTTTACCTTGGCGTTAGCGAGACCGGAGTACTTGTAAGAGTGCAGGTTGGGGAGGTTACCCTGCAGACGCAAATTTCAGTACCATCATAATGATAAGAAACACAGTAAACATACGGCCTCTCTGGAGAAGACAGGGCCCTCCGGCACCTTCTTCACCATGAACGAGTTGTACTTCTGTTAACGCCAAGAGTACACGGAGTCAGCACTCCTGAGAGCCTCCAAATAACCGAGAGCATGGACGAACACGGATGAGGAGCCATTGAAGATCGGACGACATTGCGAAGGGGGGTCTTGCTGGACAGTCGCGCGCTTGGCGTCGGACGCGACGGCGGGGAGGCGTGTGATCAAACTGTACAGCGGGCAAACCGCAACAAATAGCCGGAAAAGGGAATCAGTAGCAGGAACGGGGCGACTCGCTGCGACGTCTCTTGGTGCGATGCCATGAGTGAGGATACACCAGTTATGTCCTTCTCACATGCTATGCAGGTAGTGTAACTCTATCCGACAAAATTATTTGCTGTGAATTTTGAAGCGAACGAGACTCCGAGCCGTTTCTCTGCAAGCCCTTTCCTTGGTATCACTTTCGACAAGCGACCCGAAGCAACCAGTGCCATGCCTATTTACCGTGAATCGCCTATAGTCTCTACGAGTGTCTTCACTGTCGACGCGCGCTCTCAATACTGTGTGGATTGTTGCGTTCTATGTTACGAAAGTATACAAGAAGATCGTCTATCATCAACTAGCGATGGAATGTGGATAATAATACGGATGTAAGCAAGCGCTTCTTGAAGAAAATGACAGTAGATTTCGTTGTGCCTCGGCTCACGGGAGTTTTCTTGTCCCTTCGTAGTTGCCTTTCCACTTTAATGAATGTACCAGCCACCCAGCTGGCCGGCAAGGACAACATAACCGAGGTAACCGTTGGCCTGGAGCTCCGTTAAGAAAGCACGGACTTTGTTGAGAAACAAGAGCGCTCACATCAAACTTGTTCCAGCAATCTTGCGGGTCCTCTGTATCCAGCGTAACAAGCTGCCACAACAAATGGGCGGCACACCCGCCCACAGACACCGTGTAGTACACCCATCCCTGGCCAGTTGCATACCCAGCATAGGCCAAGGTCGCAACAAACATTGCCGCAAACATGGAAAGAATTGGCTTGACGTAGTCGCCAAAGAGGACGGCAGTAGAGTTAACACCTGCCTTCACGTCGTCCTTGCGGTCTTGGCATGCGTAGATAGTGTCGTAGACGATCGTCCAGCAGAGGGTGCCGAAGGTGAGAGCCCACACGGGTGGGTATTGGTAGTCGTTGGGGGCTGCAATGAGCCAGGCGGTCGGGAGACCCCAGTTCATAGCGAGACCTGACAAAAGAATGCGCAGTCAATATAGCTAATGTGGCTCAAAATGAGGAACGACATACCGAGCCAAGCTTGCGGCCAATTAGTCACACGCTTCATGAGGGGGTAGAAGGCGTGCAGAGGGAAGACGCCGAATGAACCGCAGAGGAAGCTGTAGATCGTTTAGTCAGCGGGTGGGGATAGGAAGTTGATAGATCGTACGCACGCGTTCATAGGCACGTACGAGAGCGCCCAGAAGAAGACGGCGACTTGAAGGAAGAGGAAGACCCAAGCACCGAACATGGACACAGCACCAGAAACCAAGGGCCGGTTCTTGCAACGCTCTGGCAAAATATACATATCAGACCACTCTGCTTGTAGTTCTAATGGGCTTAGTTATACTGACCGACTTGAGCATCGAAGTCCCTATCGCAAATGTCATTGATGGTGCAGGCAGCGCAGTGGAGCAGAGTGCTTCCAGCAAAAAACGCCGCCATGATGTACGCCAGCTGAAGAGGTTCTGGGTGGTTGTCGCGAAGAGCCATGACGTATCCCCATGCTATAGATCACGTCTCTCAGTATGAAATTTAAGTGGAATGGATGATAGTGCTTGCCGCAAGGCCAGAAGATCAACATGGAACCAGCCGGGAACTTGTGCATCCTGGCGAGTTCCCAGTAACCGCGCCACCATGGCTGAGAGACCTTCGGTTTTATGCTGCCGTTGAGAAGGGGCTTCTGCTCTTGGGTCTTTACTTCAGATGCCATCGTGGTACAATGCCAGTGGTTGCTGTAGCTGTAGGTGGAGGTCGACGACAATCTAGGCCGACCGGGATGACTGCCTTTTAACTTGATCCCAGTGGAAGTGTTGCGTTCAGAAAATACTTGACATTCGGTTTTAGACGAAGACCGTGCCACAGGGAGTCATTTGCGAACGGCGGACGCAAATGATATGATAGTCTACAACCGTTTCTTCATCGAGAACAGCTAGTTGTCGGGAGATATGCTCCGGCAGATGCAAGGGATAGCCACCATCAGAGAAATTCCTAATGGGCGACGGAGACGAGTTCAGTGAATATTCTATACATAGTCTGGAGGTCACAGGGGCGGCAACGGCGCCAAATGGGCAGCTCAGATCAATTCAGCGCATGATCAACGAAAGTTTAGCGCGATGTACTCACCGTGGCAAGCTTGAGTTTCCCATGGAGGATGGAGGACTTACTTGCGGACAACGAATGGAGACTCGAGTCTGCATCGTTACTGACGAGAAGTACTGGTAAGAACTGTGTGCTTTTCTGCCAAAAGATCATAACATGTTGGCATCATGCTGACATTTGATGGAGCGATGGCGGGATCCATCTGCACCAAAACGTACAATTGCGATTCATTTCCGGCTAATGAGACTGAGTGAAGGATGCCTCCAGAGAACGTTAGGCAGGCCGGCCGTGTATGCTTCCCAATCAGAATACGACCCTATGATTCTATTGATCCAGAGGCACGGAAACAGCTCTCTCCCTTAACAGCATGCCATATTCCGCCAACGAAAGGCGGAAGGCTCTCACAAGCCAACGTACAGTAGGTGAGAGCGCATCTGATGTTGGGGCGAATGGTCCGACCAGAGATAACAAATACAATAGCAGACGGCAACGCCGACCACGTAATCTGGGATATGGGCGTCGATGCATATCGATGTCGCAAAGAACAGCAGAATCGAATGCGTCGTGATTCTATCAAATGCGGTGATCACATCTGGACCTAACCTCGACATATTCCAAAAGCGGATATCCAGGTAGCATAGCATTCGATCGTCCTTCCCGGCCTTCCCAACCTTGAACCCGCCTACGCACAAACATGAAGCCGGTGCGCAAATTATGCCTGATTTAGCCGCAGTGCACTCCCCGAATCTGGTGAAGTATCCTTAGGAGGGCTTTCGTTCCGTGTTGAATAACAGACAATCAAGCGACTATGGCGCCCATCTACGTCTCCAGTAATGGCTTTGCATTGACCATTCCGCCCAAATTGGTTACGCTAAATCGACTATGGTTTGCGTTGGGGGCCGCCGATCCGTATTTCAAGGCTGCTGGCCAGAGCAAAAACAGGTCTGCTCTCGCCTACTCCGCATTGGCAAGCCACAAGATGTCCTCGCACACAAGGTCCATCGCAAACGAAACGCACTTTCTCAAAGCTCTGAAGCCGGACAGGCTCAGTATTGTTCTTGTGGGACTGGTTGTCGCCTATTACATTGCGCTGTACTTCCGTCAGAAGGCACGCAATTATGCACCTGGACCCACCCCTTGGCCCATCGTCGGTAACTATGTTCCTACTGAGAAGTCATGGCTATTCTTCCACGATCTCTGCAAGAAATACGGTGAGTAAAATATCTGGCCTTTGGATCGGAGATAGTTAATCCTTACTATTTGTCTTTGTAGGCCCTATAGTCCGGCTATCCCTAGCTGGCAATGAGATGCTCATCCTGGATGATCTCGAAGACGTCGAAGAACTGGTAAAGATGTGCCATGTTCATGATATACATATTGTGACGCTCATTAATGTTTCTCCCTCAGCTTGGCAAGCGTTCGAGCAACTACTCTTCGCGCCGGCAACTGACATACTCTGGAAAATACCGCTCTATCGACAAGGTATGCCTGCGCTAATGCATCTCCTCATTTATCGACCAATGCACCACTTTTTACAGCGCCTCGTGCTTCTCCCTTATGGTCCGCTCCTCAAGAAGCAGCGCGCAGCAGCCTTTCAGATGCTCAACGCCCGTGCTGTCGGGGGGTACGAAGGCATCCAGGAACGCGGATCCATCAAGCTCGTCACCGACATCCTAAAGCAACCTACAAAGGCCTACATCAGCATCAAGTGGTACACTGCTGAGACGCTTCAAACGCTCGTATATGCGAAACGGTTCAGCGAGGATGGAAACGACTTGAAGACACTGTTGCATGTCCTTGAGACTTTCATTCAGGATATGCACCCGGCGAGGTACCCCGTGGACAACCATCCGATCTTGGATAAGCTGCCCGATGCGTTGTCGCCTTGGAGGGCTGAGGCTAAAGAGAAGCATGACTATGAGTTCACTGTAAATACTCTTGCCATCTAATGCCGGGATGCAGCTGCTGATCGTTTATTGCAGTTCTACAGGCGTCTCCTCCGGGAAGTCAAGCAACGCATGGACAACGGGGAGAATCTCGAGTGCTTCGCTGCTCGCCTCTGGGAAGATGTCGAGAAGAACGCCCTGGACGAGACCTCGATGGCCTATCGTAAGTTCCTCCTCATCCCAGCCTATTGTTTTCTCACAGTCTGACACCTTCTGCCTAATAGTCGCCGGCTCTGCCTTCGAAGCAGGGACGGACAACACTGCCGGTACGGTCCTGTGGGCGCTGGTTGCGATTTTGAATTATCCCGAGACGATGAAGAAGGCGCAGGCGGAAATTGACCGTGTTCTTGGCAAGGACGCAAATATGCCCCCGTCATTCAAGCACTTCGAGGACTTGACGTATTGTACCGCTCTCGTCAAGGAGGTGTTCCGGTGCGTCATTGTATTCCGTGGCTTGACAGTGAATGAGACGCTAATCTGGTGATGGCCAGATGGAGTCCCGTCGCGCCTGTCTCTGCCCCGCACCAGAGCCTCCAGGATGACGTCTATAAGGGCTACTTCGTTCCCGCTGGAACGACCGTCGTACCCAACATCTGGGCCATCCACCACAATGAGAAGCATTACCCCGAGCCGTTCTTGTTTAACCCTGAGAGGTTCATGCCCAAGAACGGCGAGAAGCTTGGCACGGAGTCCTTGAATGAGGGCCACTGTGGATTTGGTTTCGGTCGACGGTGAGGACATACCTTGTTCTAAAAGAGCGGTAGTGACTGATCAACTCCCTTCAGAGTCTGCCCGGGTCAGTATCTGGCGTCGAAGTCCGTATGGATGGGGATTGTCACACTGTTATGGGGATTCGATATCCTGCCTCCGACCGGGGCTAACGGCAAGCCGATCTTGCCTGACCCCTCCGCTGTCCGTAACGGTCTGACTGCGTTAGTTGCGTTTACTGCATGTCTCGAGTGCGCGTTTATTGACGAGAACTCTGCAGCGAACCAGATGCATTCGACGTCGTCATGAAGCCTCGTCGCGCTATCGACGTCGATGCGCTGACCCAGGCCTGGGCAAACTAAACGGACCTTGGATGCTTCGGTCGTATCTGTATAGCGAGATGTGCACAATGTAGTACGTATAGATGATGACAACGTGGAGGAATATTTGGATGAACAGCCATACTATCTATGTTGGGTACTTAGTTTTTTCGCGATTCATACCGTGTTTCTACTATATCCTTCTCACAGTGGAACATGCGCGGCTACAGACATATCCTTCCAGTGTCAGGCGACGGCCATTTCAAGGCCTCACATTTGCGTGCCACCTCCGAGTCCGCGCTGCCACAGGAATGGGCCTGACTTGCGGTAATTGACCTTGGCTCCGAGTATCATGCAGAAGTTGCGACATGACTTAATTATCCGGAGCTGAGGGGCACAACGCCGACTTGGTTCTCCAAGACGCCCGTCTCCAATTGCTGCGCCTTAGTCGAATGCGCTCGGAACTTGTTAGGAGCCGTTAGCGGTGACTGTCTGGGTCCGTTGTTCCGATCAAATAGGTCAGCAATTTCACGCCGATGGCACCATTGATATTCATGATTGATAGACCCACAACTCCGCGCGGCCGGCAATGTGTATTTGCTTTCCGCTGCGAGTCTGCGACTTACATTTGATTCTTGTGGCAGACGGACCCGAAGCTTGTGCATTCGTCAGGAGTCATCGACTTTGTAGGTCGTATTGTGAGAACAAGGTTCTTCTGGCATTCCAGACATAGTTGTAGGATCAACGGGGAAAGACGATAAGCATCCTGCTCGGCTAAGTCCCTTCGCAGAAGTTACACGTTGATTAAAGGATCGATTGCGATGAATTCTTTCCAACGACATGCGGAAGAGGGGGCCTGAGGAATACAATGCATCAACTAATCGAAAGAGACAAGAGAAATCTATACATGCATTGCAAGTCGTAAAACCCGAAGGTATCTATCGTGCATAACCCAGACCCTCCACGGCTCTAACTCTGGCGCTATGAATTGGAACGGTCCACTATCATGACTGTTCACATTACTTCCGTCTGACCCTTCGAATCGACTACCTTCACAGAATTCTTCTTGCAGTACTGCGGGTAGATGCCCTTATATCCGGCAAGACGGCCGATGATGCCGCCTGGCAGCTTATTAGACGAAAACTCTATACGCACTAGTACAGAGAGCTTACCGAAGAGCCAGCTCAGAAAGATACCTATGGGCTTAGGGACGTTGCCGGGAGCGGAAATAGCCTCGTCGCAGAAAACCATAGCTTGCAAAAGGCTCATAGGCTTCTTCGCCTCATAGCACGAGTTGATGACACCATAGAAACTGTCGACCCACGCCTCATCCAACCTAAAGATATACATCTTGTCAGAATGGAGCATGATAGTCGGAAGGGCGTGCGTCGACTTACCCTCGGCCCGGACGAACCGTGAATTCCATGATAACGTTGTCTTCATTAGTGGGATCGACCCAGAACTACACCGGATTTGGTGAGTACCTGAAAATCATTGTGGACAAGCGGACCTACTGTATGAATGTCTCCGGACTTCAAGGTGACGAGGGTACCCTCCGTAACGACACCTTCTTTACCATTGAGGACATATCCGACTCTGCCTTGAATCTGATCAAAATTGAAATAGCCGTCAGAATTGTAGGGACAAAAGCATATATGATACCCACGACTTTAAACCATTCATTCTGGTTACGGTGCCAACTAATAGAAGTTCGTGGGTATATTCTGGAAACACGCATGTCAATGACTTACTGTAATAGAGGGAATGCAGCTGCGGCCAGGAACATATCAGCCTATGCGACTTAGCAAATGCGCAACACAGCATACGACTAACCTGTTTCACGGCCAGCACTGATGAAGGGATCCTTGGGGTTATACTCGCAACGGAATGTGTATTCTCCCTCGTCCATCCGGATGGTCTTATGTCTCCGTGCGCCACCAAACTGAACGTAGTAACCGTCTTCGTCAACCTTCATGGGCACCAGCGGCACCTATTGTGTAACTAGTTAGACCAAGTCTCGTATGAAACACTGTTACACGCCACATATGCGTACCTTTGGGAACAGGAGGTCCTGAACGAACTTGAACAGCCTGAGCATGAACATCTCAGAGAACGGATGTAACTAGCAAGGAGTCCGCAGGATTACTAGTGGCGCTGAACGGTTGACAGGATTTGGCATTCTTCTCTCTCTTTTAACCAGTCGGACTTGGCCGACCCTGAGTCTGAGTCAAGTCCTTGAGAAATGGATTACCTTCATTATCTTAGTCGATCTTTACGCAATCCACCCCAAAGATTAAGGTTAGGGAACTCGTCGAAGCCTTCGTACTGCTCAAGATTGAACGAACATCAGCGGCCAGCCAAGTGGGGATATGGTGCACACGGCCACATACTCATGAAGGCCGCTGTGAGAGATCGTAATTACCAGACGCATTGGTAATCGACTAATCCATGGCGTCCGCGCTCAATCACCAATTCATAGTAGTCGAATTGGTGGATGGAGAGATTGATGGCGCAGCTTAACTGATGAAATTCTGGCTGCTTCTCAGTCGTGGCGCGGAGTGAAAGGTGGGGGGATACGTGGCCAAATATAAGTAGCATGGACCAAACTTTTGGATTCGAGTATCGGGCTGTGGTCAAGCTCGCGGTGATCTGAAGTCATACTCTCCTTCTAAGATTGTGGAAGGATGGAGATCCGGCGAAACGCGCAGTAATCATTATGACAGCGGAAGTACTTTGCCGCCCAAAACAATAGAATGCGACTGTCTGTTTCGAACACTCTGACGCTTATGACTGCGGCACGCTCACTGTCCTTACAGGGTACCCATATGCCATATTTATCTTTATCACATTACCAATCCTCAGGAAACCTCTGAAACGCGCCGCCGACCAGGACGAAAGGATAATAGGTGGATTATAAATGGAAGGCAGAACTTATCGTCAAGATCCAGGCGGGCGTTGTCAATCACCGTGCGATCTTCATCACTTCACGTCCAGGTGGTCCGATGAAGTAGTCTGCCACACCTTTTCCGCCTTTTCTTTGCCGGCACTCTTTATGCAGTATTCAGACTAGTAGCCTGCAAGCCAATCAATGTCTCCATCTGAAAGTGCGTCAGTGACAGGAGGATGATGACGGGCCCACTGAGGGCATGCTTACAGAATAGCAGGATTTTCAAGATGTGAACAGGCTTTTAAGCGTTACCCGGCGCTGAGTTAGTTTCATTGTGGGAGATGATCATGTCCTCGAGGGAGCTCCCAGGCTTCTCAGCCTCGTAGCATGAGTTGAGAACACCGTAGAAACTGTTTGTCCAATTCGTGACGTCTGATCTCTAGGCGGATCAGCGACAATCTACATAATCTTACCCTTCCCGGGACCGAACGATGACCTCCATGCTCGCCTCTTTCCCGCGTGTCGGATCAATCTAAGCTATCCGCATCTGCTGAATTCCTGAAGATCACCCGTGCGGTACCGACGTACCGTATGGTGTTTTGACGCTTCGGGTTGATCAACTTGGAAGTCTCCTTAATCGAGCGACGGTGCTTGCCATTGGGAGCATGTCCGGCTCTGCCTTGAGTCTGGGAGTAAAAGGGAGAAGCGTGACTTAAGGGGATATATAGGTCATTTACAGGATATGTACGTACCGCTGTAAAATAGCCATTCCAGTTGGACGGCCATTCAGAAAGAATACACTTTTATCAGGCACCGCCAGGCTTGCTGTAGGAGTTAGAAATTGCGGCAGTGACCGACAATGTGCCATGGTATCGGCATGGATCTTCGAGTGCGTACACTGAACTAGGAGTGTTCCCGGCGCTCAGCTGGAAGGTCTGGTGCCTTCTAGCACCACCGCACATCTACGCTCCTCCTCATAGTTATAAGAGTAAGAACGAGCTGTAATGCCACGCTTACGGAGGCAAATATGCAGGAGATACTCACATTCAAAAATGGGAGTCCTGCCCGCTCTAATAAACCGAGTACGAGCAACGTTGAGTGGTGGCAAAGAAGCCGCTGATGTTGGAAGTCGATACAGGTTTACATCTCTCTTTGGAGCCTGGGTACGAGCGACCAAAGACCTGCATAAACTCAGGATTCGAAAACTGTGATTCACTTCGGTTCTCGGATGACTTCAGTTGCTAAACTGCTTGTCTGCCTTTTAACAGCGGCAAGGACGCGAATGGCTTCCTACCGCACGAGCAAGAATTGTCACTGAAGCCAGTTGCGATCATAGTGGAGGTAGGCACCAGGCAATGCTGCAGACTCGGGAATGAAGGCGTTGTAGTAATGGTGGCGTTGTAGGAATGATGGCGTTGCAGTGCTTCGATTCGTCAGCGCCGCTCGGAAGGCAAATGTACCAAAAGCGGTATGGTCCCGACGATCGTTTAGTAACACGTGCTCGCGCAACCTTTGCCTCCGTCCAAACCTATCACGGTCCAATGTTTCATGGCTCTGACGCGGTCCAGTCGCTGCCGCTGCTCAGGAAAATGCACAACTGGAGGCAATGCGAATACGCTCATAGGTGTATTATGTTGGCGACACTGGGGTCTCGAATATTCACGCGATGTGAGAATGGATTCTGATCACACTAATTTGAAAGCTGCGCTGACGTATCTCGAATTTTCTCCAGAATACATCGCGCACAGTACGAGCGTGAGATGGCCGACGTTAGTTTGCCCGGGGGAACCTGTGCCTGGTGTGCCGCGTTATACATCAGCGAGTGGCACCGCTTTGACAAGCTCTCCTTGACGGCGCCCAGTGAGTTCGCAGGATCTTTGATGCATCGTTCGTCTCTCACGTCTCAATTGGCGCAGAGCGGTACCGGACGACTGTGAGACCTTCAGCTTGAAGATGCGGTCGGCTACCATACCAAACCTGGTTACCACTGCCTTTGCCGATGCCGGTGAGTGCTGTAACCATTGCTGGGCCAAATCCCCGTGGCCGTCGAGCGTCGGTATATTTGTCGGTGTACATCAGTACCTTGCCCCAGCTATACTCAACGGGCGGATTGGATCTGGTTTTGCGTACTGAAACGTACTCGATACCGACGCATCATTGTCAGAGCTCGGGAGGCGGCTGCGCCTTCGTGCAGGGTACAAATAGTCGCCCTGCTGCTCTCTTGAACTGCATCCTGAGTCTCAAGCACAATGATCTCCTCAGCGTCAGTGCTCAGCCTACTGCTCTCGGCGACTCTCGCAACAGCTGCAATTGTCGAGCCGGCGACTTTTGCAAGCACGTCATTCGACTTCATCGTCGCTGGAGGAGGTACTGCTGGGACTGCAGTTGCCGCAAGGTACGCAAGTCCGGCAAGGTGACTTGTTGCAACAGTGCTAATTCGCACTTCAGGCTTTCCGAGATCGGGAACTGGACAGTAGGGCTCATCGAGGCCGGGGAATATAGGCCGGATGATGAGAACATATTGGTATGAGCAGCTCGTATTTTTACTGCAATTAGTAGTTAATCTGCCTCACAGGTGCCGCAAGGCTGGAACACCGCGCCGACGTGGGGAAATCCAACTTATGACTGGGGTAGGTACTCGGGAAATAGTGTGATGCATTACCTTAATCCCATGCATCAGGCTTCAATACTGTTCCGCAACCGAACTTGGCGGATCGCTCGATCAACATTGTCCGAGGCCGGGTTCTCGGTGGTAGTTCTGCCCTGAACTTGATGGGCATCTTCCTTGCCGGCGCGACTGAATATGACCGTGAGTATACATGTCATATCTTCGTATTGAAATCAATCTAACCTGTGACAGAGCTCGAGCAGCTAGGCAATGAAGGATGGAATTATAATAACACACTGAAGTACTTTAAGAAGGCGACCAACATGTCCGTGGCACCTGAGTATCTCCAGATAGGGGAGCACGCCACTTTCAATCCCCAGTATCACGGTAACAGTGGAGTAAGTTCCGTGCTCAAGATCGAAGTTGTGCCTGTCCTTACAAAATCTTCTCAGCCCATCCACGCCTCTTTCTCTTCCTGGTTCAGTGAAGCTATGCCCCCATTGTACAATGCCATGGTCAACCTCGGCTTTACTCCGGTCCAAGATGGGGTGAGTTCCCTGGGTCCCCTTTTATGACTTCGGTACTCACGTTCGCTCTGTTCAGGGTGATGGACAGGACGCCGGCGACGTTTGGAGCCCTCCGCTGTCCATCAACCAGGATACTAAGACCCGTTCATATTCTGCCATCGTAAGCGCATCAGATCACGATCGCTCTGTAAGTCCTGACGTGATGTCGACAGGAATATTACGGCAGGAACGCCGATAGACCCAACTTTCATGTTTTGACCGGTGCTCAGGTTACCAAGATTGAACTATCGTCGACTCCGGACAACAACGGCAATCTGCGTGCTACCGGTGTGACATATGTCTCTGGAGGACAAACATACACGGCCTCTGTCAGCAAGGACGTTGTGGTCAGCGGCGGCTCCATTCAGTCTCCGCACATGCTCGAACTGTCCGGTATCGGCAACAAGACTATCTTGGAGAGCGTTGGTATTGAGAGCAAAATTGACTTGCCTGCGGTCGGGGAAAACTATCAAGACCACTTGGTGAACTATGAGCAGTTTATCGTGCCCCACAGCATCGAGACCTGGGACGTCATGTTCAATCCGGGCGTGCAGAACGATACTGTGTGGCAAGAGTAGTAAGTCTGCCGAGGTTTCCTCTTCCGGTTGCAAGTTCTCATCTACCCTCTTAGTTTGGTTAACAAGACCGGCCCATACACCTCGTCTGTCAACGTCATCTCGTACCAGACTGCCTCCCATGTCACTCAGAATGACAGCCTCCTTCTGGACTGGCTTGCGGAACTCGACGCACAGTTCAATGCCTCGAACCCTTCTCCGGGACGCCGTGCGATGTACAATATTGAGAGGCAACGGTTGCTTCCCAGCAGCCAGCAAGCCTCAGTGGAGTAAGTGCCATCATATCGTTTGTCCTTGAACGGCCCTGATGCGAGCAACGTAGGGTCTACGCCGCTCCTTTCCACGCCTACGCCAATGACTTTGAGTTGAATACTTCGTACATCCAGATCTCTTCGGTCCCTTCCCATCCCTTCTCGCGTGGCTCTATTCACGTGAATTCATCGGACCCGTTGAATTATCCCCGCATTGATCTCAATGCTTGGGCATTCGATATCGGTGAGTATCACCATTCCTACCCGATTTGCTTGACACTGACGGTCATTATACAGACAGGCACATGATGACGGCGAGCGCTAAATACTGTCGAGTCATCGCCGATACCGATCCTCTGAAGCCCATAATCCAAGAGTATAGCTTCCCCGGACCTAATGTTACGACGGATACTGAATGGGAACAATTTGTCGCCGAGAACGTCATGACACCCTTCCACCCTTGCTGTAAGTGCCCTGTTTAGCTGTATCCTACGTCTATTCTCATCTACCGCTCTTTGCCAGGCACAAACGCCATGCTGCCCAAGGATGCGGGCGGCGTCGTGGATAGCCACTTGACGGTGTACGGCACCGCTAATGTCCGGGTCGTCGATGTTTCCATCCTTCCTCTGGTGAGCATCTTCTTATAAAATTGCCCTACTCGAGCGCTCACTTGGATTATGTAGCAACTCGGTACCCATCTCATGGGAACTACCTACGCTATCGCCGAACAGGCTGCTGACATCATCAAAGCAGACTACGGTGCAGCATGAGATGCGTAAGATGAATGCGCTCCTTTGGATGCCATCTATTTACAGGATAAGTTATTGGAGTCGATCGTTTATGTATAGCTATCTATCGCCACTTAATATTGGCCCGGTTCCATCATTTCATCTTCTTTTCACTTTGATTCCGGCTGCTCATCGTATATTTATGGGCGAGCTGATTATTAGATCTGCTTGCTAGTCAGGCATTAATGGTACTTAGAGTTTCCGTCATCTCGGTGCATGATCGTAATCATTGCGACATCAGCGTGATAGACTCCTCGGAAATGACCAAGCTACCGTACATTCTCATTATTGATACTGTCCCTTCCCTACCAAAAAGGCTCATTTACCGCTAGTCCCGAGCGTCCCGGGTGTCGCAATCCTTCGAATGGTGCCAGGAATCACCTGAATCTGAATATAGCCTTGACTTGCGCCGTGTACGGATTGAGCGTCGATAGCGCGGGATGAGCTCAAATGCGGCCGCGATGAGTACTGTTGGTGACGTATATAACGGAGCCTCTTTAAAGTATATCGATATCAAAGCACCTTGCCCAGTAACTTGCAATGCCCGCTGTTCCTGCTGAGGGTCTCATTGTCGTCACCGGTATCACCGGATACGTCGCCAGCCATGTCGGTCTCGCAGCCTTACAAGCTGGCTACCGCGTACGCGGGACTGTTCGATCCTTAGGTCGCACTGAGGAAATCAAGGCCGCTTATTCCAAGTATGGCGCGGACATCAGCAAGCTCGAGTTCGTCGAGCTTGACGACCTGGAGAGCGAAGCAAAGTTCTCCAACGCCATCCGAGGCGCTGATGGTGTCGCGCATGTCGCGATACCGGGGAGCGTCCCTGGAGACTCGGACGACAACCCCAAGCAGGCGGTGAACTCTAACCTTGCGGTGCTGCGTGCAGCCAGCAAGGAACCGTCGGTGAAGAGAGTGGTATTCACCTCGAGCTCCGTGGCGGTGATTTCGCCGCCGGAGTACAAGGAGGAGCCGTTGACGGATAAGGATTGGAATGATGCTGCTCAGCAGAAATGGGAGAATGCGACGGAGGAGGACAAGAAGAAGCCTGGTTGGGTGGGCGTGCGATACGCTGCCGCAAAAATCTTGTCAGACAAAGCAGCGTGGAGATGGGTAGAGGAAAACAAGGTACGTAACGCCTGCTTTGACTACCTATCAGCGGCGTCACTGACATCGCTCGACATTGCTCTAGCCTGCATTTGACATCGTAGCGATTTTGCCGAACGCAAACTTCGGGCCTGTGCTGTTTGGCGAAGCGCGCTCAACAGCTGCCTGGATCCAAGCAATAGCAAATGGCGACGGCACATGCACAACGCGTGTACCTCCCCGTATGTCCAGCCTATTTTCGTTCTACGAGGAGAAGCTGACCCGAGAATTTAAGAATGGTACATCGACGTCCGCGATGACGGACGGCTGCACGTTCTGGCTCTGAGCGACCCCTCGCTCGGAGGTAAGCGTATTTGGGCCGCTGCCGGGCCGTTTGGCTGGAACAACATCATCCGCACTCTTCGTAAAGAGTTCCCGAGGTTGCAGTTGCCTCCGGAAGTCGATGGACTTCAGGGAGAGCCGGATCGCCAAAAGATAGATAACTCTGTTGCAACCAAGGCTCTCGGAGGGTGGATCAGTCTGGAGCAGTCGATAGTAGACACCGCAAAAGCACTTGGATTTTGAGAAATGTATTGCTGTGATCCTTCTGTAAAATATATAGGCCAGACGGCAATTGACAGTCGAGCACACTAACGATAGGACGACGAACGTGAAAGAGGGACGCACGTGGCTACCTATTGCCTAAAATAGACTATTCCCCACTGCACCCGCCGTAGCAGCCAATCGAGGACGACTACGTACGGGGTGCTACGGGACAGCGCGCGCTATCGCGCCATGTCATTACAACTGACACAGGTCTTATCCAGAATGGCGGTACCGGTGACGCGAGACTCTCCTCTTCTGGCCTATCTCTCCCTTTCAGCCACCGGTGCCAGCACACACGCAGCTTGCTCTACCACAGTTACTACTCACCTCTACCTTATAACACAACCACCCGTCCCCGTAGACTGTTCTGCCCCTCATGTCGCCCAGTAGCCTTCAGCCTACCACCGCTCAACTCAACAATGTTGAGACTCAGAGTATCCGGCCAGTCGAAACAGACAAAGACCTCCCGTCTTCCATCTTGAAGGCGATACGCGCCTTCGAGCACAACCGCCAGCGGACAAAGAGAGCCGAAGATCATGTCAGAGCTAAGGCGAAGAAGGAGAGGAGCAAGGCATTGCCGGAGTCTGTGAAGAGCACCGGTGGCGCTGGTGGGAAGGCGGCACGGAAGTCGAGGTCCAGAGGTGTATGGGACGACGCGGACACCCCAGCGGCGCTAGATGGCGAGAACAGCATATCGCCGCTGCCAAAGTCGTGGGCTTCAAGCGCCAGAAGGCCGGAGACGACGGAGGTTAAGCTTGCGGACTTGATTAGCACCAAGACTAAGCCGCCCAAGAGTAAAGGTAGCCAGTGTCCCTTGTCGTAGCTCCAGGACCACCTAACATGCGTCAGCTGCAGACTCCGACTTCGAGTTTATACCCCATATGCCGTCTGTCATCGTCCTAGACGATACGTTCCTTATCGAGGATTCCAACGGTGGGCCAGACGAGCCCTGGGAGCACATCCTCGGTGTCGAAGACGAGGATGCCAAGGCCAATGCTCCTTCCTATGCCCAGGTGGTGTCAAAGTCGCAGTAAATCATACACATATTCATTCAACATCGGATCGGACCGTTGTACGAGTACCCGGAGGGCGGCGTGCACATATGTTATGACGATCTAGATAATAAGGGACTTGTTGGACGATGTTGAAGGGACGACAGGGTAGTACTGACAGCGTGTTGAATTAATCTCAGATAAACACACATAACCTGGTATAACATTGTAAGATGTAACATCACTATGCGCTCCTGTAATATGCAGTATATGCACGTACCTATGTAAATGAGATATTCAATCAGACCCGATTGAGAGCGAGGCATCCAAATAGTGGGGATGGGCAGAAAGACAGCTTGTGACCTATAGCTTCGAAGGGTATCACAGGCATCCAAGGGCACGGAGGACAACATGGACATGTCCGGGTCAAGTAATTGCCAGATTAAGCACGAGCCATATGCAGAAAACAACCGAAAAATGCGAGGAAATGGACGCGGAGTGAAGAAGGTGCATGCCTGAACTCCCCCAGCATCAGACTGTAGAGTGTTCGCGACTGCGCTGCATGCATGCAAACCCTCCAATCGGACTGGCGAATGCTAGCCTATTTCTGCCGGCAATGGCTTTCTGCGACATGTAGACAGTAGTCCATCGAGCGCCAGAGTGGGGAGCGCAGTGCTTCGAAACAGTGGCCGTCTACGCAAGTAGTGGAGGAATCAGAGAAGAGACTCGTGTTTATTGCGGAAATTTAGGTTCAGTGGCTGTGAACATGAAATACATATATGGAGAAGGCCCCTATACCATTCCCGGCGAGGGGCAAGCGCGGAGATTTCCGGCGACGTCAACTACATGGTGGTGCCCCCCAAGCGACTTTACGGGGTCCTGATTTGCGCTTTCCTGCACGATTCGCTCACGTTTTGCTGCTGTGGCTTACACACGCCATGGATAGTCCCATCAATTTTTCGTAAGTCTTATATGATCAATAGAATATATGTGGCCCATTTTTTACGGCTGTAAAATGACCACGTTAAAGGTGATAAATCGGACATCCGTCAAGGACAGGTGCACCACCTGTCCCGATTTGGATAGAGGCCGCGCGTATACGCAAGGTGGTCAAACTTCGGTGGGTGCAGCTTGCCGTTCCAATTCTTCACACTTCGAACTAAGTATACAAAACTAAATTTCGAGCATATACACATATATATGCTTCTATTTTCTGTAGTCTGCTCTCCCGGTAAATAAACAGGGTCCCTTTTCAACCGAGCTCTTGAAGTTCCTCGTGCTGAAGATGGAGCCTAAGGGGCACTATAGAATGGAGACAAGGATATATACTATTTGTATATAATTTATTAGGTTTATAATTCCATTGTGACGACGTGGAATGACCTGCCGTCTTCTGGGCATCATGCAGGAGGTATGTCTTGACTATGCTGAGCAGCCGGTGCCGAGCCCAAGTAGGCCCTGTTGCAGCGCGTCATCTGAGCAATTTAAGAGTAGAGTAAGCAATGATTAAGATCATCCCAGTAGCAATGAATTACAGTCAATTCTCGTCGGTTGTCCCATTGTTAGCAATATACCGGCTGTAGAACATAGGATAATGGGGACCTCGTGATAATGTATATGCTACTGAGTACTGTCTACCACATAAATCATCTTCCACAATAGCAATATACATTTGCAGGTACATCACGTACAGCAGGAGGGCGTTGTAGAGCTTTACAGGCTGTGGTCAACCCGGAGGCTAACCAGGTAACGCCACAAGTTTTCCTTTTCTGGGTGGTGGTACGTGCTTCCGGGGTCCCGATGCGCTTTCCTGAGTTGATGTCGCGCGTTTTCTGGCCGCCGGCCCCCTGATTCCCGGCTCCCTTTCAAGGTTTGCGAGCCTGTATCCGTAGAATCCTAATCAACGCTAGCTAGCTTCAGATCAAGTCGCTACCATCTCACTCATAGGGAATTTTCTGTGCAATATTGCGAAGTAAGGCGGCAACAACTAGCAATAATGCATAACGGCTGACCGGGGTAAACAGTGGAATTTATCGCGAGCGCGTTGTGAAGGGGGGATCATATCGAAGTCGCGTATAAAGCTGAAAAGTGTTTTGCATTATGCTACCTAGTTGTCCTCTGCAGATCGGAGCATCCATCGCAGCTCTGTACCGATCTCGAGATCAGCCAAAAGCAGCGAAACGTGCGATGCTCATTCTTTAGCGACAAGCGGAAGTCTTGGAGAGCGATACCCGTGACAATATTGCTACTTGGCGACGCCAACGCCAGGGACTGTCAATGGGTTGGCTGAGACGCCACAGTATCCAAAACGGGAGGGGTGAGCGCGGGAGAGACGTCCGAGTGCCGACGGCAAGAACCGAATATAGGGGTTCTTTGTCGGGCATGTATCATCGCGCTGAGACGCCCTCCTCGTCCTCCCGCTCCCGACGCGTCCAACGCTCGGTCCGCCCCCGTGATACCTTTTAATAGCGGAGAGGCCACTTATTCAATCCGCTGTTGTGTACCAGGCATCAACTGATCATGGCCACCGGTGCGTCTCACTCCCTGTCCGCTTACTTTGAGCCGAATAGACTTGCTGATGACCTATATCGTTTCATTCCGTCGCAGCGAGCGCCCCTGCTTCGACCGTCAGCTTTCCTTCCGAAGAGCTCATTCCTCCTTACTCTCATCCACCATCCAGCTATCTGCATCGACCGCCTCATCTCCCGTTCCGGCGAATATCTCTGCCTACCGCGCCCAGTGTCGGCAACAGACAGTCTGTTGCCAGCCTAGCATCCTTTGACTCCTTGCCAGAGGATCAGGCTGTGCCTGGCGCGTCCATGCCTGTTGTCCTCAAGAATGCTGTGAAGAAGAGCAAGCCGCGGCCGACGTCCCTGGAGGTGCAGAGGAGGAGCCGAAAGAAGGAGAAGGAGAAAGACAAGGGTTTGGAAGAGGCGAGGCAAGCAAAGAGGAGGAAGATCATCCACGAGTTCTATGAAACCGAACGGTCGTATGTCGATGGATTGGACCTCATCTATTCCGTGAGTGCGTTTGCATTCCGTTCGCGGTCCTGTATTAACCATGTCTCTTCCAGCACTTCTTGACTCCAATCATCGAATCACTGGAAACATCCACTCCCCTGCTTGATCGCGCGGAATTGACATCCGTATTTTCTAACTTTATAGACATTTGGAACCTGCATCGCGCGTTTTTCTCGTCTCTATCCACGTACCTGAACAGTTCCCAGGACTCTACTGCACCTCCTCCGGTCTCCCCCATTCTGCTCTCGCATTTCCCGTACTTGTCAATGTACACCCCTTTCATCACTTCCTTCTCCACCGCAATTGCGTCTCTTAACTCCCTGCTCTTGTGCAAACCAGCCTTCACTGCGTTTGTGGCTCAGCAGGAGGCGCATGAACGCTGCGGAAGGCTGAAACTCCGCGACTGGTTACTCACCATTGTGCAGCGGTGCCCCAGGTATCTTCTGCTGCTGAAGGACCTTATTGGGTGCACCAACGAAGAAGATCCAGAGTACAACTCGCTAACGGCAGTACATACTCTTGTGTCAAAAAGTACGTCTTCTGCGATATTTGGTTGCCATTCAGCTCTAAATGCGTCGTTTAGTCACGCTGTCCTTGAACGCGTCTTTGCATACTCATGCCCAGACTCTCGCCTTGCTTGCGCTTCAAAGGAGCACCCCTAACCTTCCACCGAACTTCCAACTCATAACGCCCGGACGGACTTTCCTCAAACGTGCCCCTTTGTTACAGCTCGACTCTTCCACGCCCAAGGAGCGGGATTTCCTCCTTTTCTCGGACGTCCTAGTCTGGCTTGCGTCGGCGGAAAGAGGAGACGCGGTCGACGACTGGGACTGGGGCATCCCTCATTCTAGCTCTAATGCCGGTAGCAAGAGCGCTCTCACGCGTCCGCGAATGCTCCGTACGCGAAGTAAAAGCGAAGCTGAGCTTCCTACCTTCAAGTCTTCACCCAGTCTGTCGTCGAGCCCTGGTTCGGCGCTGCCCATGAGCCCGAGTAGAAAGAAGAAGGTCGCGAGGTATGCCAGCAGCGGGATGGAGGAGAAGTGGGTGTACAAAGGTCATGTGGATCTCGTCGACCTGGACGTGGTCGTCAGTCCGACTAGGGAGGTCGGGGATGAGAGGAGGTTCGAGGTATTGAGCCCAGAAGCGTCGTTTGCTGTCTATGCAAGTGAGTAAGCGAATTTTTGTCGTCGACAGTCAGTGCTGATGGCTCATATAGGCAGCGAGGATGAACGGGACGAGTGGGTTGCGGCGATTAGGAACGCCAAAGCGTCTCTGCTCGTATCGCTGAACGTGATGCATCCGAATTCCACGCTCACCTCCTCTACATCGACACAACATCTGCGCCGGACGCTGCAGGCTCTTCCACATTTACCGGAGGATGATCACCGGAAACCTCGGAGAGGCAAGGTGGAGCACTTCGTGCCGGCTATATGGATACCGGACGGTAAGACCGAGAGCTGTATGCGGTGTGGGCGGACGTTCGGCTGGAGAAGAAGGAGGCATCATTGTAGATTGTGTGGGCGGTGTGTTTGCGGAGGATGTTCGGGAAGCGTGCGTACTTTTCATCTTGGTTTCATTGACCTTGCTGACGAAAAGCTTTTGGCTCCAGACCTTCTTTATCTCCGATTCGAACGCGAAGGATTCGAACAAGCCCGCAAGAGCGTGCGATGCATGCTATGAGACCGTCTTTCCAGTTATTCAAGACGGCTCGTCGCCTACTGATGCTGTTCCTCCTGCACAAACGATCGGTACTCTCTCCAATTTCCCCTCGTGGCAGTCTATCTCCATGCCATCATTGGCTCTACCGGGACCGGGTGCGCGGGCATCCGCTCTCATGGCGATTGACCTGGGAAGTCCGAAACGGCCTTTGGAGGCTGTCGCCGAAGGCGACTCGGGGGTCGTGACGCTTGATGACGGGAGTGAGGTCGTGGTGCCACCGTTGTCCAGGCTGAGATCGAAAACGTATAACAGGCCCAAAAGCTATGTGCAGATCCTCGAGGAGTTCCAGGAGCAAGAGCACGGCTTGTCGCCGAGTTCGGTCGCTCCCGGGCCCGGTGATTCGACAGTTTCTCTGGCGGAGACGGAGGACGATGGAGCGTCGGATGTTCCTGTTTCCCCTAGGAGGGAGGATACGGCAAGGAGACATAAAAGGTTCTCGCTGCCTATGGTCGCACTGCAGACGACTGCGGTTACGGCGCGACCTACCGAGGACCCTAGATCAAAGCGGTACTCGTTGGTGCTGAATGGGAGGAATAGTCATCTTCACGGACAACACGGGCACATGCATAGCGCGCATCACCATCACGTCCAGTTTGCCCACCATGCCCACCCGCACGGACATCATTCGCAGATGCATGGGACGAGTGGCGTAGATGCTGAGACTACTGGTGGGAAGGAGGCAGGTCTGAGCAGTGGTGCAGCGGCCGTGAAGCTGAACGAGCTGCTGGGGAAGGCGCGAGCGTCCTGAACGCTTGTGTGAGCGGAGTTCATTGCCCCCAGAGAGGGATGGGTTATCATTTATGGCGAGTTTATCTGACTCTGCATGCTTCATCTGTGTTGGATATCCAGTTGATCTGTTTGCTGGATCATGTTTCGTAAGAGATCGTTGTATTAATGATCCATTAACCAGTGCTATCTATTCGTCCATTAAAGCCATCATTAGCTGGCCCACACACATCATCTTGCTTACAACCCATCTTATATGCACTCCATTGCTTGTAGCTATTTTGTACAACGTACATACTTCCATGCATAGACTATCCACAATACACGAAGCACTCACGTCACCCTGATACATCCTCGGACGAATCGCTGCAAAATGTGCAGTCTGGTATCGACAATATCGACAGACCTGTACTGCAAGCACCGACTCGGTCGTACGCCAGAGAACGACCTTCTTCTACCAATGGTTTAACATTGGGACAAGATGGGCGATCTCTAGCATACTGGAATTGGATGGTTGTGGTTGTTCATCAGGCCCTTGTTGGCAATTTGATCGTCCGTCGTTAGCTAAGTACCAGACCCACTTGTCCTGATTCTCCAGTCCCCTCGGGCTCGTAAGCGAGAGTGCGCATGCTCCTCCTCTTGGCCATCGATGAGCCAAATCAGTCAGCCCTGCGGGCTTTCCATAGTTGGTCTACATGGCGGCGTGGTCGGCAGCAGTCTCGAGCGTGGAGGCATACAAATGGTGCAAGCCGAGGCAGGACAGGACGGAGCTAGGTAGTGGATCGCAGGCTTGCATGCCCGACGAGCGGTCGAGGAACGTTTCGGCCGCTCTGGATAATCAGTGTGAGAAAGCGCAAATGCAATCAATCTCGGCGGGAATCATAAATTATAAAGGGCGGGGCCTCTCACCAACGCGTCTCTCCCAACGTACTCCTCGTCGTCGACCTCGTCATGTCCATCACCAAAATCCACGCTCGCCAGGTATGTCGGCGTCGGACTCGCAGACGTTGTGTCGCGCTGACGGCTCGCAGATCTTCGACTCTCGCGGCAACCCTACCGTCGAGGTTGACCTCACCACCGCCAAAGGTAGATACAGATATACAGAGGATATGACCAGATGGGACTTACATACTTTCGCAAGGCCTCTTCCGTGCCTCTGTGCCATCCGGTGCTTCCACCGGTATCCATGAAGCTGTAGAGCTCCGGGATGGCGACAAGGCCAACTATGTCGGAAAAGGCGAGTATCCGCACAATCTAGGACGGAAAGTAACTCATCGGACATGGATCAGGTGTTCTCAAGGCCGTTTCCAACGTGAACGACATCATCGCGCCCGAGCTGACCAAGTCCGGTCTGAAGGTCACGGCTCAGAAGGAGATCGATGACTTCCTCATCAAGCTCGACGGCACCCCGAACAAGGGCAAGTTGGGTGCCAACGCCATCCTCGGTGTTAGTATCGCCGTTGCCTCGGCTGCTGCTGCCGAGAAGGGTGTACCCCTCTACCAGCACCTTGCCGACCTTGCTGGTGTCAAGGCCCCCTTCGTCCTCCCCACCCCGGCTTTCAACGTCATTAACGGTGGTTCGCATGCCGGCAATAAGCTCGCCTTCCAGGAGTTCATGCTTCTGCCCACCGGCGCTACTTCATTCACGGAGGCTATGAAGATTGGCACCGAGACGTACCACACTCTCAAGAAGGTCATCAGCGCTAAGTATGGCATTGATGGTGAGATCAATTTTCGTGATGCGCGTTGCATTACTGACTACGAGTAACTACTAAAGCCGTTAACGTCGGCGATGAGGGTGGATTCGCCCCCAATGTGTCTGGCGCCGACGAGTCCCTTGAGCTGCTCACGGAGGCCATCAAGAAAGCCGGTTACGAGGGCAAGATCAAAATCGCTCTTGACGTCGCGTCTTCCGAGTTCTACAAGGACGGCAAATACGACTTGGACTTCAAGAACCCCAACTCGGATCCTTCCAAGTGGATCTCCGGTGTTGAGCTCGCCGACCTCTACATCAGCTACGTCAAGAAGTACCCCATCGCCTCCATCGAGGATCCCTTCGACCAGGACGACTGGGAGGCCTGGACGCACTTCACCAGCAAGAGTGGTATCCAGATCGTCGGTGATGACTTGACCGTCACGAACCCTCTTCGTATCAAGACTGCCATTGAGAAGAAGGCCTGCAACGGTCTCCTCCTCAAGGTCAACCAGATCGGTACGATCTCGGAGTCTATCCAGGCGTCAGTATCTTCTCTGCTTGTCCAAAACCAGCTACTGACATCTGCTTAAATGTTAGTGCTCAGCTCGCTCAGTCTGACGGCTGGGGTGTCATGATCTCTCACCGCTCTGGTGAAACCGAGAACACCCTCATTGCTGACCTCGCGGTCGCTCTTGGCGTTGGTCAGATCAAGACCGGCGCTCCTGCGCGCAGCGAGCGTATGGCCAAGTACAACCAGATCCTCCGCATCGAGTAAGAATGTCCTTGCTCTTGGAATGCTCACAGTACTGACAGTCATCCTAGGGAGGAGCTGGCTGGCTCTGGGGCGACCTACGCTGGTCTCAAGGGTATTTCTGCTGGTCTTACACCCCCTGAACTCCTCAGGAAGTAAGAGTATCGTTGTACAGTGGTCATTGGGGAGAAGAAGGGAAAAAGAAGTGTTGCGCTTTGTATCTTCGCAGAATCATGACATAGACAGTTTCCTTACGCAATGTATCTCTTCTGGTGTTCGTGTCGCAATTTGTATCTGTATCCTCGGTCTCGTTGCGTGTGCCACCGCAGGCGGATTATGACCATGTTGGTATACAGTATATTTTATATTGCGTTGCTGACAAGAGGAGGTGAACATACTCATATACACGATTTCAATAACATGCTACATACGCTAAACCAGTCAAATGAGTACAGTATCCTGCAATGACGCTATACACTAGATCAGGGAATTCAGATATAATGATATTAGAAGAGCAAGCGATAGGAATGCGAGTGGTGCATGGTATGTCATGACGGCGGGACGTTCAGATGGGAACCCCTGGATACAAGTTCCCTGGCAGGGATTGCAGTTGGTGGAGGTTGAAAATGAGAGGGAAGTGATACACGGGCAAACTGAGTCTCGCTCGGAAAGATCGACGTCTGACCTTGGGCATCATCCAATCCCGCTGGCAATTCGGTGCGCAAGGAAGAAACGGCCATATGTGCTGAGAAGCCGATAGGCTCAGCAGACGCTGGGAAAGTTGTTATACTGGTGAAGTGATCTGGGATGATGACGCTCATGCTCGAAGTCATGGGCAGATCGTCCTCTCGCGGAGCCTGGTGTACTCTGTGTAGAGTCCCACCCAGTGGGTCTGGCTCCGTAGAGAAGTTATAGTCTCGATGTATCTTCTGATGCTGAAGCAGATTATCATGTCGACTGAAGAACTTCTCGCACGACGGGTAAGTGCATTGAAATGCTAGATAAGGGTGTTATCCAAGGAGAGACAGGATAGGTAATGGCTCGACTCACGTTTGTCATGGGTGTGAATAGAACGGATGTGTCGCTTTAGATGTTCGCCTCTACTGAAACATTTGCCGCAATCTTGGACCTTGCACATATACATTCGACCATTCTGAGAACGGTCCCTCTCCGGGGCATGTGCACCGACCGGCACGCGCCGGCCGCGACTGCGTTTTGTGAGATTTGGAACCGGAACAGGAGGAGCGATACGCGTCCTTGGTCCGCGACGCTCGCCTTCGTATGGAATGTCCGGGAACGTGAGCTGTTCAAGGAAAGTATATTGGGATGACATGGACGGCGGCACGGCTGGAACATGTCTTTGGGTCGGTGACATGAGGCGAGTGGGCTCATTGGCGCTTGAATAGAGCTGCGGATCCAGAACGAAGGGTGCTGGGGAAGCGGGAGGTTCTGGTGTGGGAGCTGAAGCGGGAGGTGGAGGCGGGTCATCCTTGGCTTTGCGCTTCTTCGCCGGTGGCTTGTTCCCCTTCTTCGACTTTGTGGGTGAGCCAGTGGTCTGAGAGCGCGTCACTCGACGCTGACTTGCAACGACAGTGGAGCCGGAAGCAACCTTCGCATCTTTCGCGTTCGTGTACGGCTAGCGGGGACACAAGTTCGGCTCCTGAGACGATATGGCCAACGGTCATTCACATACCGCGTCAGTAGACGTATTATTGGGCTGCGTGTCCTCCACGGCCTCAATGCCCGCGTTCTTGTCTTGCGATTCCTCCATTTTCGAACGCAAGCGAATGCTTCGTTATTTTCGAATAAACACAATCGACTTTTACCCTTCATGCCCCATGGGGTCAGATGAAATATCTGGGTGCGGTAGTACTTCACTCACTGATACAGGCAGAAGTCCTCAGTCCTGTTAGCTTCGTCTTCGACGTCGTCTAGCCGAGCAGATAGAGGTCAAGGCGGAGATGTTCATACACTCAGCCCCTGTTCTGCGAACGCGGAACTAATTTTCGCATGCGTCGGTATTTCCCACATTGCCACGTGCGCTGCCGTTCCTGGGTTCCTCGAGGCTTCCTGGACCTCTTCCTGCATCGACGTATTCGCCTTCCATGCAGCATCTGCAGGTATCGACGACATCTGATATCTCATGCCCGCGGGGATTCTTCGCTCAGAACATCATCAATGATTGTCAGGCTCGGCAAGCAGGCTCACATGCCAAAGTCTCCGACGTTGAGTTGATCAAGCAGGTTGCCTGGCACGCAGCGATGAGCGCGTAGCGACATTTGGGAGAGGAGGTGGAGGATGCCGGTTGTCGCCCATCAAAGTATTGCTCTTCCAGCGCAATACGAAGAAGAAGTTATCTGGACAGGTGTCTGACTGGGTAGTCTCATTGTCAGAGATGCGAAGAAAGTACGTGGATCAGCTTCAGACCCAGCCGTCTAACAGTATGCTTTGTGAAGTCCCATCATTGCTATCAATCCTTCTTCAGATTGCCAGAGCTGTATTCACGTGCATTTGCGCCACTGAAGCCAACTTTAATGACCCTGCGGGTCTTGTTGCGAACGTATCCGAAACCTTGCAGAGTTCAGCTGACCGGATGTTCTAGGATGCCGCCATGGACGTAAATGATCGATTTACATGGTTGCTTCATCTATCCAGCTTTGCATTTCTTCGATGCTGGGCTTGGTTCACCGGGAAGATGGACATAGTTCATGCTCTTCTTCAGGCGTTCAGCCTATACGACGTCGATTCAATATCTGCGCTTATCGTAAATCCCTTTTCTATTCTTATCCGTGGACATTGTGAACGTGGCGAAATCACACTCTTCGCCGTTCGGTGGGTAGCGCAATGCCAGTTGATGCTTTACACCCTCTCACGCCACATATTTTGCGCAGCAAGTGAACATGTCTCCCAAGCGGCTCACACTACGATCCGAAATCCCAGCTGGTTCCACTTGTGATATTTGTTCGACTGGGAGCTGAACCCGATCTTTGGCTCGTCCCTTTACCCTGACAGATATATCTCGTCACACTCAAGGGTCATCAAGGTTTTATCTCTCAGGCAAGAATCTGCTGACGTCGAGTTCTCTAACAAATACGGTTATAGACCTGATTGCCTAGAAGGAAGACAAGTTGCTCATTGAACTGGCGCGAAGACGGCCATCACGGCCAATCTTCCCATCCGATTTACTTTCGTTGGCATCTCTCGGAAAGCAAGCTACCCTTCTCATTCACCTTATCTTTTCTCTCGAGCACTGATACTGCGCACGTATCAGAACTATCTCGGCCGAAGCAAAGAGTACCGGGATCCACGCCGAGTTCCTCACATGTGACCTTCGATCTGGACGCTGGCTTCTACGCTTTCCCCAACCATACAGTTATCCGTGTCGAGACTCCTCCGATGGCCTTGAAGAGGTAATCTCAACCCCGTGCTCCGGACGGTTCATTTCGTCTGTTCTCTCAGCTGCCGTTGGCAAAGTTCAATGACGAATCACGTTCCATATTTGCTTCCGAGAGTATGCTGTATTGGCTTCTGGACTTTTCTCAAGCTCGGCGCGATGAGGAACAATGGTGCCTAACCAAAGCCTCTTGGCAGAGCCAACGGTGCATATGGTTTGCTCAGCACCCCGAGTATTCCTTGTCTGGTCGCCCTGCTCTACTATGTCTCGCTGCGCGAAGTCTATGCTACAGCACCCATACATATGATCCTCTCATGGACGTATTTTCGTCTCTTTCAGGATAGATGGCCAGGCCTCTCTTCTCTCAAGTCGTACGACAAAGATAATGGCTATCTCTAAGGCTCGCTCTCGTACTATGATCCGCTCATATCCGACATTGTTCTCTCCGCCCCCACTCGGAACGCGACTATTAACACCACAAAACCCACGGTGGCTCAATGACAGACTTCCTCTCTTCTATCCTCCCGAGCTTTTCGATAACCCGCTCGTTTCGTCCAAACGAGGGATGGGTCAGAAGCGTAACTATTCCAGGCGGACGCCCTCTTGACCTGGTACAGGCCTTCTTGCGAGCATCGGACGGGATGTTGAACTTGCGAGCTCTTGCGGACCATATGGGCCGGCGATGTGTGCAGGTCTAACCTCGATGGGTGGGCTGTCCTCAAGCTTTTGGCCTCCCGAGCAATTCGCATCGAACTCTACTGCGCCTGTCTATGCCCGGTGGTTATCCTGGCCTTGGATGCATTACGCCCTCCAAATGGCTGTTCTGACGTACGATGGGAAGGTCGAGACGAGTACGATACCATTGTGGCCTAGCATTGCGAGCCTCAAGGCCCGTAGTGGCTGAGGATGGCAAGCCGGTACCCGCTGACTGGCATCGCTACTATACCAAGGATTCGACGTTGGGTTTATCCCGGAGACCGTAGCGGCGTTCCGGCGCCCTTCCTCCCGCTCATCGACATCTGATATCTGGCCATTGGATCTTGTTCACTCCGGGAAGCTGTTAAAGTTCGTGGCCTTATCAGGCATGACCGGACCAAGGTCGCGGGACTATGTGGCTGGAAGATCTAAAGCAAGATAGCTTGAGCGATAAGGCCTATCATATCACGGGTTAAGGTGACTCCAGAGACAAAAGCACAACACAGGTGAAGTGGCAAGCTGCTATTGGCTGCATGTTCAGAGTTGCTGTTCCCGCCGTTCGTTGTTGCTGTTCCGTCTTGGGACGTTAAGCTGCTCCAGGGCCCGTATGCACCCGTTATAGCCATGGGGATTCCCGCGTATGTTGGCAGCAAACAGGTGCCCGAAATAGGTCGCTACTGTGGGGAGACCATGCATGTTATGGTTACGGTCTAAGACCAGTATACTGCAATCAGCATACCTGACATAGTCACAGAACGATGGATCATCAGCGGGGTCTTTCCTTCCGCATAGGTCGCTCCAGGGAGGCTCTTTACGTCCAGACTGCAGAACTCGCGGCTGCGCTAGTACCGTGCGTGGCTCTGTACGTACTCGAAGTTCGGATGCGTTAAGCTCTCCGACCGTCACCTGGGATGTCGGAAGGGAGATGGATGGGGGATTTCCCGAATCTAAGAGCCGACACGGACTCGGTCATTGACAATAAGAAATTCAGGACGAGGACATGCATCAATCACCGACTCCGAAGGATCCACATGATTGCAGCCGACTTCCACAAGTAATATTCAGACTCGCCCTGCGCATAGCCAGAGCACGAGCTCTTAGTGCAGATAGATACTGAGATGCGTGACAAGGCGCTGCAAAGGCGACTCTATGCATCCAGGAGTTCCAAAACGTTGGCTGCGGAGACTGTCAAGTCAGCGTCTGGATTGCTTTCGGTTCGAGCTACCGCCACGCAGGTCTAGTGTGTCCTAGACATCAAGATTATCGTGCACGAGCGACCGCACAAGGGATAGCGAGGAACCCCATGTTCAAGGTGGTTTAAATCATCCAGTATTCTGAGAGACGCTGGAAATATGTTGGCGTTCGTGGTTTATCAGTATCTGATGAATCACAAAACGCAACATCTTTCTAGCCAAGCCAAGTAGTCCCTGACAACTTGAAGAACGCAGCAGCAGCAGACCTACCGTCAGAAGCGCTGATATACTTGCCTGATACAGTGCCCATGCCGACTACACATGTTTTGTGCAGACAACTTACCTCATCTACCGGTCGGTCGCGAATCGACATGCGAAAGCAGTATTATGCCGCATGCCACAAGCCGAAGACTCGACCCGGTGGAACGTCGGGATTCGACTGCTGCGCCCTGCGGTATTTAAATTATCAGTACTTTTACGGCACAAGCACCGTGGACATACCACTGCGGACGTCCATCCGCTGTTATGCTTCATCACCGAATAGCGGTTGTCCTTGTGATATTTCCCGCCCGTTCCAGAGTTGCTGTCGGCCGCCAAAATTTGCAAGATCGAACCAGAGCGTCCATTATGAACAAGCTCTGTACCGATCTGTCCAACATGTTCGCTTCAGTCACGGAAACATGAGGAGAACTGAATTGATTGACCGGAATCACCTGCTGCTGTCCCATCTGTACGGCATAGCACCGGACGTACCGCAGCGGCTTCCACGTCCAAGTGATGGCAATGCTGCTATATGAGTCCACCAAACGATCGTGGCCTGGAATGATCGGATAAGAACTGTGGCAATGCCGAACAACTGCAAGGTATGACTCGTCAGCATTCTGAGATGGCATGGAACCAAGGAATAATCACCGTTATTGCAGCGAAGATGAAAGGCCCTTCCGGTTCTTCACTAGCGATACACAGAGTCGGCGCCGTTTGCCCTGATGGAATGTCGGCGGCGGATGGTATCCCTGGACGGAGGTGCCTGGGGGGTATCTGATACCAACTGAGCTGCGCGAGCCAAATGGACGGATATCCGCAGTGGCTCCGGGAGATCATGGGCCAGGCTGCGGGAACTGGTAGCAGCGAACCGCATATTGCGATACGTCGTATTTGAGCCGGTATAGGTCAGCAATATATCGCGATGTCGCAACGCCTGTGCTACATATGAGCGAGTCCAGAAGATTGCGAGGGTATTGTGATACCTCGCACGGAGGAAAGCAAGGTGATTCCACCTGTATGGCTGTCGAGTATATCCGGCGAGCCGGATGGACGGGTATCCGTAGTGGCTCCGGGAGATCATGGGCCAGGCTGCGGGAACTGGTAGGAGCAACCGCATACTGCGATACACCGTATCTGGATCGACTCCTTCGACGCAGGCGGTAGCAATATATCGCGATGTCGCAACACCTGTGTTCCATATGAGCAAGCGGAGAAGATTGCGAGGGTATTGTGATACCTCGCACGGATGAAAGCAGGGTGATGCCACCTGTATGGCTGTCGAGCCTATCCGACGGTGACGAGCCCGGACGATCATCGATAATCATACAACCTGGATAGACGTGTGACTTTGAAGTGGATTCCATCTCTCGGAGCTGATGACGAGTACAAGGCGTTCGTGGCCGAGGACCCGATTATCCACGTCCAACGTTTAGTGGCATATACGACAGTATGTCTCACCTATTGTCCTCCCTGTGAGTCAGGTTCGCGCCACGGCCCTGCGACTGCGCCAACCACGCACTGCAATGGGGCACACGTCACTCGAACTGGATTCGTTATGATCACCCTTGGGCGCACCTAGCATATGATTTCAGCTTCGTTCTCGGGACCTACGCGGATAGTTCCGTTGCACAGCAGTAATACAGTTCATCTCCAGTATGTCCGAGGTACTGATGTGCGCGGGACGCCGATCCAATGGCGTGCAGCAAGCAGCCGCAATCATAGGTCGAATGACTAGTCCAGTCATTCCTGTGCATTAGGCTTGGTCCGAATTTGAGCTGGTGAAGCGGAAGAACGACGTGACTTTTCGGAGGTCCGTGGACGGAGAACTCGCTGGCTCCGAGAAACCAAGCTACTGCGGGACTGGCCGGTCTTTAACGTGCTGCGCCCATAATCGGTCGATGTATGGGATCCGACCGCGGAAGTTGAACGTTGAGCAATCTGGGCTTATCACAGCGAGGTTTGGAAAGTTGTTCATCTATATAGCAATGCGACTGTGCATTATTAGTGGGACTAGTAAGGGAGAAGCAATAGGCGTACGGATGCTCAGGAAGCGAAGGGCTGGAGGAGAACTGACTTTATCTGGTATTACTCGCAAGTGGCTCCTTGTCAGGGTTCCGAAATCATGACCGACTGCTAGCGAGGAGAATGTCAGCCTAACAAGGAGGATCGCAGTGCGGAAGAGTGGTACGGCATGCGACGGCGGTGAGTGCCATTGCTTTATGCCACGTCCGCAAATATTGTTCATGTTTCGGGAAACGGGATCCGACAGGCTTAGGACGGATGTCCTAGTTTCGGAGGTTCAGAGCGACGGAGAAGTTTATGAACACCGGGCTTGCAATTTCCGCGGACTCTCCTGGCCGCGAATCTAATACGATGCATTCATGAGAATCACCGACACGATGCGAGCAGTCTCGGCTACTCACAGGCGCAACACACGAAGACCCTCACTTGGCGCGAATCCCATGGACGACGAGTAGGTGTCGCAGTGATTACCGTTTCCGGGTCGTCCTCCGAGGATGATTCTGCGCCACAGAGTACGCGTAGTCGGGGGACGCGTCTTCTTTGCAAGCTTCCGGTCTCCGCCTCCGCAATTGAATTGGTTCATGGGTGCACCAGCCTCCCGGCGTATTTGGTGCATTGGAGAATCCGGAACGCTATATCAGCTTGCGTGATGTCTGCGGATACGTCTTCGAAACCGGGTTCAGCACGAATATGACTCGGATCGATGAGCGTTCTTCGCAGTTGGAGGTTGCTATGACAATGGGGCCAGCGTAACGCAGCAATACTCAGTACCGCGGGGCCAATGTCGAGCTCAGAGTACCAAGTGCTCAGCATAGGCGATAATAGACTTGATGTATTAGAGTTAACCTCGGTGACAACGAGGGGGATGCCGTAAGTCCGTGAAGAGCATATCATAGGCGTATTCCGAGGGTCGAGAGTCGGATCAGAGATGCTGTGTTGAGTAGATCGAGGATACAGCTGGTGGATGTTGGTGGATTTGCACGGTGATGATGTCAAGTCAAATGAGACTGGAGTCAACCTAGTCGGAGCCGTACATCGATGGCGCTCGGGCCACGCCTGCCATATCGATGTGTTTCTGGTGGCGATCTACGCCAAGTACCCGGGTGTCGGGGCACGCGCTTGCTTCTTTCCTAACCTCTGACTGGGAACCTTAACTCTATCCAATCATCGTAATCAATCACACTCGGTGAGAACAGACAAAGAGGAAGATGACTCCGGAGGTGGATCACGGGTACGGCGCAGTATTAGAGTTGCTTGTGTGGGAGGGCTCGACCTGGTTATTGGCGACATCCATCGCAAGTGTATTATGAAACGAAGAACCGAGCCGAGATTAATGAAAGAGACGAGGGTACGAATGGAGAAATGACAGTTCGTGTCAGGCGGGGCGATACGGAGGCGTCGGCGGGACTGGCCCGGCCGCGATAACACGTTTGACAGCGACGACTCGATGCGGCCACGGTCGAACCAAGGGAACCGACTAACCGAGCGGATCGTAGAAAAGAAGCGGCCCGGCGCCGGCTTCTTTCCAGAAGTGGAATGGTCAGATCTGGGAGTTGAATGGGAGATCTGAGATGCAAAGCCAAAATGCGGGCTGCCGGGTGTGAGCCGGTGAGGGAAGGCGCACGACGGAGGCGCGGGGTCCTGTCGGGGAACGGGCAGAGGCACACTGAAAGGGAAGCGGAGGCCCGGGACGAGATAAACACGCGTACACAGAGGACGACTTTGTGTAGTGGATGGACTGATCACGACGCTCACGAACTCTTACGACGGCCCAGTCTCTTTCAATCGTTTATAATTTCTTTACCCGGCCGACACTCTCTCTCGCGATCACATCCGCCACTCGTGCCTGACTCGACTGCCCTCCTCCGTATCCACCGCCTTATATTTCCATTCCGCCACACTTGCTCTTATACCACCGCCATCATCATGGACGCTGCAAACATGCTCTTCTCTGCCCGCCATTACTCACAGTCATCCATGTTTCACGACCGCACTCACCCATCCTCGCCCTCCGCCGTCAGGCAGAAACCCTACTACTCACCCAATTACCTCTACGCCCACGCATACAGCGATGTGGCAGCCGAGTCAGACCCCACCTATGATTACCTCCAAGCAACCCATTCTCCGCTCTACGACCACCACCTGTCGGCCACCCGTCTCTCGCACGCCCAACACCATTACGCCCTCGTCCAGCCCCCGGCTCGTGACGTATATGGATCCAGCGGTTACAGCCCACCAGCCGTATCCGACTCTATCTTTGACTCTACGTCACCGTCCTATCAGTCTGCCACCCAGCTTCACGACCCCGGTAACCATCACCAGCAGTATGCCCCCGTTTCCATATCCATGCCTGCCTCGTCCCCCGGGTGGCACCCTGCTTCCGATAGAACCCAGGCCATGCTTTCCAGCCACTCCAGTCTTTCTGTAATAGAGTCGCCGCTGCATATGCACCAGCAGGCTATCGGTGGCATCAAGAGCCCGACCTTGTATGCGGCGCAGACGCAGCAGCAGGCTCTGCAGAATTACTTGACAATGTCGCCGGACCAGCAGCGCCAGGTCCACACCGCCTCGCCGCTGCAGCACACCGTGCAGGTCAAGCAGGAGCCCATATACGGGTCGCCTTATCTGTCTGCTTCAGCACCCGTGTCGAATGGCATGAGCGGCCTGAATTACAGCTACGACACCGACTTTGCCAGCGACCCCGGCAACGGGTCGCCCCATATGCAATCCGCCCAGGCCCGGTACGTCCACCTCGCCGACGTGCATGACGCCGGAGACCACTCTAGCATCGGTAGCGGGTCCCCAGTGCCCGGAAGTATGTTGGTCGGGTCGTATCAGGACACCTTCGATATGGACGGCGAGTACGAGCAGAGCCAGGGGCAGCCAATGAGCGTCCACTTGGGTATGGTCGCCGCTGCGCCGGGCGACGTCGATCTCATGTACCAGATGGACGAGCTGGACAGTGGCGAGAGCGAGATTGTAGAGGACGAGGCGGACGCGGAGGGGGACGAGTATCAGGACGACCTGGATGCGGATGGGGACGAAGAGGCGGAGCCGGACGACGATAACGATCGGGATTTTGTTCTCGGTGCTAGGAACAGGACTTCCAGGACGCGATCCACGAGCGCTGCTATGGCCGGCTCTGGCCCCACCCGGGGTCGCCCGCGCAAGTCCCCGGCATCCCTTCCCTCGCCCAGCGGGACGTCGTCCTCGTCCGCCTCGCTCCGGCGCTCGACAAGGCGGAACGCAGCCGACGACACGCTCTCGTCCGTGCCTCGGCGCCCGACGGTTACACCTGTCCCTGTGCCCAACCTGACGAAGAAGAGCCGCGGGCGGCGGGTGCCGACGAACCCGGTGCTGGTGGTGCAGGGCGGGGTCACGAAGAATGTGCGGGGGTACATGTGCACGGTCGACGGGTGCGGGAAGTGTTTTGCGCGGGGCGAGCATTTGAAGAGGCATGTGAGGAGCATTCATACGTGGGACAAGCGTGAGTGGGTTGGTGCTTTGCCGAGTTGTGATGTTGACGACATGTTGGTGCAGCGCACAAGTGTCCGTATCCGGGGTGCGGCAAGGATTTTAGCAGGCATGATAATCTTGGGCAGCATATGCGCGTGCACAAGGATTTTTCGGCGCCCAAGGATGGCCGGGTGCGCGCGGCGCGGTGATTGGCGCGCGGGTGCACCGCTTTAACGCCACGACGCGGGCGCATATACCCATTCCACGACCAATGAATTTGACGACACGACGACGCTGCTTCTCGTTATCATCTGCCACCGCTGCTGTTATACACGCGAGGCGCGGTGGAATGCAAATCATCCTCATTCTCGCAATCTACCCTCCATATTCAAGACGATAGCAGGTACAAATGCACGATACGGCGGGGGCTCGCGATTGGGAGCCGTCGCTCACGACCTTTTTCTTATCTGGCTCACGGTGTGTGTCTTTCCAGTGTCTGTCTCGGAGATGTGTATCCATGCCTAGCCCACTGTATTCGTACTCTCCTCCTCCGCACCATCGTTGTGTTCTGTACGATCTCTAGCCTACGCCTTCGCATCCCCCGGACTCTCGAACCCACGCGTTTTACAGTATATACAATGGGCGGTGGGGGATGTGTTCTTAGTTCCGATGTTTGTTTTAGTGGTTGGTGGTGTGCTTGATGGGTTTGTGTTTAGAGTATGCACGATTAACGGGTATGGTATGGTCGATTAGTGAATTTCATGCGATTGTGTGTTTCAGCGCCGTCAATGCGTGGCAGCCCATTCGTCTTTGTCGTACTAGGACTCTGTATGTGTCCTGTGTAGCGCCGTCAATACAGATATTGATTAGCAGCTCGTGCGCCTTTGTGGTACTAGGACCCTGTAACTGGCGGAGAACGCATCCATCGGAAAATGTCTCAAGTCCTCGTCTGGCTCTCTTTCCAAATTGTCTGGGTGGCGGCTCGACTCTGCTCTTCGGGTCCCCTTCTGCTTCCGAGCACCCTCGAACGCACCCCGTGCCTGTCCGCAATTGTCTCGGCAGCTTGCCAGGGCCTTGACGGATCAGTCTGCCACAGCGTACCTTCATCCCGTGGTAGGATGTGGACGCACCTGTCCACTCCGCTCGGTGCCGCGGGCGTGATCGTGGCGGCAGCGTCGAGCTAACCCTGCTGGACCCTTCTGCCCGCGACCATTGCACGTCGTGAACATACAATGGATGACTTCCCGTAACGCTAAATCGCTATATTTCCTAAATTTCGTCTCTAAATATGCGAGATGCCGAGATGCCGTAAGGACCCCGGAAGGTCGTGCCTGGCCGTTGCACTGCGTTGTCAGGCTGAGGTTGTCTGTAGATTTAGTGGAATACAGAGGGGTCGACACCCCTCTGTAAACCACTCCAAACGCATTTGAAGGCTCTAAACGTCGGCAATCAGTAAATGGATCTCGGATAGGCGGCTCTGACTGCCATTTTCGGTCAAACATCACATGATGGGAGGGCCGACACCGTTGAATCCTCATTTCCACTCTCCATCATCTCTTCGCTGGTTGAATCTTCTGCGCCCATTGCGGTAGCAAACACGGCACCTATCTTTAGCATACATTTTGCTCCAATGGACCCAGTTGATACTCGAAACATCTCCTCCTATTTAGAACATACCAACACTCATGTTTCACTGGATGGCCAGTGGACTTCGACGGTTCCCCTGATGTAAGCCTATTCAAATCAGACATATAATTACTATATATATGTGCCAGTTCTATCGACGTGCGTCAGACATGTGGGCGTGCACACACAACTTGAAGCCACAATGCGACCACGCGCGATGTCCTCTAAATTCTCTAAATTCCCTAAATTGGGCTTACGGTTTAGAGATGTCTCTAAATACAATCCCCAAATCGCTTATCAAAACCGCTACTGGAATTTAGGAATAGAGAAAATAGCGATTTAGCGTTACGGGAAGTCATCCAATATTAATGCCGCCAGACAGACTTTACGGTGTTGAAGCGATGAACGATATGCAAAGTATGCGAGCCTATCACGTAGCGTGGGCATCGGGCTGTGGCGATTTCGCGGAGCCGACTGAGCTGGGTGATGGGTTGGTTCGGGCTCCGCGGGCAAATTGTGGCACACCATTACCGTTGCCAAGCAGGGCCAGGTCGAGTTAGGCAAGTAATGCTGACAAAGCGCAGGGGGACGCGGGGTCCTGGCACCCTTGCCTGTCACAGCACGCTATTGAAATGCGATTAATCCCGTATTATGGACATATATGTAAGCATTGCCAGTGACTATACCGTAGCGACTGGTGAGCGGTCAGGTAGTTAGGTCCAGGAGTAGTAGATATGGTGCAATGCTAAGGTCATTACTTTATGAGCAGAATAAACAACTGGCTGTATGTAAGTAATGTTGATTATGAGATCTCTGCTTATTCCTAGTTAGTTATTATGCACCGTAGAGCGTGATTTCCTCAGGGCTTCAGCTGTGTAAAATAGCCATTAAAATGCAATTAAAACTCTTAGGGCCAGCCAGTCTGACTCGCGAAAGCAGATGCGTTCACAGAATTTGTTACGCTTCCCATCGAGGACGGTCCCTATCGGAGATAGCCGTGTTAATATCCCACGGTCCTTTGAGCCACAGGCGGGTGCACATGTATTAGACAAGACTGCGTGCGCTGCTCTGGCGCTCTTCTCAACAGTCTTATGCTTACTTACCTAGCGCAGAATGCGACGCTGGCGGAGACGGATGTCACATTGGCACGCATTGACATCAGATTTTTATTGTGTGGAGGGCCGCGTCGGTGGCTGACATCAAAATACTGACAGATACTGCGGTATATTTTCATGGAGACATGTGTTGACCGTGCGATTGGAGAGACAACTCTTATACAGATCTTGGAGCGCAAACTATATAATGACGGGCCTACTTGTCAAGGAAAAGGAGCAGACACATAGTCTTGTATAAGGACCGGGCCATGTGTATATAGGATAGCTAAGGAAACTGTGACTAGCCATAACGTGCGAACCTGCTCTGGGACCCCATCAGCTCTGATGCAAGATTGCGTGCGCAAACTCGACCTGGCCCTGCTCGGCAACGGTACACCATCCGGTTCGGGCGCTTGTCGAGGCATCCAGCGCTCATTCAATACCTCTAGAGCACACAGCACGCCGACGATGCTAATGCAGTGTGAGATTAGGATACAAATGATGTGAAACATCCCAGCAACGTCCGAGCTGCCACGCGGATACTAGTACATGCGGTATCGTATGAAGGACCAAGGGACGCGAACTAATAGCACCTTCTGAACTCGCCAAGAATGAGATTGACATGGATATGAATGAAATCGATAAATATGAGAGAGGCACGAGTCTAGCAGGTTTGAGGTCGTACGGTGCGAACGGATGAGCCGAGTTGGACATGATCAGGGACAATTGAATGCCAAGAGGGACACGCAATGACGTAGTGGGCGCTTTGAGCCCATGGCAACATCCAAGTAGGAAAGGCGGCGGAGGTGACGGACAGCGGCTATGAGACGGTGGGCGCGAATAGGGCGGCTATGCGTCGTCCGTCATGATAGCGAAAAACTCTTGCTCATTGATTTCTCCGTCTTGGTCGAGATCGAATTCGTCAATCATGGCTTGCCTGTGTGAAGATCGACGGTAAGCACGGGGACGCATCACGGGTGTTCATTTCGGGGGTCGAGGACGGAGGGCAACAAGCGGGTGTTTGACAAATATATGGAATGAAATGAAATGACTGACAGTTCATCGTCCTCTAACCTGTCACCAATCTCCTTGGCCACTCTGCGCAAGTTCCGCAGGCTAATTTTGCCAGTGTTGTCGTCATCGAACAGCTGAAACGCTCTTCGAATCTCCTCCATCGGATCTCGTGCCAGTATCCGCTCGCTCACTGCAACGAGGCGTTGGTATTCAGTACGTGCTGCGCGATAGCTAACCCCAACCCGATGAAACACGACTGGAATCGGTCGAATACTCACTGATTTTCGCAAAGTCCTCAAAGTCCATTAGACCGTGACCGGACTTGTCATGATCCCTCAGCAGCTTCAGCACCTCCGCCTTCTTCAAGTCGAACCCCAACGCGCGCATCGCGACCTTCAGCTCGTGGTAGTCGACACACCCATCCTTGTCCGTGTCGAACAGCTCGAACGCCTCCTTGATCTCCTGCTTCTGCTCATCCGTGAGCTCGGGACGCGCGTGTGTCCTTCTCTTTGCTTTCTGAACGGCGCTGGTGTACATGGTAGGCGGGAGGTTGTGGCGGGTGTGGTATGGTAAAGGTGAACGCGTCGACGCGAGACACGCAGACATCACGCGTGCGCGACGCGTCGTCCCACGGTCCCACGGAGACGGTCCGGATATCATACCGGCATTTCCGGAGTTTTCCCAAAGGCCTCGGTCTTTGTGGCGGCCAATCGCTGCCCGAGATAACGGCGTCTTCGGTTCCGCGCACGGCGGGTGAATTACGGCGGACACTCGCTCCAGGTTGGACGCTGCGCTATCTCGTGAGTCCACCATCATCCAGAATGCTGGCTAAGTATTTATACAAAGCATCTTCCGCACAGTTTTCAAAACATCTCTTGAATCTGCACCGTCACTCGTTCAGGACAGCCCACACCATGGCCATTGAAGTTGTTCCGTTGCCCCTTCCGCCTTCGGCAGACGCGTCAAAGTTCAAGGACTTTGGCAGGGAGGTCAAGGGTGTTAGCCCCGGCGAGTTGAATGACGAGCAGTTTGAGGTTGTCCGAGATTTGTTGTACAAGGTGCGTCTGAGGGATTATACGTCCGATGGAGCGTCCTCGAACCCAGGTCCTGTAGCACGATGCACTGCTGTTCCGTGATGTCACTCTGACTCCGGAGCAGCAGTATCGTTTGACCAAGGTTCGTTATGTTTGTCATTATCATATGGCCGCATGCTTAGTCTTTGTAGATGTTCGATCCCAAGTCGGAGAGCTATGGTCATGGTAACAACAAGACGGGCAGTGAGAAGAAGTCAATCCTTCATCCTGATCTGAAAACCATCCCTCGTCAGCCTCAGGTCCAGCTGATTGGTAATGGCACGATTTACAATCACGAGGGTCTCGCCGAGGCGATGCTGAAGCACCCCAACCACACCACTTTCCACAAGACCCGCGTCTCCGAGATCGACGAGGCAAAGGGGATCACTCGTTTCTACCGCTGGCACATCGACGCCGCACTATACGACCTGTCTCCGCCGAAAGTGACGACTCTGTATGGTATCCACGTACCCCACGGCCCCAGACAGACTGTAAGGTACGATGATGGCGCCGGGGACGAGCTTGACGTCCCGCTCGGAACGACAGCCTTTGTTTCGGGTAGGACTATGTTTGATATTCTGCCTGACGAGCTCAAGAGTGTCGCGGTACGGACGAAGGTCAAATACGCCCCACACCCGTATGTGTGGATGGCCCCTGCTAGAGCAATGTCCACTGGACTGGGGATCGAGACCGAGGGACATGAGCTGCCCTGGGATGAGCTTCCTCCTTGGGAGGAGTCCAAGATCAAAATACTGCCGATGGTAAACCCACTAACTTTGAGGTAGATGTCTGGCCCAGCTGATTGAACGTGTCGTTAGACCTGGAAGAACCCCGTTACGGGCAACCTGCATTTCCAGGTTCACCCTTGCGGAGTAGCCGAACTCCTCATTGATCCCTTGCCCGCGGGTGCCAAGAAGGAAGGTGCTCTCTTCCCAGATGGCGCCCATCTGAAGGACCTCAAAGAAGTACGGGAGCTGCTTTACAAGATGCAGAGACCCGCCATTGCACCCCCTCTGGTCTACCCGCACGACTGGTAAGTCGGGTATCCTGCATTGTACGTTGGTCATAATGCTTGATGTTTTTTTTTCAGGCGCGAGAGGGATCTTGTCCTCTTCCACAACCGTGGTGTCCTGCACTCCGTTGTTGGTGCCTTCACCAAGGAGCAAGTTCGCGCGTTCCATCAGTGCAACCTGGCTGCCTCGGATGATCCTGCTGGTCCGACGCCCGACGATGTCAAAAAGTATGCTTGAAGGCACCGTTTAAGTGCATCTGTTGGAAGGAATTTGTCAAACCGGAATGTAACATCATAATATGTAATCAGTACTGCAGATCAGGGACGCAGTGAAAGAGCAGGTCGGTTGTAGCATTCGTGTATGAAGAAAAGAGTGAACCTACTGCGGTACCAGAAAATGAGATCAGGATCAGTTGGTGCGGTAAGAGAATGTCCATTCGTCCTAGCCGGGCATTTGTCAGAGTCGTGCCGTAAATCCAGTCCGCGTAGTAGGCATGTGCCGACCGACGTCGATACCTATCGGACGCGATGGGCCCTATAGTGCGCTTCTCAGTTTGTGGTCTCAAGACAATCCTTTCGCGTCGCTCACACGGGCTAGACACCTGGTTGGACTCACATTTCACTTTACATAGAAGAGTACTGCCTATAGTATGCGAGTCATGAACTGGTCGAAATGACAGGAAGGCTGTCAAGCCATTGCCTTCATCGCAGCCGGTCTAGTTCTAAGAGTAGTGGCATGCTGAATGAGGTGGCACGCAGGTTCCGTACCCCGTCTTCAAAAATTTCCGTATTGAACTCGACTGGGAAGCTGAAGCTGTACGCCAAGACAATTTTGGAGATTACGATCCTCATTTCTTGATAAGCGAGGGGCTTTCCAATGCAACCGAACGGGCCTAGTGGAAGTGAGTCCCAAGTCCACAGTCGAAGGCTTTCGGAATACTCACCATGAGAGAAAGTCATCATTGCGCTGCTTCGAGTGCACATATCCGGTGTATCTTCATTCCGAAGCCACCTCTCCGGTAGAAACGAGGTGGGAGAAGGGGAGAAATTGTCCTCTGATACGTTCTGGGCCCATGCAGGCACCCCGACTATGGTACCCTCCGGGATATATGTCCCAGCAATCATGGCTCCGCCTTTCCCTGTCACCCTCGGGAATGAGCCAAGCGGCGCCCCGAGTCTGAGAGATTCTTCCACAACGGCGTTCAAATAAGGCAGAGTCCCTAAAATCTGCGGGTCCAGAGAGCCGTCCGGATCAGCATCAGGGAATGCAAGCTGAAGTTCGTCTCTCAGTATCTCGCACTTCTTGGGGTTCCTCGTGAGATAGTAAAGAGCGAACGTTAAAGCCGTCGAAATGCCATTCGTGCCTGGCCGTTGCGAGGTGAGAAGATTTGATCATGGGTGTAAAAGCGAACACACCTGCTTGCACAGCGACTATTGTCTCTTGTCTCAGGTCTACGTCACTTAAGGAGGGAATGCTGTTTCCCCCGCCTTTGAGCTGCGGAATATATATAACATGAGACGCTGCTATCGTTGACGAGAAAGTACACGTACCAGGTAATAGGCCAAGTTGCGCTTCTGCGAGGCCTGCGAGCGACGCAGAGCCAGTAACCGCTCAGCAGACACATCCATGGCACGGAAGATGCGTGTCAACGGAAGATACCACAGCACATCGAATAGGGAAGGCACTTCGCCAAGTCTTGGCAATGAGAATTGACGTCATACATGGGCTCGGATAGAAGGTTTTGAGAGACACTCACACCTCGAAGACTTCCATTTCAAAGATAGCTACTGCTACTTCACCCCTACGATCCCCGTCTCGGAGGAGATTCTACAGGCAGTATGTGTTGGAATCAGGTCACGCCGTGCCTGCAGCAAACGCTACATCACCTTAGAGTAGGCATCACCAAATATGAATTCGCCCTGGTAAAGTTCAAAGATGAGGCTAGTAGCCTCGCATGAATTGTTGAGCTATGCTTACAGTCACATCGTGTGACCAATGCTGAAGCGCTGTCGAGACGTCCACAACCCCTCGCAGACCCTGGCTGCGTCGCGCCAAGGCATCAAGCAGGAAGTTAGTGCGACAGTTCAGCATGAAATAGTTATCGGACAGCCTGAATCGCGTTGTGAAGAGGTTGTAGCTCAGAGGCAGGTAATGACTCACGCGTTCGACGTGAACGCGCCGGCCCAATAGTGGCGTTTACGAAAATTATGCGCCTCTCTGTCACGGATGAAAAACAGACCCGCGCCCGGCAGTTGTCCAAGAGAATAAGCCGCACTCTTGTTCCACGCGGAAGAAGACGCGTAAATTGGACCGACTGCCTGGTGTAAGTTGATCGAAATGGTGTTTGGACCTATACAACGAATACTTTTAGCTCTAGCGGACTCGCGAGCGCTAACACAAGGGAAAGACAGTCGACAACAAAGGCGCAGACAGGAGAAGGAAGAAACCATTTAAATCCTTGCTTATTCGCCGGGAAAAACCGTACCTGTACGAAGAAACGGACCATACTTCTTGTGTAACTTTTCGATAATGGAGTATCGCCTTCCCGACGCTACAGTGAGTGCTATCTTGAGGCTGGTGATCTTATTCAGGAAGGGCCCCGGAAATTTGGCTAGAGGGTGGAAGGGAGAAGCCCGGTAGACGACGGCAGTGAAGCACAGTGCGAACACTTGAGTCGTCATGAACACCACGACATATTGCAGCGCTGTACGAAGATTCTCCTGTGCAACGGTCCGAAGAAGAAATAGAAGGCAGAAGGCGCCCCCAGTTTCATAGAGAAGCCAGATGTCGCCTCTCGTCGGTCTACGACAAAGAATGATGTATGAAAGCTGTGAATGAGATCGGTATTTTTCAACACGCTGCCGCTGTACTAAACGCATCATCCCGGATGCAAATGCGATGAAGTGCCGCGTGTTGGCGCAGGACAATATGGCTTTCATTGTGCAAGTAAGTTGACGAGGACGGGTATGCGAGGCGTGATTTATAGTTCGCAATCATGCGGCATTGACCAAGACTAGTACAACGTAGGGATCCGGACAAATCGCGGGAGAGAGAGATGCATTGCATGACCTCGTGCGCATAAGACCCGCATAGTAGCGCATCTTCACTAGTGAACGCCTCCTCATCAACAGGATAGATCCGAGAACCAATGGAAAGACTCACGCCAGTAAGTAGTACAACCTTGATGATGGCTTGTTTGGTACAAGGCGCGGAAAACCTCTCTCACCGGTTGCTAGATCCGGGTTGGCGTACTCTCCGCGTTCCATGCTTCTGGATCATAGACGACCAACAGATGGTCGGAGCCTATCACGACAAGAGATGCATCGATGATAACCGGGTGATAGAGTGCGTGGGAATCCGTCCATAGCGCTGAACGATTCATAGCCGGCGACATCGTCTGTCTCCGAGTCGCCTTCAAGTTGCATGTAGACAAAGCCATATATATGCTAGGCTCACGATGCTACCTCCAGACCTTCCATATTAGTTGACGATGAGAGCGGTGCGTCCTAGCTGTCGCACTATTGTCCGCATAACACGACAGTCTCTGATGCAGAGGAAGCAGACTAACTCACTGTCTGGGCGCATATAGGCGAATAAATCCAAGCCAAAATCGTGATCGTGTTGTGGGCTCGATTGCTGGCTTGCGGGCAGTTCAGAATCCAAATATTCATGGGCCACTAAAGGTGCTGGAGCTAAAGCTTGAAGCTTGAGCACTGCTTCACGGAGACCCACCATGCCTGAAGCTTCTTCGAGATCAGAAGGCTTTCCTTCTCCGAATCCCTTGCTGGCCGTAGGCGTTTTCTCACCGGCATCTCAGTTGTTGCGGAAACCTTTGTCTGGGCTACTTGGAACTTACGCACCACAACTGAATCCAGTCTCCAATTCGAGATACATATATGCATCCAATCAAGCATTGTGCGAGTTAGTGCTAATCACGAGCGACCTGGAGCTCGGCGTGCAGCTAGCGCCTGCAACGACTGCGACTGGAAACTATGGACCCTGCTGTCTCCACGTATCTTGCGACTTCCGATCTCTTCAGGAAGACGACGGAAGGTCTTCCATGGGCAGAACGAGTGAGGATATCCTATGCCAAAGCTGAGGCAGTCGTCCATGCATACAGTAAGTGCTGGGCTATTCTCAGAAATTGCTGCTAATCACAGAAGGACAGATTTGACCGCCGAGGATATTCTCACCTTGTCAAACAAATATTGGGCATTCCATTCAGACCCAGTCCTGGTATTGGACGGCTCCGTAGGGACCCTACTTACCATCCATTACAACCTTTGCTGTGGAACTCTTGCTATGTTCGCTATTGGGAGACCGGATCTCCGTCGTCTACTGGATGACTTGCTCTCATACCGCGTATCGTGCGTACTTCGTCGGTCTGACATGGCTGCGACACAGAGACCTTTGCGTTTAGAGGACAGTTCTGTCTCACTGAGGTCGGCCACGGTCTGGATGCCATCAACCTGGAAACTACGGCCACCAAACTATCAGACGGTCGCTTCCTACTTCGCACACCTCATGAGGCATCTGCTAAGTCAGTACTGCTACAACTGTTCGTCAGATGAACATAACAAGTTATTACCAGATTCATGCCCCCCACTGCACCATGCGGTATACCTTGTATTGCAATTGTCTTCGCTCGTCTCATAGTAAGCGACGAAGATCGTGGAGTTAGACCATTTGTCGTATCGCTCCATGACGGCACCACCATGAACGAAGGGGTCGTATGCAGGTAACAAATATTCAACAGTTTGTTTCACGCTTCTTACAAAACCCGATTAGACTCATCCCACCTCGTGGAGGCGCGCATCCCGTTGATCATGCTTTAACTTATTTCCATGGTGTCTACCTACCCCCCACCGCCCTGCTCGGAACTGAGACGCTGAGTGAAGATAATCGAGCCGATTTCTTCTACTACATTTCCAGAGTCATATCTGGGACCCTGTCGATGGGTGCATTTGCTCTCTCGGCTATGCGGATTGCCTCATGCGTGGCTGGGCGGTATAGTCTCCGTCGCGAGGTCATGGACTCTTCGAAACGCATTCTTAGACCCATTGCCTCTTTCAGTACTCAATATCTACCGATTCTGACCGCGATAGCCGAAGTCAAAGTGATGCAGGCATTTTCTCATGTCTCGCATGCCCGGTTCACAGAATCATCGAATTCCCTCTTCTACAAACATTTCGTCGCTGCATTGTTCAAAATCACCATCATGCACCACGCTACCGGAACTCTACGCATTCTGGGTGACAGATGTGGGGCCCAGGGGCTTCTTGAAATCAACCAGCTGACGGTTCTTGAGGTAAGCGTTGCCAGTGGGCCTTTGTAATATGTACACTGAATGAGCCGTGATTTTGAAGGCAAACATTAGAGGGGCAGCTATTGCTGAGGGTGATGTTTTAGGGATCTCCATTCGTAAGCCGTTTCTTCTGCCCTTTTTTTTTCCAAAATTAATCGCACTTTTCTATCCCAGGTTTTGCCGTGGAGATCCTGCTGGGACGCGTTGCTCCGCCTGCGGCCCTGGACAGCACGTCCGTACTGGCGAAGCACGAACAGGGCCTGGTCGATCATTTCCGAACCCAGATACTGGATTCAGGCCACAGAGCAGCTCATATTGAGACAGTGCTCTTGCCGCACTACCAACATCTCATGGAAGCTATTGGCCACCGCTGTGCATATGACGCTGCGCTCGAACTGGGCGTCGACTCTAGGATCATCGACCTTTACGTCGCCGCCGCTATGTCCTCCGACGAGGCGTGGTATGTCGAGCACCAGAAGATCCCGCAGATGCGACTGAAGCGCGGCCTGATAGACGCAGCCACTGCTTTGTATCCCTTTCTGGGCGAATTGCTGGACGGTCTGAAGGCTGATGCCTATGTCACTGCTCCTATTGTTTCCGATGATCAATGGAACAGTTTTGTGCAATCTCTGCCGACTCCCGGGCATGCGGTTTGTCGAGCTCGGCATGACAATGGTGGAAAACGATTTGAAGAGACGGGAGGATTTGTGAAGGCTTTATCATAGCGAGACATAGAAGAGCGTGTGGATAATGTATAGTACATGCAGCTGGTTGGCGTGTGCCGTTTTGAGAGCTTGGTGCAAGGTACATATCCCGTCCAAACTCATTCTAACCATGCTACCAGAGATTCAGATGTCGAGGCGAATGATGACATGAGATCGAAGAACAATATTAACGAGCTCGAGCAACGCTCGTGGCTGCGCCGACTTGAGTCTTGAACTTACCGCGAAATAACCAAGCTCAAATCACAGTGTATTCGAAGCCCACTTTTTCTTCACTAGTAAATTGTCGCAAGGTAATATATCACCGCTTCGGTCGGAATGAGCCCGGGACGGCTACGAGATCCGCAGATCCAGCGCTCGATGCAACTCGCCTTCAAGCTTCACCACAGCCAACTTCTCGCAGGTGCTGCAATCCCATTTGCTGAAATTCCTTGCCACTTATCTCTGGCATCCTGAACGTTTACGACACCGTCTCAACCGGCATGCCACCTTCCCCTACCCCGGAAGACCCTGGAGCTGATCGCCAATTCTACAACCGAAATCCTTCGGGAGTGAATCAACATCCTAACTGTCGTATGTACCAGTCTACTCTTGCTGTTAAGACATTGGCCGAAGAGGAATTCGCCATTTAGCTCGTCCTGGAGATGCAGAGATTGAGAGAATTCTCAGGGAGTTCCATGCGCAGGCCATTACAAACCGGCAGTTGATCAGTCAATTGTTGAAGAACGAATATGGGATTATTATGAGGTGAGCTCGAGATCATCTGCCAAGGAGAGTAATCAAGTTGAGTAGTTGGACTTCTCGACGTGCTTGTAGCGACACGACCGTCTCCAGACGGCGCAGGGCACTTGGGCTTTCCGGCCAAATTGCAGCAAAGCAGTTCGTTTCGAAGGCTACGCAAGAGGCTCTTCGAGCGCAGGCGCAGGCTTCTGATCGAACCTCTGAATCTGCTGCTGCTGCTGACGACGACCTTTTCGGCGAGAGATCGGAACCAGAACCCCTGTCAGCACACTACTCTGACGATCCTCGGGAGGCTTCGGGTCGTTCTAGCGGAACTTCTGAGCCTCCTCCTGCTCCTCCTGCCAGGAAGAGACGCAAGACTGTTCGTAATACTGCTTCAACCCCCGTCTTGCGGTGTCTCATCACTCTCGAGTCTGAACCGCCTGAGACGATTAGCAAGTGTTACCTTGTAGGGCGTGCTACATCGAGTGATAGGGTGAGCTTCTTTGCATACTTCTGCAGGAGACCATTTCACTTGACAGTCCTTCAAGATCCGCCAATTTGAATACTCCTGGGGCTTCGAAGCTGGCACATTTGATTTTGAGAGTGTATCAAATCTGATTTACCGTCAGCCACCATGTCTCTACTGTATCCTTATACTTGACCGCTGATCGTCTGACCGGGTGGTCTCTAGTCAGAGCCGACATCCGTTGCTCCTTCGATGACGGTGGTTTTGTTATTCTCCCGACTCTGGACACTATCAAGAAGATCTACACGGATACTGTCGAGTATATGCTAGCACATAATGGTTTGAGACCCCTTCCTAGCCAAGTAAGGTCCTCGTGCCCTGGTATGCGAAATGGTACTAATCAGCATTCCTTAGCTCTTTGCCCATAAAGCACCGCACACTCCTTGGACATACGATTTTGTGCCACTCAAGCTGATCTCTCAGGATGTGGCCATCCATCGCAAGTCCTCGAATGCTGCTGCACGATCGTCCATGCCAGCGGACTCACCGGTTGCTACTCATACACTGCACCAACGCCCGTTCTCGGATTTCCCAAGGCTGGAATGCAACGCACACCCCTTTTTTGTGATCGCCAACGCGATGGAGAAGTTCCGCAAGGATATTACCGTCATCTTGCGGTCCCCCCGACTACAGGAGATTCGAACGGCCTTGCTACCCCTGTGGGATCTCTGGACGTTGGACCCGCCTGACTCATTTATGGCAAGAGGAGCTGCTTGATTTGTCTTGGGCCTGCTCGCTGCATGTCAAGAGGCATGGGTGGCATACTGAAGCTGAGACCAAGGACCATGTTCGGTTCCCTTGAGTCTTCAGTTTCGGGAACAGCTTGCCTGGTGCTTGGTTATCGTGGGCATTACTAGCCGGCGTCCGGAGGCGTCCAGATCCGGAGGACGCTCGCTCTGTAAGTGGGAGGATGGGCGCTACCATACTGTTCCCGTGCTCGCATGCGTCGAGCGGTGCAGTTGGCGCGATGATCAGAGCTTGTGAGGTCTGCAGATCTGAATCGCAGTATCCTCTGATCGAGCATTGCGTATATATGTTAATATCGTACAGCTATTGAGCTGCGTAGTGTTGAACGACCGCCTTTGCTCCAAGCATACATGCATTAGGTGTGCAATTACCAATCAGTCTCGCAGAGCCACTGAATGTATTGATGCCTTGGAGGGAGGACGACTGATTGGCTGTGATGATGTGAAGATCAGACGCGTCCGAAGTGCGCGTCTTGCCGACGGCATCATCTCGCATTCAGAATCACTACTATCCAATCCGAGTTCCTACAGCTAGCGGTGCCCAGAGTTCGTCTTGGAGAAACGGAAGCCATTCTATTTTGCTTCTTTGTGAAACATATGGCGCTTGAAATTTTGAAACTCCAGGGCTTTGGGCCGGGAAAGCCGAAGACACCTAGGTGAATATTCGATGCGTCTGCAGTCAAGGCATTGATTCTCTTGTCGTGAAGAGCACCGGACAAGACTCTGATGCAAGTAGAATACACAGGGCCGACTCTCGGCTTCAGAGGGTGCTTGATTCTCCGATAGTCGTATCAACTTCCTACCCTTCACTCATCACCAAAAGTGATCGACGATCCGTGCATGCCATGCCATATGTGATGCGGTCCAGAGGATTACGTGCCCTTTGTGTCAAGGAGGGCTGGAAATGCTCTTATTGCCATACTCAAGGCAAGAGAGAACATTTCTATGTATCCTGACTCTGTCGCTAATCAATAATCCTTGGTATAGGACTGCGGCGACCGAGCATACGCTGCCTAGCGGGGATAAATCACAACTACGAGGAGACGGCATCCGTTCAAGATAACACCTCTGATCTGGTTCACTGGAAGGTTATACAAGTCTCTGGCGCGCAAAGGAGATGGGCCTCCAAACGGTGCAGACCCTCCTTCCGTGGCTCTCGCCGCGCCCTCTCACAGTGGTTGGGGCTATTACGCCTCCACTGTGCTACTATTTCGCTCTTGTTCTACTCCCCTCTTTTCATCAGTCGCCTCCTGAGACCAAGACTTTCCGGTCGACGCCGCTGGCTGTATGCATCCTCCGTTCCGTTCTCGCATTCTGGAGCTTCTTCACCTTCTTAACTCTCCCGTTCCGTTACTATGTTCCTGTCTCAAGTGCATTAACATACCAGCTGGGTCTAATCGGATGGTGTGTACAACCGTTCTCTTGCCACCCGTATCTACTCACTCCGGTCTGCTTCAGGTTCGGTGCTGGTCGCGTATTTGAGCTGTTTGTCCTCGTCCCTCTCGTCCCCTTGCGTCTACCAAGACACATGCGCTACCAATCCGACTCGCCGCCGGTCTCTCCTACCTATTCTTCTTCTCTAGCTGATACCTCGAACCCTCTTGCGCGCACCTTCAAGGACATGGATGCAGAACCCGAAGCCGCAGGTAAGCCTGCCGTGATAGGCTGCTGGGAGCGGGCAATTTGGGCTTTGGACTTGATGACTGCCATGAGAGGCGTAGGCTGGGACTGGGCGACTGCTGACGTCAGGTCTGGCAGGTTTCCGGCACAGGCTTGTAGTCCTCATGCTCACTCACCTCGTCAGGCACACGCCATTGCGCTGGCATCCATCCGCAGCTACTCAATTATATCGCCTCATCAGATCACTCTTGCCTACGCTCTTCCTGTCTCTGGCAGGACTACGGTACCTCCACCCGAAACCGTCGCAATCCCTCTTCGATCTGCCCATACTTGAGCAAGCGACTTTCGTTGCGTGCCTCGGCATAGCGCTGTACACGTTATTTGATACATCCTACACGATCATGGCGCTCCTAGCCGTACGCACGGTCACTTTTTACCTCTCTTTCTTCCATATTCTGACGATGTCAATCTCGTACCCAGGGCGTGGTCATTCCTCACATGAACCTACGCAATCGTAAAACTATTTACAACTCCCTCCTGTCCTTTCCACCGTTGTATACGCATGCCCTCCTCGAGGTTTGTTCCTTACGGGACTGGTGGAGCCGTGGGTGGCATAGGTTATTTGCGAGGTATTTGTAAGTCATAATCCGTACATCTCCTGTGCTAGCATACTGAAGCTGATAGCACCGACCCGCTGTAGCTTGGTGTATGGTGTATGGCCTGGTCACATCGTCGCCCTCGCCATCATGAGAATTTTCCGTCCAGTCTTGCCACCGGGAACTATGTTGACGAACTCCAAGTCAGCGGACTCCCCGCCTCACAAGCCACGTTTCGACACCCATCCCTACCCTCGACGCACGACCACTCTCTTGCCCCCGTCTTCGCGACCCACCTGCTCAGGGGGCGAATGGGGCAAAGTCCTCGGCGCATTCGCCATCAGCGGGGTCGTCCACTCCATTGGAGAACGCAACGCTCTCGTCCACTTCACTCGGACTGGGTGGACTTATGCAGGGGAATTCTGGTTCTTTGTATTGAACGGAGTGGGCGTCATCATTGAAGAAGGTGTGAGGAGGGCAGTAAAGAAGATGAGGGAAGATAAGGGCGGGAACCGAGGGAAAGACAGGTGGTATGACGGGTACGTAGGCAAGCTGTGGACCTTGACTGTGTTGCTTGCTACTGGCACTTTGTTCGCTGATGGATGGCTGAAATCTGGGGTGAGTTGTTCTGTCCCGCAAGTTCAAGATGGCGCTGACATGTACTCTCGCGAAGATTACCTGGGAGATTACCGGCGGTAATATATGGAGCCAGGTTTTGTGAACCGCTTGTTGCAAAGCTGGCTCTTCACAGTTTAGTATTCAATGATTCCTAGAGACTACGGACAGTTCAAGGGCGGATAAGTCACAGATAGGGCAGCCCGGGGATGATAGGATCCTCGAGGAAGTCCGACCTAGCATATCTAGCATATCACCTTCCCGTTGACGTCTCGAGGAGACGGAAAGGTCAAACAACCACGGGCCCCTCGATTTCATAGTAATGCCCCGATGGCCTTTTTGCTACGAGAGACACTAATCGTCTGAATGACCCGGTACCTGAGACGACGTTTGCCAATAATGCACGGGCTGGAAGCAATATGGAAGGAATACGCATACCTATCACCGTAGACGAGCACTGTTCCGATTTATGCTGGTTTACCCGCTCTACCCCTGACTGTCAGGCCTTCAAGCGACCCCGGGCTACCAGTCAATGACATCTACCTGATGGATTATTCAAGTATCCAGCGAGGTTTTGGCGAGTGCGAGCTCTTCAGATTGTGACGAAACTTCATGATAACGCAGAGGAAATGTGGCAGACCGCTCAGTCCAGATACGCATGAATAGACAGTCCAAGACAGCCCATTAAGCAGCGCTGTGGACTCCCAGTGAAATCATAACAGACCATCGCTCATGAGGAGAACTACGGTTTTCTTGCACTCTTGGTCGCTCAGTGGGCGGTAGCCGCAATTCTGGGATTTATGCGCCGCTGGAATGAGAGAGTCGGACAAGCAAGCGGCAGGACTTGGTAGCAAATAGAAGTCGTCAGACAAGGTGGGCGTCCCGGAGGGACGCGGGTTTGTCCGTATCATTAGCCGATCGTCTCGCGTGGGCGGCGGTGAACAAGCCACAGTTCCCGAACTCGTCCTCTCTTGCTGCGTCCTCTTCTATGCTGCCGTGCTCTCAAGTCTTGTAAAAAAATTGCGGCGAGATGTGTACTGGACTACGCATGATTCTGACTGGCCCCGTTATCAGGGTGATCAACGGCGCGCTGGAGGTGGTTCTGGTGGCCCTTGGAATCGAACTTCAGTACTGTCTTGGTCTCGAAAATTATCTTACCTGCCCCCACCACGGCCTGAGGCGTCTTAAGCATATTTCAAGCGGTTATAAACGCCTGCGCTTCCTGGCGGGTTCCGGGGCTCCTTGTGGTGGCTTTGGCGCTGCTTACCCTGCATACATCAGTCCGACGATAAATGTTTTCGCGAATACCGGTGCTGAAGTTCATTCAGGTCTTTGTACCACGGCGACTGGTGCTTCACTTGTAATTATGGACGTCTTTGCTCTCACAATTGTCGGTCTTGTTGTTAATTATGGGCGGTGCTATTATGGGCAGTGTTGCAGTTTGCGTGGGTTGCCGGCTGGTGTGAAGCAGTTCGATTTGGGCGAAGACACGTTTGTATATTGGAGAACTGGTTTTTGGAACAGTACAAAGGTGCGTTGCAGTTCGTTTCTAAAAGAAAATTGTCGCTTTTGCTGTGGTCATGGCGCGACTATGCCACCAAAACCTTGGGCACGGTTGTAGCGCTTTTTGATGGCTTGAGATCTTCTTTCGGACTGGACTTGAGGCAGACGGTATTCTGGAGGACATAATTCGGCTTCCATGCCATTCATGCTGAGGGTTGAGAAGAACAGCGACTTGCCTGGCGCCCTTGATCTTCATCACACGACCGTCACACTGTGACATGTCACAGTGGACGTCGTCTATTTTTCGATATCCGGGAGATTATGGGAGGGTTGATAGGATCTTGTGAGATCTGGGCTGACAAGAGTTAAACCAGGTAGACAGCCATGCTGCGGTATGCAGAAGTCGGGTCGGTCCTCGTCCGGACTTCTGAGGCACGGCGAGGTTCTTTATGGAGGTTCAGGCTGGACGCGTGCAATGGGCCAACGGAAGCAAATTTGACTAAGAATGACTCGGACTTGGTATATGGCACAAACCTGCTTTTCTGGAGACAATCAGTCGGGTGGGTTGGATGCGAGCGTGTTTGCTACGTCCTACCTTGCGGCGTAGCTCCCGCCGGTATTCCTGAGTGCCCTCTACGAGATCCTTGGACGAGCCTCCTGAGAGGGAACAAGATCCACCGCTTTCTCGAATCATATGCCCCAAAGTGTGGTACGTGCTCCTGGCTTGGCCGAATGTGGATTTGTCGCTGTCGGAGATGACCAGCTGGAACGCCCATGTTGTCGAGTGGCTGTCGTAGCGAGGAATGCGCATGGCGCCCTCGCGGGCAAGTTTGGGAAGTACTGATCCGGCAACGATGCCTCGAAAGCCAGTGGATTGTCGCGACGCCTCCTGCCCACTATCAAAGCACTCGTACAGGTTCACCAAGCGGTTAGCTAACGAACGCTGCTCGCGCCTTTCTCCGCGTCTGAGTTCCCCGCCTCCCCGAAAAGGACAAATATCTGCAACGCGCGACGGCGTTCTCCCAAACCTTGATGGCTGCAATATAGTCCCTGACCATAAAATGGAGGAGGGCCGCCAGAGTGGTCCTCGACTCTCTTTTTCCCCTTCACGCTCTCTCTGCCGTTCTTTGAGTTCTATCGCGCTCTCATTTATCATCGCTATTCGTTGCTTTTTCGCCCTGCTTTTGCTATGCTACGCCGCCCTGAACCTGTATATTCTTCCTTCACTCTGGTCACCAGTGAAGCGTTGGAGGATCCACCTCCTTATCAGCCATACTCAGGTCGCCATAACCATAACTCTTCTTTTTGTTGCTGCCCTAGGAATAGGGAGCCGTTGTTGGTGAGTGGCTGTCGAGTCCGGTGCTCGGTCTGGGACTTACCAATGGAAAGACCACAACGGTCAATAGGCTTGAAGACCAGCCGCTGCCAGACCATCCTTCAGCGGTTCCCGATTTGTCTTGGGTGGGTCGTCAGCTCTCTTGGTTATTCGTCCTGCTCATGTCGGGCAGTCTGACTTCTGGGCACCCAACGAAGAAGCTGCTAACCTGCAAGCTGCGCTTGAAAACCGTCCCACCGCCGGGGGGTCCATCTCGAGACGCCGCAGGCTCACTTACTTGGTCATCGTGAGTATCCATCGCCTCTAGCTTTCGCAGCTCGTCGTCATGTATGATCTTGCTAGGAGCTCGCGCATACTGTTGTTAAGAAGTGCTCGACTAAGCTCTTCGGGAGAAAACAAAACCGGAACACACTCCGGGCGCGGGAGATTGATCTCTCAGCTTGAAAAGAAAGTGAAACCAAACGCCGTGGATGCATGTCATAGGGGAATTGCGGCATTGCCTGCACGTCGCTATCTGGTCTGTCCTCATATGTGTATTATAGTTTTTCCCATCTCCCCCTTTTCTCCCCTATATACTGCGCTCGTACTTCTTGTCATAATCTACAGATAAAAGTCTCGGAAAAGAATGCCCGAGATATTTGTTATGCCCGTTCTGCGTGCTTGCCATTCGAAACATAAACCCATGCATCTCCGGAGGCATATTCTAGTCCACATCGTCCAGGAAGTCGTACATTTGCGGTCCCTCCGCATGAGGCTCGTAATACTCCACCTTCACGTATTCCTCTATCGCATCCACTGGTGCGGTTGACAGCTCTCGAGCATGTTGGGGCAAGCGCACCACATTCAAGGGTCTCTTGTGCTCGGCGCGCATGCGAATGAATGTCAAGAGAACCGGTAGGTCGCAGCGATTCACGGCCAGGGTTCCAAGGTCTGGCCAGGGACACTGTCCAACGCGTAGGTGGTCGATAAGGGTCCTGAGTATGCAAGCCGCATCCGTGTCACCACTGCACTCCAGGTATTGCAGGGCAGGAAACGCCCCTATAAATTTGTCGCCAACGCCTTCAGGATTATTATCCATCTCCGCGTAACCAGTCGCATTCCCGTAAATGGGTATCGAATCTAGCTTGAGCTTGGCCACGGTAGAATATCTTGGCGGTTCCAACAGGAGGGAGCGAAGAAATGTGACCCATGCGCGAGGCACCAGATGGGCCAGTGACAAAACCTGCAGCGCGGGGGCAGATAGCGTGTAGAATACGGCATGCAAGTCAGTCGGCTTATACCGTGACGGGCAATACGATAGCTCGAGTGACTGCAGCTTGGGCAACTCTATTACGTCGACTCGAACTGGACCGGCGTGCATGCTGAGGATCGGCAGCTCCAACGCAAGTTCACGCAGTCTTGAGCTACAGTCTCGTAGCGCGCGATGAAGGTTTTGCATGGTGAATGGCGGCGTGGATCCGGTCCAACAGCCCTCAATGCGAAGGGTTGTTAGTTCGCAAAAGACGTTGGAATGCCAGTCGATGGGCGACTGGCAAAGATGCACGTTGGACAAGCGGGGTACGTCCATATTCAGATTAAGACCGATGGATCTGCCTGTGTCATTATCGTCAAGGGGGAAGAAGCATAGTGTCTTCAATCGCGGCGCAGACAAACCCGAAAGCAGGGGCATCAAGAGCATAAGGGCCTGGGAATCGAGCCTGAACTCAATCCGACGCCAGTTCCTGGCCTTGGTCTTTAACATACTGAGCGCAGTGGCCACTCTGAGCTCGCCATAGGAAAGCCTCGTGTTGAATGTAATTTCGAGGGGTTGGGAGCCACAACGCTCAACATAGTGAGCCAGGCGATTCAAGCGCATGGGAGAGGCACGGATCGTCCTCCACAGGGAGGGTGTACCCTGTACGGCGTCGCGCCATGCTCTCGATACCAGAGACACGTACGCTGGAAAGTAGCACTTGCTCTTGTCCGGGAGAACCAAGTAGCACGTTTCCAGTATCTCGACAAGAATCTCGGTTGGCAGGATGGAAACGGGAGGCTTGCTATTTGAGATGGCTGAGAGCTCCGCCTGCTTCGAGCGAGTGTGGGCAATGTTCCGGTCGACTTCGTGCAATCTGCTCAATAGGACGTTTCGATTGCTATTGAGCTCGTCCAATTTCTGGTCCAGTTTGTCCAGTGCAGCTCTAGAGCTCTTGCCTTTGCGGCCCATTCTGTTCACTACGCATCAGTTATGTACGCCATGGCAATGAATATTATCTGACCTACGCAGTCGTTACTGGCTGAAGCTAATATGTGGGAAGATATGGTTTTGATACAAGTTGATATCCGGCTAGCTTGTACTTGCGGGCCTGCTCCGATCATTGGTCATTTCGCATATGCTTCCGTGAACGCACTTACAAGCCGCCTCAGCCTGTCTGCACATGCCTTCTCGACGCTCTCGGTCCAGGTCTGTCTCTAGGGAACTTCGGCGGTCAAAATCACCAGACAGTCGGTCGCGCCTGCCAGATGGCGTAGATGAAATCACCGAGTCAGATTACTTCTTGAAGAGTGCCGAATTCAGGGTGTGGTTGAAAGATGAGAAGGGCAAGGTCCGTAGTGAATGCGTAAGTGACATGGAGCTGAAAGCCAAGGGTGCTTCCTTGGTCAGTATTTCGACCAGCTGTCGGGCGAGAAAGCGAGAAGGTACGAAGTCTTCAGACTCGTAGCAGTATATGCTCAATTGACTATAGCTATTTTCGCAAGTTTGTGAAGGTATGTATGCGTCTTGTCCGGGAATGAACGACACTCTGAGACACACTAGGCCTGGAATCGAGGAAAGGTGTCCAGTATGTATCTCTTTCTGGCTATGAAGCCGCTCCGACATGATAGACTTTGCTTGCAGAGTCTTTGTATAGAGGTGTCGATCAAGCTTCTCAACATAGCACTGCGTACAAATGGTCATTTGCCTCAAAGACGGACCGTAAAGAAAGAGAAGCTATCGAGGCGGTCCGCAGAGAAATAGGAGAGTCAAACTACAGTCGGGAGAGCCAACAGAACTCAGGCAGCGGCCCAGGCGGCAGTGGGCGCCGCCAAGGACCTACTCTACCTTCCAGGGAGGACCTCATCCTTGCCCGCGAAGCAGGTGATGAAAGTCAGGCTGCGGAGCGGCAATATAAGCGGAAGCGTGACAGGGAGGAGGCTAAAGAACGGATTGAAGACATGGTCGGCCCTAAGGAAGTTGGCCGGGAGGGCATGCTGGAAAAGAAGCGGGCAAAACGGGAAAGTGACAGGGCCTTTAGGGAGAAAGGTGACGATGGTTTCGTGGAGGCGGATGAGTCCACCTTGATGGGCGGTGGCGACAGCTTCCGAGAACGGTACGCATAATCCTGCAAGGCAATGTGCTGCTTATCCGTAACTATTGCTCTATAGCATCGCTCAACGGGATGCTGCTCGCAAGCGTTTTGCTGAGAAGCGTCAGTCGCACCGTGATGAGCGTGTTTCCGAGGTCCAGGAGAGGCGGAGTGCTCTGCGGGAGAAGGATAAATCTACCATGGACATGTTCATGAAGATGGCTCAGGAGCGTTTCGGCTGATTCCCTACACCTTGGTCAGCCACGACCCACGGACGCTACGGCATTGATGGCGCATACTCTGTCGTCCGCGTCTGCTGTCCACTTATATCTCGTGGTCAACATGTATGTCTCCTTGCTGATTGTAACGCTGGACATCACACGCATAAGACTTTAGACGCTATCTTGTCTGAGTGAACGACCAAGAACAACGCTCATTAAAGCTCGTATCACTGATTCATGATACCAAGAGCATTTCACTATCGCCCTGCTGATCGCGGAACATCGGCTGAAGAAACGGATGGTTTACGCAAGGAAAAGAACACCCGTTTCTTGACTCCAGCCTCCTTGGTCGTCGATCGCCTCACTCCGTGTACTCCCAGAACTGGAACCGATGCTGCATCGATGTCGCTGCTTCGTAGGACCTTGACCTCGGTGTGACCAACCTGCACATAAAAGTCGGCTGTTATGCATGTATGCTTCTCAATTGCCAGACGGACATACCTCCGCCTCGAGGCTCTCAAGGGCATCGGAAGCACGATCATTCTGCAGTAGAGTCAAGGAAGAATCATGTAGGAATCATGTTTCTCCCACCAGAGGGACCTCTTCCGAATCTTGCTTTAAAGGCAAGAGTGAGGACATGTCTTCCTGGGACTCCGCGTTGCGCTAAGAACAGTTAGTGACTTTTTTGACGACGTGGGGCGTCCACCAACCTGCCATGGGTGCGTCTTCTTTGCACCGAACATATTTCTTAGAGGCATTCTGATCTCTCGTTCAGTGGCTTGAAGGCGCCTTGAGCGGTGCAGTGCTGGGAGCTTGCACTAAGAACCTCCCGGGTCTCCTCTCTCTATCAGCTGAGGTGGAAGTCGGTGCGTTGACGAGAACACCAGTTTGCATCTTATATATAGACGCACTTGCTGCCTGCGTAAAGCCTGACCCAGAGAAGCTGATTGTATGCCCCTTCACCCTCACAGTTGACACCTGGCCGTAGATGGTGACCAGACGCCGAGTATATGAACGTCTCGGGATAGCAGTATAGCAAGGCGACTGAAATGTTCGACAGCTGCGTGTGGCCATGGATCCATGGCCTGTAATCTCAGCCTTGGATTTCGGTGTATCGCTGAGCTCATTTATGATGATAGACAGTATATTTGGATCAGATCCCGACGCCTAGAGCGCGTTCTAGGACTTCATATATACGCATCGTGTCGGCAAGCCTGTAGTCGTTGGGAAGGCCGGCGCACCGTTCTCGATACTCAGATGAATTAATGCTATGACGATCCTAGATATACAATGAATTCGCTATGAGTAATAGAACAGTCCGAAACAGGACAATATCTAATCACGACAGATCGATCATGCCTCAGTAACGTTGAGGGAAAGAGGCGTATCCATAATCCACTTGGTGATCAGGTCCTGTTATATAATGTCAGCTCGTCGCTACAGTAGTGTGGGAATGCAAACATACAAGAGCAGCCTCATCCTGGTCGAACGGCACCATGTGGCTATGCGGATAAGTAGTCAGGAAGCAAGTCTCGCGAGATGACAGCAGGGCGCGTGACGTACCCAGCCTCATAGACGTTGACGAATGTCACGTTGCCTGCAGTGAACCCTTTGCCACCAGCGGCGCGCACTTCACCTGCGACCCTGCCGGACTCGGACGTGACCCAAGGTAAGGACTTAGCGGCGACAAATTCCTGATGGAAGTCGTGCTCAAGGGCGGTAACCCATCGTTCATTACCCTGGAATGACATGACATCAGCTAGTGCCTTGGGAGAGCTAAGCTTAGGGCACCAACAATGTAGTTGCACATAGCATCTATCGCGCGGGGTTAGCACCGGGAGTACGAAGGAAGTACATCAAACTCACCGGCGTTGCCAGCATAAACCAACAGCCGAATGCCGTCATTGATCAAGTCAGGCAACAAGGCCGCACTGTTGTGCATGCCGTCTCCTTGCATCATGAATGCCTGGTTAATCTCCATATTGCAAGACTGGAAGTCAAGGCTGGGGTCGACACCGAGCGCCTCCTTGTTCGCAGCGTCGTTCATCCAGCTCTCGATCCAGTTCATCTGCCTGTAGCACAGGGAGCCGTCCTTCTCCCTGTCGCACTTCTTGCGGACATCGTACAGGTTTAAGCCAGTCTCTGTGGAAATTGAGTTTTATTACCATGCCTTCCGGCTGTATGCGCTGTGGACGTACGTTGGAGAGGACCAAAGAGCTGACCCCAGCAGTACAGGGCCGCCGGCACGCAAGAGAGCCTAGAGTTGTAGTCATAGCAAGACTTGATCAGGCGCTGGCAGGTAGGGACACGAGACCTGAGAGCCTGGCACTGAGGACCTTCTGGGTCATCGTAAATCGGGTAAGGACCATCGCAGGCATAGTCAGGAACAGACGCCATCTGATAGTAGGGATCTGTCAGGCCGTTCGCGAGAATCACCGATTCAAGGTTGATGGGGATTAGCTCCGCAGTAGGCGCCAAAGCCAAGTCCTTGTTCTTCTGGTAGATAATTGACGCGATGTTGGGCGCGTACGTGCCGCCATAGCTTTCCGCAGCCAAGTGGAAAGGAGCATCCGCGTACTGCGGGTATCTCTGCAGGAAGAGCTCTAGGAACGCATAGACATCCAATCCGGCAACAGGGCTCGTGTTGACCGTAGAGCCATCCGACGAGTAGGAGTAACCAACTCCAACGGGTTGGTCGAGGAAAATGATGTTGGCATGGGTATTCCAACTGTACTCGTTGATAGTCGTGTTCTTGCCCTCGTCGGAGATACGGCAGGGGCCGAGCTCGAACAGTAAGCCTGTCGTGGAGCTGCAGCCGGGTCCTCCGTTCAACCAAAGAACGAGAGGAGCGGTCTCGGGAGAATTCCTCGACTCGAAAAACCTGCGAAAACATGTCAACTACGTCCGCATTCGACGTGCACACGGACATTACCAGAAGAACAAGTGCTTCCCGTCGGTAATGTCGAGATAACCCGAGTACTGCTTGACACTAGGATCACACAGGGTTGGTTCTGTGACCCTCAGCGAGTGCTCAGAGAACAGGGCGTTCGTCACAAGCTCGTCTAGACCGGTACTGAGCTTAGTTGCCTCGATACCTACACAGAACCACTCACAGGTCAAACCATGCTGCTTGATATACTCCCTGCCGTTGTGGAGCCACTTGTCCACTCTCTCCTCTCCCTTGAAGATAGCCTTCTCGGCCTCCTCGACTGCGTATTCAATACCCTTCGCGAGTCCACCAAAGACAGATGATGCAAGGTCGGTGTATCCAGTGATATCCTTGAGAATGAGCTGCGTTTCGCTAGCAGGAACAGCAGCTACTAATGGCACAAGAGATATTAATGAGAGCAGCGACAAGCCCCTCATGTTGGCAAACGTGAGGTTGGGAAGGAGGGTGAGCAACTGGCCATCATAAACCCGCAGCCACACCGTGTTTGTGTGCATTTGGCTTATGGATTTATCGGGCCACTGTGGCACGGATGCCAGAAGCGCCTCTTGAGTGCTCAACTTAGCTATAGTGTTAACACAGGCCAGGCTACCAGAAGTAGTGCATATCCCCTCCATAATCCTATCCGGCCAGCGCAGGCAATATCTCAAACCGTAACCTTCCACACGCAAATATGGACGCTTTTCTGGCTTCCTCACCGCATACTTAGATAGTCCGATATGGTCACACTATACGGCAATGTAATCGACATTCTATTGTAACAAAGCCCGAATGGCACATTGAGCGACAGTAAAAGATACAGGTGGGGCACGCAGAAAAGAGTGTGCGGCTATACATAGGCTGTGAGGGATATTATGTGCGACAATGAGGTATGTATGCGAAGGAACGAAAACGAATGAAACGGTCAGACTACCCTCGAATAAAATCTTAGACGCCTCGCTCCGACGAGGAACTTGTTCCTGTGCCAGATGTAGAGACTTGCGAAATACTGGTTCGATCTTGAAGATGCTAGATGGTACATGATGATGCGAGACTGGAGTTGTATATGTAGTGCATGGTGCTTGATGTTGCGAGATATTGCGGTTTTCTATTGCGTTCCCGAGATGCTGGAGTGCCTTGATGAATGATGGGCGTTTTCAAATCGAGTGCTTGTTGATGGTTTGAGATTGCCTTGGATATATAAACGCAGCAAGAGACGAAAGCAAGAAGTCGATCATGGGACGATGGTGCCAGACTCAGTAGCCATAGTATGCCCGCTATCAAATGCGGTCAGTATGGATGAAACCGCGAACAAGGACTGCTGTACCATTCTGTCACTTAGGGGGCTGGGGTGTAAGCCTTCGTTATCATGTAAGGATGCAGTACACTTACAAAAGCCAGATGACTTTGGATCCAGTCTTGCAGCCGCGAAGAGTGACAATGTGCCCTCGAATCGCTTCGTAAAGCAAAGCTCTCTCGTCCTTGTCAGCCTAACGCGCATGTGAGGCAGACTCTTTGCGCAAAATTATTATCGCTTACGTGCGGTAGGACGCTAGCAATCAATTGGCTGCCCGTCGCCGACAGCGCCAAATCGACGATCGTAGCTCGGCGACCCCTACGAAACATTACGTCAGGATCCTATCGGAGTAGAGCTTTTGTGCTTACCCCTTCGCAGGCTCGCACATGCGCCTAATGATCTGATCCAGGGTATCTTTTCCGCCTTCCTTCAAGGCCTTCGTGACTGACTTCGCACCTTGCTCGTTCGTGGCATATTCAAGAAGACCGGACAGCAGATGGTCAAGTGCCATTTTCTTATGCTTTGCAGATCCGTGCTCAAGAACTAGCGAAGATTTGGCCAAGTATAGGACGAGCAGGAGGTGGGGACGTACTGTGCTGTATACAATACGAGCCCCACTGGTTTTTGGCGATCTGACCGAAAGTTGCAGGACCTTGATTAAGTAACTCGTTGACGATGTCGTCCTTTGCAGACTCTTCCAGGTTCTCAAAAGCATGCTTCGATATGTCAGCGACAGAAGAAGCATCGAGCGACGTGGGCCTGACAGACCTGCACCACCAGCGATCCGGTTTCATGACAAGCAAGGGCCGCCCACTTGCCTTTCAAGGCTTTATTGACGCTGTGAAACAGTCTCGTCAGTCATATGCTACACATGGGTACTCGATTGCTTACTATGCAAAGATTGGAGGCGCGGGCGGAGTCCAAGTCAATTCCATTATCTAATCCGAGATTTCTGAGCGGCCGGTCATAGGATTCCCGAGATGCGCCTACATACCTTGCTCCATACGTGCGAAGCATGCTTGTTCACCAGAGTCTGAGCAGGATCCCCCAAGAGCAGCTCAGAGACGATCAGGAGTCTAATGTCTTCCTCGCAGTCAAGAGCTTTCTGGAGGACATGGCATCCGTAGCAATTCGTCGCGAGATCCACGACACGTCCTCTTTGTATTACGTGTAAATTGATGTCCGTCATATAGACTGTATACACGTACCTCATGCAGGCGACGATTTTACGTCTCTCTTCCGGACTGGAAGCAGCTTCCAAGCACCGCTGGACGGCCCAGTTTCCAAATCTGTAGGAGGAGCGGTAACCTCATGAGACGTGCGTGGAAGCGAAAGTGACGGGATAGTACCTGTGAGCCATCATCTCAAAGCCTCTGGCGCATATAGCCTCTACAATCTTGACTCTCTCCTGAACGTCCGCTACCTTGAGTTTCTGTTGCAAGAAGATTGAAGCTTGTTGATCAGAGGACTTGATAATGCGGGCGACGAATACGTGGTAAGGCGGCGACGAAGAAGGGTGAAGCAGGGACAGGAAGTTGATGGGCTAGAATAATTGCGTTTGTCACTTCGTCATGATGAACGACCGGTAGACGTACCTCGTGTGCTTGACCGGAGACTGGGGCGGCCTGATGGGAAGATATGGATGACCGGAGAGGCCCGTCTTCAACTGAGAGTCCCAGGCCATAGTCCCCAATCTGCCGCTCGTCCGGACGCATCCAACTCTCAGAGGACGGGAGCTGCGACTGACGCCAGTTGAGCGACATCCTCGAAGGCTCGATCCTACTAATCACACTGTTTCCATACGAGTGCTGGTGGTTAACGGGCTGCACGGAAGAATCCGAGAAAGGCTCGAAGAAAGGAATGGTATTGACGTGGGGCGAACCGGCGTCGCTGCGCTGTCCCTGACGATTCAGAGGGAGGTGAGCACGATTGAAAGCGTCTACAAGAGTAGCTTGTCCGTCTGGCTCTCCCTGGCGAAGAAGTTGCGCCTGGGAGGGCAGACTAAAATCGTAGGCCGGATTGAGCTTCACGTCAAAAGATCTAGCTGGAGAAAGATCGATTGGAGTGAGAAGAGCAGAATGAGCAGAGCTAGGAGATAGATCGGGAGAGTCGTTGACACTAGCAGAGAGAGATGCTGTTTGAATATAAGGTGCAGGAGAATTAAGATCAAGGGTGCGCAAGAGCTGCTCGACGTGCTGCGGCGGGTATATGCGTCAATATAGCAGAGGTGGAGGGACTTGGGACTTCTCACCGAGTCTTCAAAGTCAGATGCACCGCTGGCCTTCCTACCATCTCCGATAGCGCCAATAGGCTTGCGACGGTCGGGGGCAGTGAAGCCAGGCGATCCAAAGATATCTTCCTCAGTCGGGCCCAGCAAAGAAGACGTTCTATGACGCATAATGTCACTATCTGGGGCCCTGGGGAATGATTCCATTGTCTTCGGCCACGTAGTCTCGGACGGCTGAGGCTGAGGCGCCCATATGGACGACATCGTCGAACGGGAGCGCGGGACCTGCTGGGCAAAAGGCGGCATAGAGGATGAGTACTGCATATTTGAGAGGGGAAGATGGGGGTTGAGAGCAAGGGGCGGTTACGTGGATGGCGGGCATTTTATAGGCGTCGGGTTGTCCAGTGTGAAGTGTAGTGTGGATGCGTCAGGGCGAGAAGGACGAGGAATGGCCAATCGTCTGCCGGATTGGGTATCCTACACTCCGTAAAAGGCAAAAGCAGCGTTTCTCACGCCACGAACGGGCTTCGATGGCGGGCCCCCCGCCCTCACACGTCCGGCAGAAGCACCATCGAGCCATAAATCTGGACTTCGCAATCGCTGGTGAAGGGATGGGCAGGCGAAGGCGACGACGCGGTGCAGCTATTGGCCAGTCCGAGGATGCAAAGCAGGTCACCATCCTGCGGATCTGCTTGCTATGCCCGCGTTCGGACCCGTTGTCTTCTTTGCCGGTTCGAGTATTTGGCGTGTCAAAGAGGGTTTACTGTATTCACAGCCATCGAGGGGACGGTTAAGCTCCATTTTTCACGTCGCTCCTAGTGACATAAGGAAGTGTTTGTTAGCCTGCTGCAATCCACTTTACCCGGACGCCTCATCCATTATAGTGAATAAGAATCTTGTTGCCGTCCGCCTCACGGCCTACCTGGGAGGTCTAGCAGCCCGCTATTATGTATGGCAGGTTTAATGACGACATGTACAACGACACTGAAGATATGATGGATACGAGAGCTGCAGATTGTCCCCGCCGTGCAGCGCCACCAACTTTGCAGGTATGCGTGGACAAGGGAGTACACGACCATCATCCGATCCCGACGAGCCTCGGTTGATGGATACCCTTCATTCCACTTAACCAGAGCGGGTGGCTTAATCACTGCACCAAGCATAGGCACAGTCCCACAGGGCTGAAGGAATGCGAACCATTCTCTCAGGACATTTCTGCGTATTGGCGGAGAAGTCATGATGCGCCGAACCGAAGTAGACATGGCCCAACTATCAGCACGCTGACAATCGCATAGGCAATCTGGCATTCCTCCGGTGCATCAGAAAAGAAACCCCAGCGCCTGTGGTAGTGCAGAACGCATGCAACGTCAAGCAAGTGGACGTCCTCCAAGGGCGGGCACATAACATCCAGCTTGTTGAAAGCTCACTTCCGGCGCAGCCCCTGAAAGGATATATGCGGTCCAGGTATCCAGGCATTTGGCAAGCGCTCTTCCAAGGTCGTGAGCCCTGAGTACGATGGCGCACGGAACATGCCAGCAGAGGTACACCATCCTGACTCTGTCGCAGAATTTGGTCTAGGTCATACTTCGACGTCGCCAGGAAGACGGGTGGGTCAAGATAGCTTCACCGGCCCGACACTGATATTGGGGAATGCTCCTGGTCTGACCACGCCTCCAGCACTAGGGCCGCAGAACGCGCCTGTGAGGGGTGTCTTCGAGTATACCACAACGTCCAGCGCAAAGGCAGACGCAGATTTTGAGGCGATTATTCCAAATGCATGGACCCAAGGTTGTCGGTTTTCAATATGGATGGCGGTTAGGACTTGTATGCTCAAGATGCTATCGGGTCCAAGAGAAAAAACAAAGCACGCGACCTGAAAGATCTTCCAATGCGCAAGTATGATGCGGAGGTGAGTAGCACCGCGGACGGAAGGCCGAGGATCCTGCAACGGCACGTGCTGTCTTCCAGGATGCAACACTAGTAGAAACCTGCTCTACTCTAAGAGGCGGTAGGAAATTTGAAACCTGTGAGGATCGAGCAATCAGGGCATCCTGCGCCAAAGTGCGCTTCCAGGCTAGAGCAGTTCAGGATGGGAGAAGCAGCGGTGCACGAGGATCCTCACTTTATGCTCCGCTCATCACGGCCTGCCGTGCAGATGATGGAGGAAAAGTCGAGGTCCAGTAGTCCAAACGGATCGGTTACAAAGCTTGCCGGTGTTCGACATAGATATCAGATGACGGTAGGTAAGTAGACGCTCAGCTAGCATCAAAGGCAGCGCCAGACCGTTCAGTGTAGGTCATCCGCGTTCGCTGAGTGGGGCAAAACTCGTCAACGGAAGACAAGGGTCCTCCTGCCCGGGCAAATTCGAACGAAACCCAGAACGTTTCTTGGAGAGATCCAATACCAGCGAGGATGAGTAATGGGATTACGTCTCGTTTTCTCCGCCTGTAGACGTCCATGCCACAAGACCGACATCGCCAGGTGAAACAAGAACGCTGTCCAGCAATTGTCGTAAACCGCGATCGGCACCATGCCCGAACGACCATATATGCGCGAGCGCGGTAGAAGAAAACAGCCTAAGAGCGCACGAGTGATGATTCAGTGTACAGCTTGAACGGTTTGGGTGTCACGACAAAGCATCTTAGAGCCTTAAACGCGTAGTTCTTTGTGGGGCATATGTGGGTCCCCTTCGGTTATTTGATAGCCGGCAGGGGTCTGGGCTCGCCAGGATGGACCATGAAGACCTGAGTATTCAGCTGCGGTAGTTATTCCGGATACAAGCGCATTCACCAGAGAGTAGGCGGGAGATAAGAGCGAGCAAAACCGTACGACTGGAAGCGGCAGTTCGTGGAATGGATGCACTGCCCTATGAACGGGGAAAGGCATCATGAAGGACATAGAACGTGCCTCTCCCGAGAATCGGCAAGTCAGCGACGCATAAAGCCCACGCAGTAACTTGCGAATTTAAACCATAACAACAGCGATACGTTCGGCATCGACGAGATGATTGCAAGTTTGGATCCTGACAAACCGAAGCTGAGCTTAAATGATGAATAAGTGGAGGAAGCTTATACTCACCTCCATTCATCCTCGCACGAAATCGGATTCTTTCCCAGCATGCCATCAAATGGCATGTCTGATGCGAAGGAACGGACGCTTTTGCAAATCAATGCGGGGAGGAAGCCAGGGGTAGTTCTCTCAAACCCAGGCGTAGCGTAACTCTCTCAGATACTGCCCTCGAGCCAATTTCAGGTCACACAAGACTCGGTACCGTAAACGAGGGGAGTATCCGGATAGCGTTAGTTCGGAACGAAGTCATTGCTGCGCGAGACGTGACCGTCGGCCACCGAGCCCAAATGTCCTAAGCCAATTTGACATTCGACCTCCGTCCGCCTGAGACTTCTCTATGAGATAAGGCGCAAGACATAATATCATGACATACTTTACATCACCCCCTCCACGGGTATTGCCCTCACAGCCAAGAATCGGACAAGTGCGGGGGTGACGAGATTATACAGGGCTTTCCGCCAACCCGGAAGCCAGTTTGGGCGAGAACGCAAGTCGGGCGGACAGGGTCAGAGACACCGCGGCTGAGATCCCGAGCCATTCGGAGCCGCAACTACGGGTTCGGCTTGTCGACGAGGTTACCCGGAGAGACTTCTCCTTTGGTGTATTCGGTGCCCAAAGCCTGCTCGACTTTGACAGATGCCCTGCGGATCCTTGGAGCCATCCAAAGAGAGGGAGATAAGCTGCTTTGGCTTTCCCCGCCACCGGACGTCGAGAACATAAAACCGAAGGTCAGAATTTCGGTAGGTCATGAGACTGTGACGTTCGCCAAGACGCCAAAGGTATGGTGCCGTAAACTCGAAATATCCACGATGCGGCCATCGGACACGGTCCCATGTAATACTGGCTTTAACATGGCACCGATCTCGCCGAGGACTTTGTCGGCTGAAAGTAGTCACCGCGCAATAAGATGCCCCTACGAAGCTAGAATAAAAATCACAATACCACTCACAGCAAGCTTGAGCTTGAGCAGACTCGGCTTCTTCCTCGGCAGCATACCAAGAAGACCCTCCCATCCGCAGTTCTCCGTAAGCCCTTCTGAAGAGTAGAGCAAGGACCGATAGTGACGCACTATTGGCAAATCTGCGACCTTCCACAATGCTGCATCAGGAAGATTCAACGTAAACGAATCGTCGGGCTTCAAAAGCTGAGTTTGCGAAGGAGCGCGAACCCTGCCCAGCCGATTTGCCCGGATTCTACTTGAGTGTAGTTACGCTCTCGTCGGCCGGCGGTGACTGGAACAGGATTAGGTAACATATGCCCGGAAGGCACTCTCTTCGCATTATCGCGAACTGAGAGAGACCTCGTGAAGACAAACTATGTCAATCAGGTCAGCTGATGGACGGACTAGACCTTCATGGATCCATACGGGTATTGTGTGGACATACGTGGCGCATATCTAGACAGGGCTATCTTGAGGACCCAGACATGAGTATTCGCGGACGGCAGCATCAAATCAGGATCAGTCGCATCCCATCTGGGAGCGGGGATCACAAGGAAACATCGGCAGTAAGTATGATGAAGCTGATTAGAATACGCAGCGTGGGATGGTGTGGCAGACATTGTTAGCTGAAGATGGCTGGGATGACGACCCGTGAGTATGTGCGAGGACCAAAGACGTCGAGAGAAGCAGGACGGTTATAGCGCGTCGCGGGGATGACAGTGAGGCAGCATCCAGGATCCTCGCAGGCCCCAGGAGGCGAGAAGCGGCGACGAGCTGCAGGACTCCAAGTCGAGTTCGACAGACAGTACATAGACAGGGTGACTTTAATGCCCTGTGGCGCGGCCCTGTCCCGGGCAATTGGACGGAAAACCGGCTTATTCACCAATGTCGCCTAGTTAATATCGGTAACGGCGAGTAAAGAAAGAATGATGGGTTCCGTGTGCAGGGTCATGGTTACCCGGCGTACTACTCACCTTCGAGCCGCCAATCGAACGGGAATTTGCAGGAATTCATATTTGATGCAAAGCAGGTATAAGCTCTTGATGGTACGGTACAGGGTCCGACTGAATAGCTTCACGCGGAAACCACGACCGAGGCGAAGGATGCAAGGGCAGCGAGATATGACGTTTAAAGGATCCTTTCAACAGACGGACATAGCGCCGCTATGATATTCTGCGCCGCAGAGGTTGCCGATGGCGGACCGCGGCCAATGGGAGAGAAGAAGCCGGACATTGCCAGAGGCCGTGGTCCGCGCGTCTGACAGCAACTACAACGCCGTCTTTCCCTTACGTATCAGAGCTAAATGGCATCCTCCAGGGTTCCCTTGCTTCACCGCCGACGTCTCGTACGTTATTACGGCGGGCGCCCCTTGCCTTATTCTACTCCGTCCCCGGCAAAGCGGGGATCTCACGTTCCTGTCACTATAATCAGTACCCTCCCCGTATATATACCACACCATAACGCCGTGGCCCACCGCCGTCCCTCTGCTCGCCGTCCGCGATGCTCTTCCTCGACGTGATGCACCAGGCTTCCACCATCTGTAACATCCCCCGCGAAATTCTCGATATCATCGTCTACGAGGTCGCCGTCGCTCAACCTCTTGGCCCTATCTCGAACCCGCTCCTTTTCACTTGCAAATTCTTCCACAATTCCCTAACAATCACGGAAAGGGAGTCTTACAGCCTCTACTCTCGAATCTTTACGGCAAAGTTCGACGTTGGGGCCTCCATTCGGCGCTTTGGTCCGCGGTCCCAGTACACGTCCAATCTTGCGTCACAATGCAGAGTGTACTGCGACACGCTCGATTTCATTCGCCGTCGAGGTAGCATCTACTCTCACGACCTGGAGCACCATTTTATGGAGGCGTTCCTCATGCTGACCGAGAGCGATGGAAAGAATTGGGTGCAACTGGAGCATGCCGGTCTACCTAGGTTGGTGAACGATTTCATCCACAACTGTTTGTGGAGAGGCGCCGACTTGAATGCCGGATGGCCGGAGGAGACGACGATCAACTCTCTTGCGCTGTGGCTGGCATGGTTTACCTGCACGAAGGGTGAGTATGCGTGCGCCTCATTCTTGTCCTTGGCCTCACTTCTCCCCAGAGAGGTTGCAGGCTGAAAGTCTGCAACACAGAAACAACATGATCGGTATGGTCATGCCATACGTTCATCTGGCGTTCCGCGTAAGCAGACGTTCCGATGATTCGATCTCCAACCCCTGACAATGCTTTTCAGTATCCAGCTTTCCATGCGCCTGACAATCACTATTGGTTTCCCCTTCCCTCCGAGTATGAAAACAGTTACCCAGCATCTGTCAGGACTGCGCACGGTCCTTGGCCGCTGTACCGCAACCAGAAGTCTATTCGGAACGTCATCACGCACTATGGCAAAGAATTAACTTTCTCTACCCCTCTGATCTCGCAGGCCGCGAAGCTTATCTACTTCTCTCGCCGCGAGGTCGAGCCTATCCGTATTCCTCCGCACTTACCCCTCAACCGGGAGCATGCACTGCAGCAAGGACTGGAGTTCGGGCCTACACAAGAAGATGTCAACGAGTTCAACACTTTCCCGCAGGCCAAGTTGCTTCCCAAGCAGACCTGGAACTGGCTCGACGAGCTGTCGGAGGAGCAACGAAAGCTGGAGCGTAGTGGTAGTTGGCACAGGTCTCTAAGGACGGCAAGCGCAAAGTGGGATAACGACTGGGAGCGCTGGGTAAGTTGCCACGAGTTGTTGAAAGAGCCGGAGGCCAAGGGTGCTGTGTACGCCTTCGGCATGATGAACGGCTTGTGGCAAGGTCGTCTTCTCGTACGTTCATCACCGCTCCTGTCAGTAGCATGCCAGTTGATCACCTCGTAGGTTGCAAACGAGCCTGCTTATATGGCCCTTGCCACTACAGCCCAGAGGCCGCCGACGTTCCTCCAGAACGACCCTTTCATCACCGGTCGGCCCATATACATGCGTTTGCGTGAGCATCACTGCATCGACCCGCGGAACCCTGTTCCCGTGGGCGGGGCTGGCGACGATTATGATGATGGCGTGACAAACGGTTGGTTTGGCCCAATACGTCGTCACTTCGAGACTCAGGTGAGTCATACCACACGCAATCGGCGTCGAATAGAACATGACTAATTGCTACACAGGGTAAACTTACGTGGGTCGCTGCGGGCGATGATCACGAGTACGTCTACGAAACGTTCGTCGAAGGCCGGCCGAACTCGCACAGCCCGGAGACGTGTCGCATGTGCATCGCTGGACGGGAGATGGAGGAAGAGGAAGAACAGCTGCGTAGCCACGCCGTCACCGAGTCTTTGCGCTCGGCTAGCGAAGAGACCGCGTCTCCACCGCCTTCCTCGCCGCATCAGCAGTATGAAGATGACTTCGCTGAAGCTGGCCTCGGTCGCGAGCAGGAGGACGACTATGATGATGAAGTTCGAAACGTCTGCTCTGGTATCATTGATATCATCTTCACTGGAGGCGTGAGTGGCACCTTGCGATATACACTTTCCTATTGCTCAACGAATCACAGACTGAGGAACGCCACGGGCGCGCTTGGGATTTTTACCGGTACTACGGTCGCGTCCGTGCCTGGGACGGTCTCATCGCCCTCGTTCGCGTTCGCGTCGACGTTAATGGCCACGACGATCTTCGTGAAGGTCGGATGGTCATCCGCGGCTACGTACTGGCTGGTCAGAACTTCGTCGGCACCTGGCGCTACTGGGCCCCCGACATGCACTCTTTCCCGCTCGAGGGTCCGATCGTGCTTTCCAAGCGCGAGTAGGTTCTTGTATTTCCTATCGTGCTTATGAAGGTTATGTTTCTTGGTCCTGCTTCAATCTTGTCTCGCAAAATGTATCATACTTCTTGCATTTATTTGGTCCCTTACTGATAACGTCATGATATCACCTCGCATGGACAATATTGCACTATCCATATCATCCCCCTCCCCCCTCATGCATATCTCTTTGTATGTAGCATTGGATTTCTTCACAGTCCCCCCCCCCCCCCCCCCCCCCCCCCCCCCCCCCCCCCCCCCCCCCCTTTAGCATACACGTACGTCCATGGATATCCCTATTATGATCAGGGTTGTTATCCACCTCTGTAGCCACAAATTAATAGTGCTTTCGGATTCACACATGGTCACTACAGTGTAATTCATGATCCCCTCGCGGTTTTCGCGTGATAAACACTCCGATTGGCCCATAGTTCTGAACGTTTTGCAGCACAGGCAGAGTTACGAGTCCTGAGTTTACGAAGGAGGCGTCTTTATCCAGATAAAATTTCGTGCCTGTGCCGAACCTCAAAGCCCGTGGGAAACTGTGCCGAGAATACGTGCGAATTTATTTTGTAGTGTTACTTCAAAAATGATAAGGACATTTCGAACTCCGGTTGTAGTGTTGACTACAAACTCATTTTGTAGTCTCCATCTGACGTGTTCTCCTTCTGGCTCCATGAAATCTTTTTTGTTCTCCCTGAGACTTTAAATATATTATCTACACATATGTGATGATGTCTGAAAATATTTTTATGATTTTACATTGTCTGACATGGGTCCTGTAGATTTCTTTGTTGTTTGTGGGTCAGTAACTTGGTTCTTACCGTGGGAGCCAATGTGGCGCACACGATTCCGCGTCGTCCGGGGTTCCTGGCTTCTGATTGGCTGCTTGCATGTCTCTAGAGCGCTACTTGTTATTGACTACACAAGTTTGTAGTCGGGCTATAACAGACTCTGGCTTAGGCAACTATGACACATTTGCAGCTCAATAATTGCAACTACTGAACATGCAAGTGTGTCATAGCCATGCTCTGACATAATCATTATGAGGTAAGCTTATGCTGCCTTTCAAGAGGCATAGCAGACATCCATAAAATACAGGAAATTCACAAAAATTCGGGTTATATTCTTCGAACCAGAGGGAGTGCTATAAGAGCTGTGAATGGCACTTTCTGATGTATAGAGCTCAAGACAATGGCTCCTGGCAGCCAAACTAAGTAAAAAATGGGTAAAAATGCGCAAAATATTTGGGAGTCCTCGCACCTAGATGTCCCACACTTTAAGGCTTATTAGCCTGGGTCACACGCCCGCCGGTGCAGGCTAGTTAGCATTAAACCTGCTGATTTGGCCTACCGGCGGATTTACCGGGGCCTGGGGGGGACTCTGTAGCTACCAACTACCTCTGTATATAGGGAGCCATTGTATAGACTGCTGTAGGCCTCTGAAGGCTGCCTCGGGCTAGCCTTCCGTCCTGCCACCGTCGGCATTCCCGCCTGGAAAGGCAGCCACGTGCGCGATGCAGTCCCGCCCTTCAGCGCTCAGCTACGGCGTCGAGCTGTACCTATAATATCATCACGCTTGTTAGTTTCAAATGGCACGGTATTCTAATAGTTGTCTATGGTTGACTCCGGTGCTTC